>JARFIW010001597.1:0-397500 GCA_036346225.1 Platerodrilus igneus
CACACCATTCCAACTGGATTATATTTACAGCTTCAGATTCTCAACGCTTTTAAAATTTTCTCTATCACCATTTATTTAAAGTTGTTTCTGGGCTTTTCCGGAACTCATCTGTGTATATCTGACCCTTGTTTGTGGATCCAGACACATTTATGAACCATTTAATTATTCACCCCCGCAAAATAGCAAAGAAATTCTTACTTCTTTCACCAATATACGCCAAAACTGCCTACTAATGGGTATTCATTTGTCTTTGTAAATTTTGACTAATTAGTACAGTGATACTAAATTTTATTACCTTGTATCTAAGTGCACTAAAGTACATTCATGTTAGCACGTAAAGAACAAACTATTTTGAATCACCAAAATATACGAGCAAACTTTAAATTATTTTATCAAACTAAAATGCACTGTTTAACATCTTGAATCAAGTCGCGGATGTAAGAGAGCTTTTAACGCATCGAAAGTCAAAAGTCTCAGAGAGCGAAATTCATATTACCACCGGTATATATAGCGGATAGCCGGCACGTCGCTTTTGTCCTCAAAACAGACAATTCTAAAGAATTTCACATTCTCGTTTCCCATTCCGTCGCTCGCGCGTCGGTTTTTACGAATTTTTGTACTCGCCAGTTGAAAATCTCAGAAATTCTCACATGGCACGCAAAGTCTGGAAATAACTAATTGGCTTTTATACAGAAATCGTTGTTTCTACCTCTGATATTTGCATCCTATTTTCAACCAATTGTGACCCTCGTGACGTTGCTTAAATCACGCCTTTTACTATATGTGTCTTTGCTTGACGCATTTTCTCTTTCCTTTTCTAACCTGTTCGTATTGGTGCAAATTGATATTCTTTATTATCGATTATTTCAGTCCATGTGGACTATCTGGGTTAAATAACCCCGTATCGCGCCTTCCCGTGAATATTAAGCCCCGGTTTCTCCAAGATTCTCTGAACCATTAATTATCTGCAAAATTTACGCCGAATGAGCTTTTTAAACTACGCAGGTGTTCAAACTTACTATTAATTCTCAGAGCTTTATTACATGGTATTTTATTGGGTTTTTACAAGTTTCTATAGATATTATCTGTTACTAACGATTCAATTAACTTCAATTAAAAATAATACCCTTTAATTTTTAGTGAATCCTAATTAAATATTCAATTATTATCTGTACGTTTTGTTTAATACCGGTTACTTGAAATAGAGTTAATTAATATAAATTTTGCACGTAATTTCCATTTGTTTCTTTCTTAAGAATAATTAAATTACACGCAGAGCTTTTTAATACTGTTTCTTTTGATATAAAGCGTCTTGTACATGATTTAAATCTCTTATTTTAATGAAACGACCGAATTTATTTATGCGTCATGGTTTTAATAAAGCGTATTATCTAATAAAATTCCTTATACACGGTGATTAAAATTATTTGATGTGATTATTTAATTTTCTACCCTGGTCTAAATATGAGTATTTTATATATATATAAACGACTTTTTGATGGGCATAGATGAAGATCTAGACTTTTATATATATATATATATATATATATATATATATATTTATATATATCCCCGACTGATCGTGTAAAATGGTGTGGAAACTATTGTGAGCACTGAAGTTTGTTTGCTTTTTAAAAAACAGTATAAGGGTTTCATAAATAAAAATTGAGGCATAAGTTAGAACATTTAGTTTTATAAACAGAGGTCTGCAATGACAATCCCTTGCTGCTTTGGCTATAATTCGTATGGCTCTCTTTTGTAATCTGAATATTATTGTTGTATTTTCGCTAGTTGAATTACCCCAATAGGTGATACCATATCATATCCTTGATTCAAATAGTGTCTGTCTGCTGTCTGTCTGCTATTTGAATCAAGGATATGATATGGTATCACCTATTGGGGTAATTCAACTAGCGAAAATATAACAATAATATTCAGATTACAAAAGAGAGCCATACGAATTATAGCCAAAGCAGCAAGGGATTGTCATTGCAGACCTCTGTTTATAAAACTAAATGTTCTAACTTATGCCTCAATTTTTATTTATGAAACCCTTATACTGTTTTTTAAAAAGCAAACAAACTTCAGTGCTCACAATAGTTTCCACACCATTTTACACGATCAGTCGGGGATATATATATATATATATATATATATATATATATATATAAGCCTAGATCTTCATCTATGCCCATCAAAAGTCGTTATATATATATATATATATATATATATATATATATATATATATACGGATCCAATCGACGTTACTAGACCAATGATGTTTAGCAGACGACCTAACACCCTGCAGAAATACCAATAATTTAAATGTATATCTCACTAAATTAGAATGTTTTTAACATGCACTCGACAAGACGCTATAGAGGGGAAATGATTTTTTCAAAATATGGAATTTTGATAAATACCTATCTCCGCTAGATCCAGGAAGTTAAACCATTTTTCTGAACCCAATTATATACAGAAATGATGTTTGATCGATACTCTCAAGCCCGACACCGTTGCCGCGTTTGTGTACAGCATTTTATCATTGTAAAGCTCAATCTTATATTATATTTTATTACACTTGCATCGTGGGCTTCAATTACACTTTCGCCTTACCTTGTCTGCTTTGTCGTATGTTTACATGCGTTGTTAAGTGAATGTGAAAATCAAAAAGTCTTAACGATGACTACCAGGTACAAGAATATAATGTTAATGTGCTTAAATACCAATGGCAATTTTCTTCTACAACCAGAATGGGAGTCCACTAGTGGTTTAAGGGATGAAGATAAGGAAACAGCTTTGGTAAGTAAGAAGTGGTTAAAATATATCGTGGTCTTTAATTAACATTGACTTTTTGTAGATTGGAAGGTCGAACGTAATAATCCTGTAATCAGATGCGACAATTTTGGTAAGTAATGGTAGTTATATTTAAATGCTTTCATATAGTAGATAATAACTCTGTTTTATTAACGTAATCAGTTTTAGCAAGAAATTGTACTGTTTTTATAAACCATACCTCCACTACTATTAGTAAGATTTTGTCTAAGATTCTCCTTTCTCGACACTTTTAATCTATAACATCGAACACCACTACATACTGTGTTTTCTATTTATCATGGTATTTGATACGAGTTTAGAGTTCATTCCAGTAAAATTGTTGATTAAGCGTTTGTAGACATAAATATAAAAGTACAGCCAATTTTCCGATACTAAATTTTTAACTGTACTAATTATTTTATTAAATAAAATCAGTAACAATTTTTAATGAGCAATTATTTTGCAGTTCAACAAAATTTGGTATAATGCAACTGAGACTGCGAATATCTTACTTATGGTATCTTATCACACGATGAATCCGCTCTAAATTACAGTACCGCGTTTTACTCTTCTTTCAAGGGTTATTAAAATTGAAAAAATTTAATAAACAATTAATCAGCGATGATTAAGAACTGTCTGATTCTTAAACGTTCATTAGTATTTGTCAACCCTTTAGTTTTCCATCAAGAACGTTGTTGCATGATTAACGTTATTCATACGTAAATTCATACAGCTGATGCATTAAAATTTCAAACATGGTATTTAAAATCATTCATTCTGCATGTTAAAATTACTCGCGATGTCTTTAATCTTAGGTTTGGAGTACAGTTGCTTTAGAAAATATTAACAGCTATAACATAGCTATAGGTACAAAAACAGTGAACATGAATTGGAGATCCACTTGCGACGACGCAACTATTATTACACCAATTATTGCTTTCTATCCAACATTTGCATCAAATGGCCAATTTGCTTATCCATATGCTGTAGTCTTATATAAAATCCCCAGTATGATATACAACTTCATAAGTGAGTATTTAAAAGCACGTGGCGCGTTTTAGATCATGACGCGAAGTGGAATGCCCTTTAAAGGCCTTTATAATCGAGCACCATACGAAACTTTTTAATCTAAGAGAGTAAGGTGAAAAGTTCTCGGCCTACAATGAAAGATTGCAAATTTTAGTAAAAAAATGATTTTATTTATCGACATAATCCCCCTTAACTTCAACACACTTGGTCCAGCGTTTCTCCAACATCAGTATTCCTTCCCGGAAGTGAGGATCTGGAAGTTGTGAAGCGCTTCCCAAAAACAAATTTCTGCAAGTTTGGGAACAGATAGAAGTCTGAGGGCGCCAAATCAGGGGAACAGGGGGGATGGCCGAGCAAGTCGTACGCTAAATCCGTCAATTTTCCCATCGCCAACGCACCCTTGTGTACAGGTGTGTTGTCTTGGTGAAAGATGATTTTTTCTTCTTCAAGCCAGGCCTCTTCTCGCGAATTTTGGCATCCAGCTGGTCAAGAAGGGTGGAGTAATATTGGCCTGTAATTGTTTTGCCTTTTTCAAGGTAATCTAAAACAGGATTCCTTTCACATCCCAGAACACGCTAGCCATCATCTTTCCGGCAGAAGGCAATCGACTTCGCTTTCTTTGGCGCTGAACAACCGGATTCCACCCACTGCCTCGACTGCTGTTTCGTATCTGGCGTATAATGGTGGACCCATGTCTCATCCATAGAGACAAATCGCTCGGATCCTTATTGAACCGGGCCAAACATTGCTGCGGAACTCGTTTTCGCATTTGCTTTTGATCGGCATTCAGCAAATGCGGCACCCATCTTGCGCAGAGCTTTTGCATCCCTAACTCTTTGTATAAGATGTTTTGCACCCTTTCGTCCGATATCCCTACAGCCTTAGCTATCTCCTTCACTTTCACTCGCTTATCGTCCAACACGATATCATGCACTTTTTCGACCGGTGCGGTTGCGGTTTTTGGTTGTCCTTCACGTGGGTCATCTTCGATAGACGTGCCACCACGTTTAAATTTAGCTGCCCACTTTTTAACGGTTGACAGGGAAGGGGTAGAGTCTCAGTAAACTTTTGTCAACGTCGGATGAATTTCCTGACAGGGTAATCTGTCCAAAACGAAGAATTTTATGACCGCACGATATTCAAGTTTATACATCTTAAGGAAACACGCATAAGACGTCTGCTTGAAAAAATTCGTGTAAACAAACTACTTAAGATAGCAAGTTGAAAATTGTCATACGAACTAATGACATATGCACGCAGACGGGAAGCAAATTTTTGCTGATTGGAACGCCATCTCTGTGTCGGGTCGAGAACTTTTTACCTTACCTTCGTACCTGCAGTGCAACTTGAAAAATGGATGTTTAATTTGGAACTCGAATACACATCATTTATTTGAAATGATCAATAGTTCATTGATTTTAAAATATTTACAATTAACGTGTGTCTATAATTTGACTAATAAATGAAAAGCTTTTTATGTTGTTGCTTAGCGATCTTTAAAACATTAGTGCGATAAAGATCGCTTTTAAGTTCTATAATAGTCATTTACATATTATAATTGAAAAGTACTACATTATTGCTCTAAAATGACGGTTATGGCGTTACGCGAAGAGGAGTGCAGTAATCATTTGAGGGCACTAATATAAATTTTCGTTCGTATTATATTGCTATGTTAGTGCTGTGACGGTACAGTAAATTGTAAATTTGAAATTACTGACTTACTTTTCTTTCTAACCTTTTTTTGTCTGGCTAGCTCAACGAAAGTAACGGAATTTACAAAATGAAATCAAATACAACCATCTGAAAAGGCATCTATACATTCAAAAACAATTTGCTTTCATAGAAAAAAATACAGAACAGTTTACAGCATAACTCTTCAAACAAAATTATTCCTAACAAGTACCTATTTACTTAATTATTAAAATGTTCCTCGCCTAGTCTTAGTTAAAATTTACAGAAAGCAAATCTTTTCTCTTGTGGATAATTTATTAGTCTCTTACTCCCACGCTTGTGTTTGGCCAAAAAGCCTTGACAGATAGTCTATTTAAAAGTCAAAATGTTTCGAATTCTGACCCCAAAACTTTCTGGTAAACATCCTTACAAAAATTATATGATTAAGTCTTATTCTACCTTAAATTCAAATGACAAAATACTCAAATAGCAATCACAAACAAAAAGATCTGAAATTAATACTTGCGAAATCTAATAGTACTTATCCAATTTGTAATTAACATTATTAAATACCTTCTGTATTCTTTTTTAAATTGATGTCAAAAACTTGCTTACGAGATTTTCCATATTATTTGAAATCTCCATTTACGACATCAGTTACCAAAAGTGTATCTTCTGTTTTATTTAACTTTAGAGTAGCTTTGGTTTCGAAGAACGTTGAATTTCCATTGGATTTTTGCAAATCAAATTACTGCATCTAATTATGTTTAAAATCTTACATGACAAATCGTGAACTAATGATATTTTTCATCCTCGATTTTGTAAACTGAAACTCCTACAAATTGCTTGTTGACGCGAATTATTGAATAAATCACTAATAAAGTTCCGGCTTTTATATTAAAATTATCAAAGTACGTGATGATTCTAAATCGCGATTTTATTCAAATCTTTTGTCGTCTACGTGATGTAATATTTCCTGGAACTCCCCCTGTTTAATGACCCAATTAGTATCAATCTGTGATTTATATATGTAGTAAAAGGTAATGTTAATCTTTGTCCAACGTAAGGAGTTCATGGCGTTGCAGCCTATCTAGTAGTAATGCGAAGGCAATAAAATTGATTTTATGCCTTTTTAATGATAGCGCAAGTTTCTTAAGTAGGGTGTTTATTAATTTAACTATTAATGATTTCTCAGTACATATAACGCATTTCTTCTGTTTCTTCCCAAGCTTCTGGAAATGTTTTTTTTAAATGTTATAGATAGTCAATTTAGCTAAGTAACTAAAGCTTTAATTGCTTTATTTATTCTTTGTAAATGCAAAACGATTTACATTTTACTATTTACAAATAAAATGTGTTCTAATGCATATTTTAGGCACATATTTAATAAGGGTTTGTTTGTCAAAATGCATTAAGATTTGCATTGTTTTTACGCGGATATTTTACACAAATAACCAAAGTGTTTAATTGTTTTCTTTGTCCAGATTGATTTGTTTACTAATATAGCTAGTATTTTAATGAATGAGGGGCAATAAATTCATATTATTCTAACATGGATTAAATAGATTTTTGTATTTACAATGTGCTTTAAAATGATTGTTTACACACACGGCATTGTATTTCGCTTTGCATTTTAATGGCTTTGAATTTACAATACGCTTGTAAACTTTATACAGAGTGGAACAATGAATATTCGAAAATTTTCTATTCTTTCCAGTTTTTTCTAATTGCGTGTGGTTTTATTTATGGAAGTTGGGTTTCAATCACCTCTCGTAATCTCCTAATCATGTTATAATATAGAAATTTTCCTATAGCGACTTACTAAGGTAGAACTATTTTTATTCACTAACTTTATTATAAATTTAATACAGTGAAAAAATCTTGCAATGTGTCAGATTTGACAATTATTAAATTGAGACCCTTATTTACTGGTTGCTATAGACGATGCGAGTTTTTTAGTTTTATCGCTCGCTTCAATAAACGTCGACGTTCTTTGTCGGGGTCAAGCAAAAAGCCTTGTTTAATTAGTGATTGTAAAAAATTGGTACGATTATGCAGGTATATTAAAAAAATATTTACACAATTTTATTTTTCTAGGTTTTCAGAAAACATTCATCAAAGAGCGAAGATTGCAAAAGTTTTACTATTATTAAATGCCGGAAGAAGAATGGAGTGTAAAGAAAAAATCTTCCAGATATTCAAATTACTGACGATCTTGTTGAATACGAGGAAGAGGACTGTATTGATTCAACTAATGGTACTGAACCAGAGTACGTTGCGCGAGCCGCGGCCGTCTAGTGTCAAGTGGCATCAAACCCATTGGAACAACCATAGCTTTGAGAGTGAAATCTACAATGGATGTAAATTCTGTATAATAAATTCATCGTGTCAGAAATTCTGATAGTACCAAGGGTTCCGTAAGAAATTGGTGGTCGACTAAAGAAAAGAAAATTGTTATAGAATTCTTTATAAGCCACATCCCATACAAAACAGCATCAAAAACGCAAGAATGTATGGAATTTTTAAACAAACATTCAACTTATTTGAGAACAGTGATTGGTGCGAATAAAACACTGGTATATAACACATATCGAAATAAATAATTACTCAATTATGTTTATCAATGTATGTATTTTAAGTAATGTTTAATAAACGCAAAGGAATTATCTATTTAGTTTGAACTACATATATTTTTTTAATGCTCGACCAGGTGATGGTTCATTAATGTATTAACAAAATGATGCATAGTGACCTCTAAGAAAGAAAACAAAGAAAGCTAAACTAATAATAGTTATAATAAGTGCATAGTTCAATTTGTCTTTTGTTTAGTTCTTAAATAACAACTAAATAACATATTGTGTTCTTCATTTTATTAAAGTACGGTCGACTAAAGAATTTTGTAACTAACTCGAATAAATAGAGAACAATCGACGAAAAAGTATTGTAACTATCTGAAATATTAAAACGAATCTTTAAAAGATCTCGATTAATAATACTTGAAATATTACACAGAAAGAAGTATGGTGGGGTGTTCTTCTTTTGGTGTTTTTAAAGAAAAAAATTAAAAATGGGAGGTAGGGTAGATGTATCGTTACAAAATGATAAAGCTACGGTCTAGGATAGTGTTACAGTTGCGTTACAAATATCAGATCATGACTTATGATAAATTTCATCTACCTAGGTACCCAGGAACTGCCTTTGACACACGCCGCCCAATTAAGTTCTTTTAAACTTTGCAAAGGGCCATGTTAACAATTCAGTTTTTAAAATATTCCTGTATTGAGCATAGTAAAGCCAGGTTGTATAGCGTGTTTCATCATTTTTGGTCTTCATTAACCAACCACACCCCAATTAGGTTAGGCCGTGAGGGCCGCGCGTCAAACTGAAAAAAACCAAAATTTTCAATTTTTCTGTAACGAACATACTATAGTCTGGTTGTGTGCAAAATTTTATCTCTCTGGATTTTAGGGAAGGGTTTTTAACCACCTGCATTCTAACTGGAACCTTTTAAGTTGTGGAAATGGGGGTTTAAAACGGATAAAGCATTTTTTGTAATTTTGCTGTGATGAGCATACCAGAGTTTAGCATGCAAAACTGAATGCGTCTGTTTAATTAGAATGTTTTATGTGTAAAATGACTGCAGCTTGCATTGATATTCTATATAGTTTTATGACCATTATGGGCTTGTTATTGTTGCTGAAATGTGAATTTAGATAAGTTACCTTTTGGGGGACTTAATGATAATTAATACTATTAATTATAGTTATATACAGAACGGCAATTTTTGCTAAGGGAAGGTTACATTGCCTATTATACCTTTTTATAGTCACCAATTATTGCAGCTCACGTGCTGAAAAAGCACTACTAGTAGCTTGAGAAAAAGTCCAATGCACATATTTGTATCAGAACTAATTAAGTAAATAAATATAGCGGGTGAGCCAAATAACGTGGCCACCGCAAATATCTTAGAAAGTATTGGCAATAAGCAAAAAATGCTATAAATAAAATGTCCTCAGCTTACTATCCTTATAATAATGTCACATGGAAAAAATTTTTATTGAACTTTTTGTTAAGGGATGGGGGGTGATTATCGAAGTTCAAATGTTACTCTATATTGATATTCACATCATTGGAAAGCCTACATTTTCTAGAATGCTATGATATATCACATTCATATGGCTGGATGATAACTTTTACAAACTTTTTACTGGTTTATTTAGAAAAAATTTCTGATACATAGGTATCGCGTGCACTGCATTTCCAACATTTTTACCTTATCCTAATAAAAATACATTTATAATTATTAAATTAACGCTACTACCACAAATTTTATTTTTTGCATTTTATTTATAACGTTTTTAGTAATACTAATACTTTCGGAGGTATTTGCGGTGGTCACGTTATCTAACTCAACCGGTATATGGAAGGCGCATTGCGCCTAGCTTTGAGCCGGACTGCATTTAGTAGCTTGGGCTGACCCATTGTGCATTGTATCCTTTTTGGCCGATTACACAATCAATACCAGGGCGATTGAGAATTAAAAGTGGATAGATATTGATGCTGTATCCATTTGTTTACATAAATGTGCTATTCTGTATGTATATCTTATTTGTATGCCCATTTTAATAGTTTTAACGCAATAATATTAGTAATTGAACTTTTGGAATTTTAAATACTTATGCACGCTTATTGCAGGTGTAAATCTTCCGCCCTACTGCTACTTCAGATATCCTTGCCCAAGTAGTTTAAAAATAAGTGACATTAATAAATTAGTTTAAGTAGTGTTGTGTATTAAAACACTCGGTTGCGATTGCTATTTGTAAATACGGAATATTCTCTTTTAATTTTATCTTCTTCTACTTGCCATTCTTCTCTTTTTGTAATTGCTTTATTTACTTCTTAGAAGTCTTCCCTTTGATTGCGTAATAGCAGTTTTTACAATGAATGGCAAAAAACATTCGTTAGTAGATTACTTTAAATCAGTTCCAGCTGCTAAAAAATCAAAAAGTAATGAAATTCTACATGAAAGTCAACCTCAAGAAGAACCTACTTCATCAAAAAACATCGAGCTAGATGTATTAGAATTAGATGATTTACCAAGTCTATTAGGTGATAGTGATAGTGATAATGAACTGAATGCATTTATATTTGAATCCGAGTCGCAAGACGATGATGAGCCAGATTTAATTTTTGAAGACTGGCAAAATAGATTTTTGACCTTTTTGAGCGACTTTTTAAAAAGTATCTTCAGAAAACGCTTCTAACGATTTTTATTTATACAGATTTACAATTTGAATTTTCAATACAAGTACATTATATTCATTATCGTATTGAGATCAAAATTACTCTAAGTTGATATTTACTGAATTAAATGAACAAAAATTAGGATAAGTAGCTGAATAACCAACAAGGTTAAAGTTGTGAAACTCAAGACTGACTGGCCATCTTGGGCTCTCGAGGGTATTTATGTTGTCCCTGCCCCTCACATTGCTTGTGGGAACTGCAGAGCTTATGTCTGTTTATTTCTTTATTCATTTATACAATACAATACTGTGACCTACACCTGCAGTGTCATATTACGTCTGGAATACAATGTATTCACATCCGTTCTCATGTCTAGTTTATGAACTTCGATTAACCTTTTATTATTTGTCCTCTAATTAATTATACATTGTAACAATCTAACTTCAATTTTAATAATTCCATTTGATTACCTATATATCCTAATTTGGGGGATATGTAACTGGCGTCAACAAAAAATTTGCAGAATTGCCGAAACTGCATTACCTTATTCTACAAAAATTGTGCCCTGCTGTGTTTTAAATATTACGCCAGGACCGTCAAATCCTTCACAAAGTGTAAGATAGCCCATCTCAGCCTATTTTAAACCTTTACTCGCAAACTAATTTTAGTGGTAGATTGAGACACTTTAATAAAAGTTGGTACCAACTCTTTTCCTGGTTGGAATATTGCATTTTAAGTGTAACTCTGTTTATTGTTTTGTGTGTCGTCATTTTACAATAAAAAAGGACTCTAACGCAGTATTTGTAGGAATAGGTTTTAATAATTGGAAAAACGCATTGAATAAAGATGCTGGACAAAAAACACGAAATTAGTTTAGAACATAAACATTCATTCGTTAAATGGTCCTCTTATAAAGCCATTAAATCACCAAGTACTGCTACCGCAGTAGTCGGACAAATAAGTGAAGCACATTTCAACTTTGTTAAAGAAAACCGAATATATGTTGGAGTAATCGTCGACATTATGCGATATACAGACCTTCAGAATATTGCTCAAAGAGGAGATGTTGAAACTGTAGAAAGCTCTAATAGAAGTAACTTTAGAGAACTTCTTAAACTTTTCAGTAAGTACCATGAGATAGTTAAGAAAAAACTTGGTGAAGGGATAGCAGCAAACGCTAAATATACTAGCCAGACTTTAGAATAAAATTTTATTTATTTTTTCAAAGATGATGCTAGGTAGGATACGCAAAGACCTCCAGAACGTAATTTGCTTTTCAATAATGTGTGACGAGACAAAAGACGTCACAAAAATTGAACAAGTTTCAGTTGTGGTTAGGTATTATTTAGATGGACAATTTATAAAAGATTTATAGGTTTCAAAGCTGCAAATAAGTTAGATGCTAGGTTCATTGCTTATTTATATTAAGGAGATATTAGCCCGAACAAATGTAGACTTGAAAAATGCGTAGCACAGACATATGATGGTGCAAATGTAATGAATGGTAGGAATAACGGAGTTCAAAAACTTTTTAGGTATGAGGTTAATCAAGCAATTTATGTACATTGCTATAATCATCGGTTGAACTTGGATATAACGGAATGTCTGGAAAAAGGCTGGTAAAAGCAATAAGTTTTTAATTTATTACAAACTCTGTATATTTTTATTTCGCAATGGACTGTTTATGCGATATTTATTGACTTGCAAAAAAAGGCTTCATCCAAACAAACGACGATTATTAGAATTAAAGAAAATTTATTATACAAGATGGTCGGCCCAAGTTTTTGCATGTTTAAGTGTAAAAAAAATTTTAAGCAAAATATTAGTATTACTCAACTTAGCAATTAATGAGGGATCAATCATTTTGCCGAGGCAATTGGAGTGTTGCATCAGATAAATTTCGAATTTGTTTTCAATATTTGTCTTTTTTCGAAAATTTTGTTAGTACTCAAAGGTGTTAGTGATTATTTGCAAAAAGTTACAGCTGACCTAAGTTCAATTAATGATCTGATAATGTCTATTATAAAAACATTTAAAGAATAGAGAACATATGAAGGTTTCAAGGAATATGCAAACATATATTCCGAAGTCATAAAGATGTGTAACGAAAATATAATTAATATTCCTCAGTCTATGCAAGAAAGCGCAACAAAAAGTGAGCGGAATAGAAAGTTACCGCAAAACTATCAAAATTACATCATAGAGGAAGTGACTTCGGTGCAAAACAAACAATAAAGTGAAGTCATAAACTACTGTAAAATAAACATGTTTTTACTGGTATTGGACGCAGTATTATCAGAACTCAATGAACGATTTGAACAGTGTTCCGACATTATCGTATCTAGTGGCTCTCTTCACCCTTAAAATGTAAATTTTTTAGTTTATGAACATCTGCTGCCGATGGCCAAACACTACAAAATAAATTTGGAATCGTTGGAACTGAACTGAAAATTTTACCAAATACACTAAAATTATACAAAGCGCAAAACAAATTTATAATAAAAACAATTTTAAATTTTATTGGCCTGCTTAAAGCATATAAAATTGTTTTCAATAAAACGTTTAAAATTACAGTAATTGCTGTTATAATCCCCGTGTCAAGTGCTGCTTACGAACGTACCTTTTCTTGTTTAAGACGTTTAAAAACGTATTTAAGAAATAGAATGACAACCGATCGACTAGAATATTTAGCAATAATTAATATTGAAGGGTCCATAGTTAAAGAGCTAGATATAGAAAGCGCAATAAATGAATTTGATACAGTACATAAAAACCGCTGCATTGTGTTGCATTAAAAAAGTTTTGAAGTAGATTTGTAATTCATTGTCTTATTTCTTTAAGAATATTTGTTTTTTGTTTACAATTTAGGAGTAGTCAGAAACTGACTATTTTTGTTTCTACAAGTGCCTGTGAATTTGTTAAAAACTAATATGTACGTATGTAAGTTTTCTGTATAGGTGTAGGTTGTGTTGTAGATGGTGATGTTGTAGTGTTTTAATTTGTTTCGTTTATATTATGATATTAATTAATAATTTGTATTATTTTGCAAATTTTGTATAGGGAATTTATTGCTAGTTATTGCTAGTAATTGCAAAATTACACTCTTCTTCGAGTTCTCTGATACCTCCAAATATTTTATAAATATTGTATTTGTGATACTTGGAATACATAAACGACAGATTTTACAATATATATTCAATATTTATTTATCCGTCTATCCCTGAAATTCAATCCAATCTTTTTAAGTATTTCGAACATTTTTTCCATTTTACATTGTCGAATGCTTTGTTACGTAATTCGTGGCAGCCACGTTGGGCGCCAAATTTCAGCCACGTTGGCTCGTAGCCGTGCGTAACACAACAAAAATCCAAGAAATGACCGGGCTCAATCGGAGATTAGGGGGGGTTGTAGAAAGCAGACCAACATACAATGTACGCGGCTGTAAGGAGTTAGTGATAATACCCGCAAGAAAAAAATAGTCAAGCAAACCTGGAAATAAAAGAAAAAGCATAGCAGCAATGATAAGTCTAAATTATTCAGTACTTTGTAGAATGTAAAAAAAAAACTGTTTGGATAATCTATATAATATAACAACGGTAAAAGCAGTACAAAAATTTTTAGTACAAAGTGAGGTAATATTGGGGAGTAGCAGAAAGGTTTCCTCACACCCCAATTAAACATAAATCAGACAAAATGTTAAAAAAAATAAATAGGTAAGCCACACTTGATATGAGTAATTTAGTAGTATTGATCTTTCTTTCTTTCTTTCTTTTTGTATGTTTTAAAGTAGCATGCAAGTCTTTTGTAAAAGGTATCAGAACGTCAAAGATATGGTAAAGCAACGGATAGATATATAAAGTAATATCAAGTAGGAAATAGTTCAACTTACAAAAGTCCTTCAGCAACGCTTCCTTGCAACGGAAGTGTGAGATTCACGATGTCCTGCACTAACGAAGCACTTCACCCTTGACTGTGAGGGTGTTGATGGAACTTATCACACGTCACACTAATCACACCTACGCATTTCACTGGGGTTAGCAGCAGACACCATCACGCGACGGAACTATGTAGCATTGATAAATTTCTTGTTAATTCTATTTCCTGAGACAATAATTTCGAAATCTTTTGTAGCACTAGTTTAATTTCAACTGGGGTCAAATGTATATTATTTTCATAAACCTCCAAAAAGCAGTGAGAAACTTCAACCAATACCTTTGTAAACCGGTAATCTGTTATATTTCGCAAATAACGAAATTCGCGCAAGCAATGATCTATTTTAGATTCTTTGGTGTTAGAAAAATGCAGAAACTACAGTATCCACTGTATTTAAATAATCCAAAGTATGCACTAATCTGATAAAACAAAGGGACCCTAGACTAGATCGCACACACATTAATCCTAAAGAAAGAATCGTTCAGTTTAGCAAGTTCTACGACTATTATTTCACAAGACAAACAACTAAAACCACAAATTAGTAAAGTACGCGTATCACTAAAGTAAGTCCTTCAAATGTTCCTTAAAGCATTTGTCTTACAAGAAAAACAACTAAAAACAATTAGTAAGCACGCGTAAGTAATAAAACCGTCCGTCAAATGTTCCGTAAAACACACGTGCCTCGAATTTAACAAGCTTTACCGCTTTTATGTCCAACAGAAACTAGACTAAAAACATGCCGTGCTTGTTCGTGAACAATACGAAAATTAATCCCGCATTAATTTTCACTATTGTCAAAAGCAGAAAGAAGCAGTATTTCCAATGTACTTAATATATCGGAACCAAGAACAAAACTCTACTCCTCGTCTGTTTATATCAATTCCTCGCTATTACAACCGCTTATCGTCTCTTATCTAGACTTCGGTAATACATAAGGAACAAAATTTATACGAGCGGCCAGCCAAGAACGATGCAATTTATAATCAATTACAAGCGGTTTATAATTTTCAATTTATCTGTCTTTAAATTACTACACACGAGTTAATAAATATAAAATATAGAACTAGTAATTGCAGAAATCTACTTACGAATTGAGTATAAAAGCGTAAAATGTTAAAACTATAAAAAATGCCCGTCACAGCTTTTTCCACATCTACAAACCCGGATACATGCTTTCACCTTTTTCCATTGTTATCTCCATGATCACCCTGAGAGCCAAAATAGCCCCCCGTGTTCCTCTATTTTGCCTAAACCCAAATTAATTTTCTCCGAGTATTTTTTCAGCGCGTTTTTTCATTCTTCTTTGTACAATTCTAGTAAATTTTGACACGTGTACTGTCAAGCTTATTGTTTGAAAATTTTCAAATCTATCCAAGCCTCTCTTTTTTGGTATAGTGACTATGATGCTACGTTTGAAATCTTTGGCTATCTCGCCTGTATCATACATATAGCTTGCAATTTGGAAAAGACGTTCTGTTACTGCTTGTGCAGTGGCTTTTAAAGTTTATGTTTGCACCTTATCTGTACCCGGCGCCTTACCACTTTTCAGACCCTTTAATGCTAATTCAAACTCATTTCTAAGTATAGAATATCTCAAGTCATCTTTTTCAATGTGTGATTCCTGTTAATTCCTTTCTTGCATATAAATTCCCTATATATATATATTCTTGCCATCTAACCACTTTCTGTACATTTTCTATAATGGCGTTTCCTTCCGCGTCCTTTATATTTTTGCTATACGGTTTTATATCCCTAAAATTCGTTCTAATTAGTTTGTATGTTTCATCTGTCTTTCCTATTTCCATCTTAGTCTGTTCCTCTTTGTACTTTGTCTTCCAAATATTTAGTTCACTAAGTCAAGTATCTTTATAAAATAATTGTTTATATATTTCTAACTGTTCTACAATAGCATCATTAAAGTCTAAGTTTACACATGGCTTAGGCAAAATGCAACCTAAAGCTTTAATAACATTTTATGATTTAAAATCCGTGAATCCAACTATGTTAAGAGGTCGTCAAAAAAGGGATTACGACTGATATTCTGTAATAATGGTCTGGGCTCGAAGGAACTACCTTTACGCCGTTTTTTGTTTTGACGTTAATCTATTGATAGTTATGTCATAGCCAATACTTTCTAATAGAAGTTTTGACTGAGAAAATTTTTGTCAAACGTCGAATCTGTTTGAACTAGATGTTACTATAGTTTCTTTTTGTCTTCAATATAGCCGGGCGCGGCAGATAAATTGCATTCCGCTGTTAGCAAAAGTTTACGGAGGGTTATTGTATGTGAAAATATATAGTCAGAAACACCTATACCGACAACAAATTCTCCCGTGATAATGCACTTTAAATGTTGCCTAGCGTTTCAAGAAACATCTAAATTTGACGCTTCGGTTCAAAGGAGCCCACGAGCAGTTGATCTATGTATTTAAAACGCAAAAGGCCGTTATGGCTTTCAACCCACCTGATTGTACACATAGCGGTAAGTTTTTGCTATCTAGAATTTGACTAATATTTTGCTGTATTTGTTTTTATAATTTCTATTCCTTTAGGCGAATTTCTAAAAACCTTTCCGCTGGACTTAGCTATTCCTATACAATTACTAATATATTAATTTTGACAAGACTGAACTGTTGCCAAATTTAATGCATAAGCATTATAATGCACATATAGGACTCTCGATACTCTTTCAATAATAGACTGTACTCTTTTAAAATTGCTAGACATGACCGCCGCTCCATCGTAGCCTTGTTCAGCAAAATAATTCATTTTGATTCTTAAAGTTTTCAACGAATCAATTATAACCACAGCCTAATATTCACCCGTCGTTTCTTTTACTGAAACAATTTCCATAAAATCTTCACGTATTGATAGATTTTTATCAAAATATGGCACGCGAAGTGATAATTGTGCTGTTCGCGAAACACCAGAAGCTCCATCGCTTGAAATAGAAAATTCTTTAGAGTTATTGATTTGTTTTACGAGCTTGTTCTGAATTATATTCCCACGTAACGATATTATGCAATTATGTATTTAAGCGCTACGGTATATTGCATTACGTGTAGAATTTTGTAAATGTCCTAGTAACACTTCATCATCAGCACTAATACGATAACGCAGAAGAGCCAAAAATGCACCCTCGTTGTGTAACACTGAATATTAAGACCTATTGACTTAGTCTGAAGTTCTATGCAAGGGAAATTCTTGTCGCCCAAAGAGTTATAGTTGCTATAACGGGTTTTATTTTCTGGCGATTTTGCGCTGCCTGCCTGCTATAGTTTTTGTTAAATTTGATACTACATCATCTTGTGATTTAGTAAAAGCTTTACAAAAATTATCAGCATCAACAGCGATTTTGATATCTGGGGTCCAGGGACATACGAAAAGTTTATGTTAATTTTGCTGCCATTTGTGTAATATTCTCTGTCTAAATTGTTATTCGCCTGTCAAAATGGAATACTATTAACGACAGTAACTTCTTTTGCATCAGATGTCACATTTTTTTAACCGTGCATTATATGACTGAGGGGGCTTTGCCCTATCTTGACCTTGCCAAACTGATTGTTTTTTTTACTTTTTAAAATTAAAATAAAATAGCGTAGCAGCATGTTGTTTATTTATATTTTATGGCGCTAAATAAAATTAAAAAGTCTATTCGCTCTTTCTGCTCTACTGTATGAGAAGTGAACTGAATCTGAAATAGTCATGCAAACACAACAAATTTTTGTAAAGGAACCAAAAAGAACATAACTTATGGCTTAACTAATTTGTGGTTTTGAAACAATTTGAACTTTACTATAAAGTATAAACTTACCATTAGGTTGTGAGACCAAAAACCTTAACTATTCTACTATGCACGAGACAGATACAAAAATTCGACAGGTTTTAGCTGTACTTACTGCCCGCTGACACTCTCAGTCACACTAATTAAAACAATAAATAACCCTAGATTTTGTTGCGCTGCGCTTTTCTTAAGCAAAGGAAGCATTTGCTCTTTAAAATATCGGGACTAACAAACATTTTCTTAGTATTTTAGTAACAATAATTACAGCATAATATTTCACTTAAATACCCAGAACTTGAAATATACATGAAACTTCAACGACACACCATAAATCATAAATGACACAATGCAAAAAGGAAAGGACTGCTAAAGTAAAACTACCCTTACATAGTCTTTTTCGAATTGAGGTTTGAATGTAGTCGACAAATATATTCAGAAAATATGTATTTTAAAGCTTTTGAAGATTTAAGTTAAAGCATTGAATAAGGAACACTATTGTAAAATGTTTGCTAAAAAGGAAATATATTATGCATAAATACCTATCATCCACCAACTGACCAGTTCACATGACTTTTATAAATTATTGATAATGATATTTTAATATTTATTATATGATTGACTGACAACACGTTTGTTGTGTAATTGACTACATGCACTAGCAATATCCCTCATTAATAACCTGATAGCGCATATTTTATACTATTTTGAAATAATTAGCGCTCAAAGCTGCTGTAAATAATTAAAAGTAATGATTCAAAGAATATTAAACACCGTTGATTTTATTTTCTTGCACACATTCTGTTTTAAATTTTGAAGGGCCTCTAGAATATTAGTTTCCCCAGGCCTCGCGTTTTCTCTAAAATGCTATGCAAACAAATTATACTTAATTCCTATGTATTCAAGTATGCTTTTTAACTTTAAAATTTTAAGAAATTCCTTAATCAAAACCTGTATCATTATCGTATAATTTAACAGCACGTTATAATTTATTTAAAAATGGTGTCATTGGTTTGTCGACTGTCACATTTGTACTTCCTTTAAGAAACAAGGAAAAATACTTTTATGGAATCGGGAGGGATCTGGACCCCCAGAATCCCCCCCAATACAACCATGCATTCAGCTATTTATATATTATTTACAACGCTGTACCTCTCCTTGGCGGTAAAATTTACTGATACTCTGAAGCAGACATATAATAGATTCAGTACAAAATGGTTGTAAACAAACTAGCATCGATTGAAAGAATAACTAATCATTGGTGCAGTATTATAATGTGTAAAGCAAGACACAAAATCTCAACCTTTATACAGCGTATGTAGATTACAGTAAACCATTTGATCCGGGCCCAGTCGATTGGTTCATACAAATTCTGAAAGTGTATAAACTTTGACCCAAGGTAATATTACTACTACAACAAATAATGGAAATATCGGAATGTTGTCGGTGAACAAATAGCTGGAACCATTTATATAAAGCGAGGAGTATTTTCAAGGGGATTTGTTGATCCGGATACAGTTTTGTTTTGCACTAAACCCAATCTCTCATTTACTAAACTTTTTTGAAAGTGGCTGTAGACTTGACATCAAAGGCAAACAATTAAAAGTGAACCCTTTGTTATTTATTAATGATTTAAAATTATATACAGATATGGCAATAAGCTGCATTTTACAATTTTATTAATCAAATTGTTCTATAGCCAAACTAGACTGAATTTTTTTTAGGCAAACGCTTAACGAAAAGTCTAACAAAATATATGTACAAAACATTTTTGGAAACAAGTTTTTATTTAAATGCATTTGAACTGAAAAGTAAAAACGAATGTTCAGTGAAGTATAACTACACAAAATATAAAATATGTATTTTAAAAACTTGAGGCCATATTTCAGTTAGAAGTTATAAAGTAGTATTATTGAGAGCTACAGCTTTTAAAACATATATCTATATTTCTTTATAACTATACTTTTGAGCTATAAATTTCACTGAATATAATGTTTAATTTTTGCTTTTTAGTTCAATTGTAGTATTAGAATTTGCCAAACTCTATGTTTTTTGTCCCCCAACATCACGTTTACCTGGGAAAACTAAACTAAACATATCTATATCCGCAATGTATTAGGGTGTCCAGATTAGAGCATCAGATCAGCTTCCTCAAAATATGTTTCGCTATCCAAACTCATGGTATATAAAAAATTTAAAGTTGATGCCGTTGAATATTGGTAATCCACCATTTTGGGGCGTTTGCCACATTGGATTTACAACGAAGCCACGAGCTTATCGTGTTCTACTCGCCGAACCCTTTTATTTGATACCTATATCAAGAAGACTGTAAAGATAAAGCTAATCCGCAACTTTAGGGCGTTCACCATACTGGATGTGAAATGACTCTACGTAGATTGCGGGGTTCTAGGAATTGTAAAGACAAAGGTAATCCAACGTCTTTTGGAGTCCACCTTAGTGGATTTTGAAATGACAACACGTAGATTATCGTGTACTATGCGTTAAACTTTTTTATTTGATACCCATGTCAATTGGGTTGTAAAGACAAAGATAATTTACCATTTTGGATCGTCCACTATATTGAATTTAGTGTGACGTCACGTAGATTATAGTGCGCTACTTGTTGATCCCGTTTATTTGATATCCATATCAAGAGGGTTATAATGAATTTAGAACGGGATCAAAATTACGCGTAAATTTGTGCTCAACTTTGCTAATTTAATCAACTTACAAAATAATTTTTGTCTACACAAATTTCGAACTTTGCCCGATTTAGATTTTTTAACACTGCTTTAGAAGATCCTCCTTATTATACTTTTTGATATCCCATTATAATTTAAAGCCAGAAACGAACCGACCGATTATTCGATTTACGTGCTGAGCTTTAGCCCTAAGAAAACTTATTGAGGGTTATAATGATTTATAACCAAAGTGCAAAATAATTTATATAAACAAGTGCATCTCAAAGTTGTGCAAAGAATTTTAATAAACTATAGTTAACCTACTAAAAATGCTTACATCGTTACCTGACATCTGTTCTTACTGTAAACATTCCAGTAAGGATACATCACCGATCGCAATAAGCAAACGCATGGTTGCCGGTTGGAGGAGCTGAGAACGTCGGTTGAAGATACTGAGAAACATCGTCTGTATATCTAGTGACTTGAACGCTCTCTGCACTAGTTTTACGTGAACTAAATTTGTATATAACGGTATGTTAAACCGACTTTTCATTCCCGATCATATAATAGTAAAAATGTGCTTATAGGGTTATAGGGGTCAAGGAATGGAGAAATACACCAAAAACCTTGTCAGACCCAGACCCGGGTCTGGAAACGTCGCGTTGGCTTTAATAACGTCGGGTGTGTATAGCACTGCGGGCCTGTATTAGCGGTAAAATAAATGTATATATATATATATATATATATATATATATATATATATATATATAGCCCCAACATTGTTTAATAAACTACCTATTAACATAAAATCTTTAAAGAAATTGACAGAATTTAAATCTGCTCTATTATCTTTGCTGCGCAAGCGAGGTTACTATTCATTAGATGAGTTTCTAGAAGATAACTTCGAAGATTCATGATTAATTAATAAATGATCTTTTAATTTATACACATTTTATTTATGTTGTTTTAGTTCCTTTGACGACCTATTATTAGTAATTTATTTATTATTTTATCCTTATAGTAGGGGACAAAGAATACTACTATAGTTAAGCCTGCTTATCGTAAAAGGCGAATAAAAGGCACGGCAAGGGGCAGCAGCCTTGATGGCTAAAAGATATTGCAGGCGATCCTTAATAATTTACAAGGTTGTTGGGGGTTGGCCGTGACGGATACGGCTTTTTGCTAAAATCTTAAAAAACTGCGTTGTAGAAAGATATGGCAACCTACCACAATATTTCCCAGGTATCCGTGGCCTAAATCACAAAATATGTATGATGGAGAGCTCACAAGTAAAATTCTTGTCCGGAGGTAAAATACCCCATCAATCGGATCTCCGGGAGGGGGTACTAGGGGCTCGTTATCGTAAGAACTTAAAACAACGGTTCGATTTAGTGATAGAGACTTGGAATGTAAGGTCATTACTTAGAGTAGATAAGTTAACGAATTTATTAGTCGAAATGAAAAAAGAAAAACTGGACATTTTAGGTATTAGTGAGGTGAGATGGCCAGATAATAATGACTTTTGGAAAGATCATTATAGAATAATTACAACTTCTTCAACTAATGGACAGGTAGGGGTAGGAATAGTGTTAGGTAAAAGATTAGGACGTAAAGTTAAAGAGTACTTACAATTTAGTGATAACATAATTATGGTTAGATTGAGTATGAAACCTACAGACACTGTTTTAGTACAGGTTTACATGCCAACAACTCAGTACGAGGATGACGAAGTAGAAAAGGTATATGAGGATATAAATAGTATAGCGAGAAAAGTAAAGGGAGATGAGAATTTAATAGTTATGGGCGATTTTAATGCGTCAGTGGGAGAAGGTAGTAAGGGAAAAATGGTAGAAAAATTTGGGTATGGCAGACAAAATGATAGAGGAGAAAGATTAGTTCAGTTTTGCCATGAACATAGATTAGTAACTGTAAACACCCTATTCGAACAACATGTTACGAAAAGATATACCTGGAAAGCACCAGGTGATAGGGCTAGATACCAAATAGACTATATTTTAGTTAAAGAAAGATTTAGAAATCAAGTTAAAAACTGTCATAGTTATCTAAGGGCTGACATAGATAGCGATCATAACTTAGGTAAAATGAAGTGTAAGCTAAAATTCAAAAACTGACAAAGGTTAAAAGAGAGGATGGGATCTAGGTAAGCTTAATGATAGCGAGGTAAAAGAGGAATATAAATAAGTATTAGATAATAAGATCAAAGAGATAGCTATAGGAGGGAACGTAGAAAATAGATGGAAAGAAATAAAGAGCTGTGCATGATACAGCAAACAGACTATAAGTAAGAAAAAAATAGAAACGAGAAAACCCTGGGTAACAAAGAAGATATTAAATTTAATAAAGAATAGAAGAAAGCTTAAACCTTTCAGAGTATTGGATAGTGAAAGTAAGCAAAAATATAATAGAGTTAGAAATAAAATAGTACATGAGTTTAGAAAAGCTAGAAATAAATGGATGGAGGAGAATTGTAAGGGAATACAAGATGATTTGAGAGTAGGTAAGACAGACAGGACTTACAGGGCAATTAAAAAGTTTTTCGGGAAAGATAGGAAAAAATATAATGGTATTAAAGATGAGAATAATGAGCTTCTAATAAATAAAGTTGAGGTAGCAGATAGATGGAAAAGATATTTAGAAGATTTATATAAGGGAGACGATATGGATGAGTTAGAGAATGACCAAGAAGAGGATGTAGAAATATGGTTCTCAATATTAAGAGAGGGATTTGATAGAGTTGTAAGGAATCTTAAACTAAATAAAGCGCCGGAGATAGACGATATACCCGCAGAATAAATAAAATATGCAAGTCAACAAACTTTAGACGTTTTGCAGATGATACATCCATTATAGCAGAGTCTAGAAAAGAGTTAGAAGAGTTTAGAAATATTTTAGATGAGATACTACAGAGTAACCATAGTACGAAAATTAACTCAGGAAAGACAAAAGTAATGACAAGTGAGTTACAGCCTAGTTCTAAAACAAATTAAAAATAGGTAATACTGAGTTAGAGGAGGTAAATGAATTTTGCTATTTAGGTAGTATAATTACAAAGAATGGACGTAGCAGAAGGGATATAGTAGCGTAAATAGCTCAAGCTAAAATAATGTTTTTAAAAAAGAAAGACAGTACTAGCTAATAGTATTAATTTAAATAATAGAAAAAGTCTTTTAAAGCATTCTATTATACAGTAGTGAAACTTGGACAATTAAAGAAGTAGATAAGAAAAAAAAGAAGCTTTTGAAACTTGGTGTTATAGGAGAAAGTTAAAGATTAGTTAGGCAGATAGAGTAACAAATGAGGAAGTTTATAGAAGGATAGATGAGGAACCCTACATATGGAAACAATTAAAGGTCAGGCGAGATAGAATGATAGGCCACCAGTTAAGACATGAAGGACTATTTAGTAAGGTCTTAGATTATAGACTACCAAATAAAAATAGAGTAGGAATACCTAGACAAAGCTATATTAGTCAAATTATTAGAGATTAAGGGAGTGAAGGGTATGTAGACCTTCTTAGACTAGCTCAGAATAGAAAAGAATTTAGATCTGCGTAAAACCGACCTTAAGGAAGTTCGAAAACAAAACAAAAAAAAATAAAAATCAGTTAACTAAATGTCACCATGACATAATTCACAATTAGTTAGCGGTCTGGCATGTTGGCAGCGATTCGCTGCTTAAGCCTTACCATAACATATAACTTAATAAACGTCTCCATGACATAACTCACAATTAGTTAGCGGTTTGGCATGTTGACAGCGATTCGTTGCTTAAGTCTTACCATAACATATAATTTAACTCTTCCTTTTTTGGATGGGATAACCAGGTAATATGTCATTTCCTTATAAATGAGAATCATGAAAACATGTTGGAGTTCTTTAGCAACCATTAGGTTGCTAATATCTATGTAGAGCCAGGTATATAAGAAAAAAAATAGAAGAGTATAGGAAGACCTAAACCAAGCTACATTAGTTAAATTATTAGAAAATTAGGTAGTGAAGGGTATGAAGAACTTTTTAGATTAGCACAGAATAGAAATGAAGTTAGAGCTGCGTCAAACCGACCTTAAGCAAGGTCGAAAACAAAATGAAGATGATGTTTATTATTTTATTGACAATATAAATTTTAAGATTGGTAGGGAAGGATAAAAAATTTTCTTCCTCTGACATTTATATGCACTCCGCATAGTTGTTATATTAGGATATTTAGAGTAACAAATGCAAATAAGCTGTTTAATGTGTTGTACAAGAATTTTACCCATAGTATTATGGGTATGAATGAACTTACTTACTTATATGCCTTTTGCTACGTCCGTCCTTTGTAATTATACTACCTAAATAGCAAAATTCATCTACCTCCTCTAACTCAGTATTACCTATTTTTAATTTTGGTTTAGAACTAGGCTGTAACTCACTAGTCATTATTTTTGTCTTTTTTGAGTTAATTCTCATACTATAGTTACTCTGTAGTATCTCATCTAAAATATTTAAAAACTCACCGAACTATTTTCTAGAATCTGCTATAATGGCTATATCATGTGCAAAACGTAACATGTCTATTTTCTGTCTCTGTACACTAATACCTATATCTTTTCTCTCTAGCTAAGTTTAAAGCTTCCTCAATATAAACATTAAAAATCTAGGGAGATAGCATACAGCCCTGTCTAACATCATTTCTAATCTTAGCTTCCTTTTCTATTTCATCAAATATAATTACTACGCTTTGGTTTTGATATAGAATGTAAATAATTTTTCTATCCCTATGAGAGATTCCTATTTTTAGCAAAACCCTGAACATAACAATCCAATTAACCCTATCAAATGCTTTTTCTAAATCTACAAACACGAAATGGGTCTTTTTATCTTTTTGTAACCTTTTTTCGATAATTACCCTTAATCATTAGTATCGGTTCTCTAGTCTCTCTCTCTTTTCGAAAACCATATTGGTCTTCGTCTAAATAATTCTCAGTCAAAGCATCTATCTTTAATTATTATTGTTAGTATTTTGGAAGTGGAAGTTAAACTAACTATTCTAGAATTCTCACACCTAACAGCTCCTGACTTTTTTGAGATTGGGATATTTTTTTCAAAATCTATTGGGACCTCACCTGTGTCATATATTACTTTTACTAGGTCATATAATCTGTCTAAAGTTTTCGGACTTGCATATTTGATTAATTCTGCGGGTATATCGTCTATCTCCGGCGCTTTATTTAGTTTAAGATCCCTTACAGCTTTATCAAATCTCTCTCTTAATATTGAGAACCATATTTCTATATCCTCTTCTTGGTCATTCTCTAACTCATCCATATCGTCTCACTTATATAAATCTTCTAAATATCTTTTCCATCTATCTGCTACCTCAACTTTATTTATTAGAAGCTCATTATTTTCATCTTTAATACCATTATATTTTTTCGTATCTTCCCCGAAAAACTTTTTAACTGCCCTGTAAGCCCTGTCTGTCTACCTACTCTCAAATCATCTTGTATTCCCTACATTCTCCTCCATCCATTTATTTCTAGCTTTTCTACACTCATGTACTATCTTATTTCTAGCTCTATTATATTTTTGCTTACTTTCACTATCCAATTCTTTGAAAAATTTAAACTCTCTTCTATTCTCGATTAAATTTAATATCTCTTTTGTTACCCAGAGTTTTCTCGCTTCTACTTTTTTCTTACCTATGGTCTGTGTTGCAGTATCATGTACAGCCCTTTTTATTTGTATCCATCTATTTTCTACGTTCCCTCTTATAGCTATCTCTTTCATCTTATTATCTAATACTTGTTTATATTCTTCTTTTGGCTGACTATTATTAAGCCTACCTAGATCCCATCCCTCTCTTTTAGCCTTTCTCAATTTTTTGAATTTTAGATTATACTTCATTTTAACCAAGTTATGATCGCTATCTATGTCAGTCCCTGGATAACTACAACAGTTTTCAACTTGGTTTCTAAATCTTTGTTTAACTAAAATATAATCTATTTGGTATCTAACCCTATCACCGGGCGCTTTCCAGGTATATCTTCTTCTAACATGTTGTTCCAATAGGGTGTTTACAGTTACTACAGTTTCTACCATATATTAAATTAATATGATAAGAAACGAAAACATGAACATTTAAGATAAATCTTTTAAAATAACTACTTCATATCAGTAATATAATACCACGAAGGAATAATTGAACATGCTAACATACAAAGTTAATGTAACACATTGTTTTCAGTTCAAACAAAAAACATCATGGTTGGTTAATATAACCTTTAATATAATGTTAAGTTATTAATTTGTAAATAAATATCTAACCTATGATAAATGTATAGAAGGCAATACAATCTCAGAATAAATAACAAAGCAAAGTTTTGAAAAAAGTGTTTCATAATTATTATCAACAAAGCGAAATTAAACAAAATAAAAATTCACACAACAAACAATAAGCCAGGGTTTGCAAATGTCAAAATTAAAGTGTCAAGAATATGCACTATCGGATCGATGTTAAGTTAACAATTCATGAAGAAGCATTGCTGCTATGGTGGTTATTTAAATTATTCATTTTGTCATGGTTGCTCTATACTTAATAGCAGTTGCAAAAAACAGCAATTTTTAAAAATTGTAAGACAACTTCAAGTTGTTTTTAATAAGAAAAATGTTTAGAAAATATTCATATAATAACACTGTTTCTAAAATAATAGTGTATAGTAGTATCAACACCATTAGAGACATTACTATTGTTTTAGAACCATATTTTAACCTTGGTCTTTAGTTTTCTCAGTAACATTTAAGGTTTCCACGCAGGTCGTTAAAATTTTAAAAGAACTATATGAATTTTGCTAGTATATGGGACAAGCCATTTCAGGTGATCCAGCACTGGTTGCCACACCATCACAAAAAACATTCATATTTTGTAGTTGTGTTCCCTTATGTTTGGGTCTTCAAAATAAAAAATGGCAGACAATTTTATTGTGGTCTGCACACTATTTTTTGCATTTGCACATATTTGCGATTTTTTAAATTACTCAGCACTAGATAGCATTAGACTTTACAAATATCATCATCATCATCATCATTAGGTCTTCAGTCCTAGAACTGGTTGGAAGCGTACCCTCATTGTTTCCTAGTCTGAACCAACCTACACATCTCGCTGAAATTTGTTCAGTCTGCATCTATCCCTATCTGTGTGCGAAAGTTTGATCTCAGCCTACCTCTACATATCTTTCCTATCTCTGCTTGTAATATATCCCGTACTATTTCCCAGAAATGTCTTAGAACGTATCCTGTCCTTCTATTTCTCCTATTTTTTCATTTTCCACAAATATCTTTATTCTTCTACAATTTCTACATCCAATTTGTTATTACCTTTGTCTGTTCATGCTACCATCCTCATATATCTGAAGTACAACATTCCAGAAGGCTTCTATCTCTTTCTGTCTGCTTTTCCTACTGCCCCTATTTCATAGATGTACTGTGCTGTGCTCCACCCTATGCTTTGAACAGTTTTTTCTTGTATCTGTTCATTGTCTTTGAACATAGCTGCTGTTCTTTCTTGTTTGATACAGTTTGGTCATATTCTATTAGTTTATACCCTATTTCTCTGATATTCAGTGGTATGTGAAGGAGTCTTCAGTTTTCAATTCTTTTAGTCCTGATAAGAGAAAGAATTTTGCTTGTTGGAATTGCTTCCGTAATGGACATTGGTTTAAAGATTGTAGAGCCACCAAAAAGATTTTTTGTTTTGGATGTGGTCGAAAAGGTGTTAAAGCAACTTCGTGTCCACAATGTTCAAAAAACTAGTAAGGCGGCAGGTGCATAGTGGTCGGCATTCTGTTCCGCGTCATAAGGCTACAGTTATGATATGTAAACAAGAAAAGTATTTTTGTAAAGATGATTGGTCGAGATGGCTTACAGTTGTAAAAAATTTTTGTCAGAACTCTACGAAGCCTAAGAATAATTCCTTGTTCATTAAAAAGCAGTGTGATAATCGACCTTACATTATGGTGAAGTTACTTGATAGAGATATTACCGGTCTTCTAGATTCAGGATGCACTACCTCAGTGCTTGGATCCTTAGCTCTTTCGATAATTAGAAAATTAGACTTAAAAATTTTTAGTTCAGCAAAAACAGGTATTACTACAGCTGATGGTTCGGTAAAGTCTGTTTTAGGTTCTGTTGATTTACCAATTTGTGTGGGTAATGATTGTCGTATTCTTAATGCATTAGTGGTCCTGTCCCTACCTCATGCCTTTATATTCGGTAGTGACTTTGCAAAATTATTTGGTGTAGTTGCCGATTTTAGGAACAATAATTGGTTTATTCAGAGTAACATTGAGAACCGTATTGTGTATTTAGGTTCATCTTCTATCCCTTTGAACACTAATGATTACTTATTTGATTTGCATGACCTTTCGGATGCTCAGTGTGTGCAAGCACAAGAGATTATAGATTCATTCAATGAAATTATCAGTGATGATAGGTTGGGACGTACTAACCTAATCGAAATGGATATAGATACAGGTAATGCCAAGCCCTTCCATAAGAAACCATATGTGATGTCACCATATATGAGCAAGATATTGAATGATGAGTTGGACGACATGCTTAGACTTAAAGTTATAGAACCTTGTACTAGTCCGTGGTTATCTCCAGTATTGTTGGTTAAAAAAGCAGATGGAGAATATCGTTTCTGTTTTGATGGTAGAGCCTTGAACGACTTAACTGTTCACGATTCGTACCCCCTTGCGAATGTAGATAGAGTTCTCAATATGTTGAGAGGTGTGAACTATATTTCGTCACTTGATTTGAGAAAATCGTTTTGGCAAGTCCCTCTTAGTGAGTCATCTAAAGATAAGACTGCTTTTAGTATTATTTCGCGAGGACAATATAGATTTACATGCATGCCATTGGGGTTGAAGAATGCTGCGCAGACTCAACAGCGATTAGTAGATGCGATTTTTGGTCCACGTTTTGAACCTCATGTATTTTGCTATTTGGACGACATAATACTATGTTCGTCGTCGCTTGAAGAACATCTGAAATTATTGTCGGAGGTTAAGCAACGATTAAAAGAGGATAATCTTACTATAAATATAGGAGAATGTGAATTTTTCAAAAAAACACTTAAATTTTTGGGTTATATAGTAGGTTCAAATTCACTTCGTACAGACCCCGATAAAGTATCAGCTATGGTTAACTTTCCTCGACCGAAAACCACGACAGAAGTTAAGAGGTTCATAGGAATGTGCAGTTGGTATCGTCGCTTTATAAAGAATTTTTCGTCATTAGTTTCGCCTATTAATGATTTCGTTAAGAAAAAGAAAAAAGTTCAAACTGTAAATTGGAGCGCGGAGGCAGAAAATTCGTTTGTGTTAATTAAACAAGCATTAGTTTCAGCACCTCTTCTTTCACAGCCAGATTATTCGGCACCTTTTATTGTTGAATGTGACGCCAGTAACACTGGGTTAGGTGCTGTTCTGATACAAAATATAAAAGGAGAAGAACGTGTAATTTCATACGCAAGTAAAACCCTAAGCCGTACAGAGCGCAATTATTCCACCACAGAAAAAGAGTGTTTAGCAGTCATTTTTGCAATTGAAAAATTTCGTCTGTGGGTGGAAGGTGTTTGATTTACAGTTGTCACTGATCATTTTTCATTACTTTGGTTGAGTAATCTTCAGAATCCTACTGGAAAACTTGCCAGATGGTCTGTTCGATTAAGGCAACATTCATTTGATTTGGTACATAGGAAAGGAAAATTTAATATAGTTCCAGATTGTCTTAGTCGTGCTGTTCCTATAGAAAATCCAGAAATTAATTTAGTAGAGATCAAACTTGACAATGTAGACTTGTGGTATGAATCTTTAAGAAAGAAAATTTTGTCGTCACCCAAAAGCTACCCACAATGGAAAGTGGAAGATGGGTTCATTTTTAAGTTTATTCCTTCCAAATTAGCTCATTCAGCGAATATTGTAGAGTGGAAGCACTTAGTACCGAAATCTCAGCATAAAGATGTCATTAAATCATGTCATGACCCCCCTACAGCAGGACATTTTGGTTCTTTGAAAACTTTGTTTCGTGTCCAAGAATTGTATTATTGGCCAAAGATGATTTTTGATGTACGTAAATTTTGTCGGAAATGTTTGATTTGTGGTGCTCAAAAACCACCCAATAAAGGTCCCCTTGGCATAATGGGAAAGGAAAAAGAGGTTGGACTTCCATTCCAAACCATTGCTTTAGATTTGATGGGTCCGTTCCCTCGTTCCAAACGCGGACATAAATGGCTTTTAGTTGTTGGTGACTGGTTCTCGAAGTATTCGATTTTACAACCTTTGCGCAGTGCCAAGGCACATTTGATTGAAAATTTTTGGAAGAAAAGATGTTTCTTGTCTACGGCGTACCACAATTTGTTATTTGTGATAATGGTCCACAATTGATTGGACGTGTTTTTAAAGCTTTGTGTGCAAGGTACGAAATCCAAAAGATTTGGTACAATGCTGTGTATGCTCCTCAATGCAATTTTGTGGAAAGAATTAATAAGACAGTTGGTACAGCAATCCGTTCTTACGTAGAAGAACATGATACATGGGATAATGAGATATCAAAAATTCAGTACGCAGTTAATTCAGCAAAAGACGAATCCACCAACTATTCTCCAAATTTTTTAGTCTTTGGTCGTCAGGTACCCTTAAGTGGAAAAGCTTATAGTAACAATTTTGAACCCGGTAAAGATGTAGATGTTGTTTCTAGTAGTAGACCTTCTTATGTTTTGGATCGTCAACCTTTGTTCGATATTTTTGGGAATGTCCGCGAAAATTTACATGTAGCTTATCAACGTTCGAGTAAACGCTACAATCTTAGAAGAAGAGACATTTCATTCCAAGTCGGAGAAAGCGTTTGGAGGACTAATAAGGTACTTTCGAGTGCTAGTGATAAATTCTCCGCTAAGTTAGCTCCAAAGTTCATTTTGTGCAATGTTCGTAAAAAACATTCCAATTTAGTGTATGAATTAGAGAATGAGGATGGAACAAAAGCCGGAAAATGGCATGTTAAGGACTTGAAACCCGTTGAAGCACCATATCCAGATGAGAATGATGATCCTGACGATTAGTTCCAGTCTAGCCATTTCTTTGATTGTAAGTAAAACAATCGTTGTTTGCTTTGTTTTGTTCTGATTTTTGATTTAGTATAGTTTAACAAATACTAAATGGAGACTGTCCTTTTGTAACTTATTTTGTTTGAAAATTTTGTTTGATAATTGAAACATGTGGTCAAGGTTTTGTGTAGTGGTTTTGTGGTGTGCATTGGTGTGCATGCTGGTTGAATTCGTCGCACGTTATTAGAAGATATGATGAGAAGATGTCTTTAGAAGATATCATTAGAAGATATCATTAGAAGATTTCATTAAAAGATATCATTAGAAAGTAGAAATAAGTTGACTATTTAAGTTGCTAGTCCTGATTTCTACATATTTAGGTAGAGAGAATATTGGCTTATTCTTTCCCTTATTTCGGACCTTTCAGAAATTTTTGGTTGAAAAGGTCAGAGGTTTGCACGGTGAACCTCACCATTTGATCCATCACTAATAAGAGGTGATGTTTGAAAATTAGTGATAGGATAATCAGTAGGGTGTAAGAGATTTCAGACCTAACTGGTTCGATTTTGAATTCGATTTTGGTAAGTAACCTGTTAGTTAGGTTACCTTAGTTTTGATTATCACTTTTTGATGATAATGTTTTGTATTCGATTTTTGTAAGTAACCTGTTAGTTAGGTTACCTTAGTTTTGATTATCACTTTTTGATGATAATATTTTGTATTCGATTATCACCTTGAAATGATAATGTTTTGAATTGTGATGCTATTTTGATGTTGTAGCGTTTCCTTTTTTTTGGTTGATAGAGTTGCTTGAGCTCCAGGAAGTGGAGTTGTTAATTTTGGAAATTAAGATAATTTGTATTGTGTTTAGTTATAGTCAGTAGATACTAGCCTTGGTAGGAGTAAGAAAGCTCTAGTTAAAGGGTTACCATAAATTTAGATTTTGATTAATTTTTTTGTCCCGTGGAGTGTTTGACTTTTTAATTTGACCTCTCTCAATTTTGACCTACACCGATTGTGACTCTCCGATTTTGTCTCCCTATGGACGCTTGGTACACGTAGTTACCGACACACTCAAATTTGTAGATATTTGTCCCCATCGTTTTCATAGGTTCGTAAATATTTGTATTGTTAGTTAAGAATGTAGAAAAGGCTAGTATAAATAAAAAAAAAATCTTTTGTATTTGTTTCACTTAAATTTTTCTTTGTTAAAAAAGATTTTTTTTCTTTTAGGAAAGGGGTAGTGTAACAATTTTATTTTCGATAATAAATCCTTCCATATAATTTTAAGAATAGTGTAACAATTTTATTTTCGATAATAAATCCTTCAATATAATTTCAAGAATAATGTAACAATTTTATTAATAACAATAATAATTTGCATTCAACTTCAAAAGTAATATGTTAAGCCTGCATCGTCCTTTGATAATCTACTTATATTCAGATATCTGTGTTGTATACAGCTATTTACAAGCACATCTCTGTTTGATTGTTCCCCTCCTGACGGCGCGACCGCCCGAGCTGGTTACAAGATAGTCGGCCACAAGTGATAGAAATATCAACATGTAACCTCGACTGCAGGCCGGAAATCTGCGAATCCATTTCAATTAGTGAGGATATCTTCGAATAACGGTCGGTAATGTATATATTGTGCGAACTTGTATAATTTGAGATAATTTATTTAGCTCGACAAGTAGGATGCAACTTTTAAAGACACACAAGGACACGGTAAAGTATACACATGTAAGATGCTGCTTTTAGAAGGTGACGTAATTCAACTTCGAGATTACGACTGCTGCAGAATGTAAGGCAACAGGATATGATTCGACATGTGGAACGAAATCATTATAGAAGTTGGTTTGGATGAATTTGTTTCAAATTACAAACGCTGTTATCGTTGCTTGAAAACACGGGATCCCGTCTTTCTTTGTTACAATGCGACAAATGCAGTTTTGGTTCGTAGATAGCTATAAGTTCTTTTTATGTGTTTCAAAACTAGGAACACGTTAGCTTGCTTTGATGCGTAATACATGTACGTTGTAAAAGTTTCAAATAATTGCTGAGCTGGATTTACCAGTAGTAAAACGAAAGTTCATTGATTTTATGTTTTAAAAACAACACGCTTTGCTCAATATGAATCGTCGGTAACGTCAACAGGTGTTACTGACGTCATATTTTTCTGCTTTGTACTGCTGACAGATGTTATTTTAAAAGCAAATGCTTTGAACAGCTTTAGTACAATATATGTAAACATGTCTATTTTTGTGATCAGCTTTATCTACATTAAAATTTGTATACATAATTTTGAAAGCTCAAATGCTTATATTGTTAGGAGCTATTAATTTGTTATCTGCCTGAACAGATCTGCACAGGTTAGACCCCTAGTAAAGTGTTTGATTGAAAATAATAAAGACAAACATGAAAGTTAGAAGTTTAAGATTGATGCAGTTAATGATTAAATTTTTTGTTACAAGTCACATTATTTTAAAAGAGATTTTTTAGTAAACAATTGGTTCAAGATTAAAGATTTTTTATTTTGATCAAGTGTGATCAAATCTAATAACATAAAGCTAAAACCCTCATGAGTAAGAAATTGATGCCAATTTTATATTGGAAATACCTTTTTACTACTTCTTTATGTATTTTTGCTGGACACAAATGGTGTTCCACTTTTTTATTTATTTAACTATTACAATTTCTTACAGGAGCTGCGTCTTATTTTATTAAGACAAGTTTTTGTCAGCGAAGGCAATCCTTTTTTCTTTGGGTCTCCACGTCCGCCCTTAGAAATATGCTATGCAATTATCATAATTACATCAGGACTTGGTGGCGCCTATTTGATTTAGCTTAGGTTTGATCTGCAAACAGATTTCGACTTACCCCCCATTTCTCATAGCTCTACCCAAGGAATAGACCCCTAGTTGTGTCGGAAGATTTTTAGAACAATAAGTATCACTGATGCCACGCTTGTAAGATGTTTAAGAAAGAAAAAATATTAGTTACACTGGCGCACATGCGTGAGGCCAGCCATATAAGTAAATATAAAAATTTATATGTTTCAGCCCATTCAAAGCCAAAAGGTGTCTTGTGGTGAAGTAACTGTTTTGCCACAAGACACCTTTTGGCTTTGAATGGGTTAGTGAATCTGCTAGTTCAGGAGTAACTCTACTCTTTACATTTTAACTTGTCTACTTAATATTATCACTCTTATCTTTATTAATATTTTTTGTTTTATTATTCATTTTCTTTTTTTTGTCCTGATGAAGCCTCTTACAAAAGTAGGCGAAACTTCGACCTTAGTTTATAAAATGACATGGTTCCAACCCGGAACCATAAATATTTATAATGACTCCGGCTGTGAAAGCCTCCGAGATTACCAGAATTATGTTTTTGCTGGCAATTCGAGTTTTTGAAAACACTGGCGGCCAATTCTACTTCTATTCCTACATTCTATTTTGTTGCTCCGATCCTATTACTGTTCTCATATTCGATTTTTTGTTCCTACCAATAATCTGTTGTGGAGTTCTTTCTGGGTTTTAGTTAGCATTCATTTAGTTATCTTCTTCCATTATTTTTTAGTTATTCTTATTCAAAATGACTAATTGTGAGATAAGACTGTTTAATGGTATCTGTAATAGATATCAGGGTTCATCGGAAAGCATTACTGACTTAACGAGTACGACTGCCCTGTTTCATTTGGATGTTTTCTTAAAGGAGGATGATCAAATGTCTATTGTGCTTCATAACTCTGCTTCATTTTATAGAACTCATTTGTCTACTGTCTGCTCTAGCGAGAATTGAAGAACTAATTATTATTATTATTATTATTGCTTTATTATTCAACAGAATAAATCCAATTACAGGATAAAATTAACATAGAAAGAAAATAATAAAATACAAATTTACATATACATAAACAAGTTTTATAATAGAGTACGTTAGTAAAAGTAATGATCTAAACTAATGTCTGAAGTTGGAGCTGGAAAAGATTCGGGTTAGTAATTATGCACCCCTAGTCAAAACAAACACACATACGTAGAACTAGATTTTGCTTTCAACTCCGCTACGATTGATGAAAACACTTTTACTTCAGATGAACAAACTGTTAAGATTCCTCCTACGAATGAAAGTAGTTTAAATACTTCTTCTGATTTTTTCTGTTCCTGTTCTCGTGTCTACTCTTACTCGTTATGTTACATGCTTTAATTGCAACCAACCTGGTCATTTGTTGACACGTTGCACTCGTCCTTAAGTACTACATTGCTATGGGTGCGGCCATAAGGGAGTTACACGACGCAACTGTCTGAACTGCCATTCTACTACTAATAACAAGCAAATTTCTTCTGCTTGTAGTTATACATTCTCTTTTGTACCTCATGCTGGTCATTCTACTACTACCACCAACACACACCCTTCTTCGGCAAATATGTCTTTGAACAAAATTTCTTCTATCTCCTGTTCTACGTCCTTCTCTGTACCTTCTTCTGGTCATCCTACTACCATTACAGCATACCCTTTTCAGCTATACAAGCCTTTGAACTGCAATATTGATTTTTACGGCTATCACGCCCCCTACTTACCAAACACCTACTAATAAGAACCAAATTTTTGCAGTCCTTAGCTGTTCGAATGATGATCAAACCGATCCTACTTATTCACTTCCACCTCGGCCTGCGCCTCCTTTGCGATTGAAGCCCATGCTCCAAATTAGTGACTTACAGGTATTAACTCAAGAGATTGTTTCTGTTTTTTTAAATGATTTTGCCAAAGGAATTCCAGTTGGATCTGTAATAGTAGCCGAAGTGACAATAACTTATCATACTAATTGAGAAGGTTGTGCTGAAGTTATTGAACCCGTATCTATAATGCCTGTTGCTCTTGTTGTCATAGTTTTACCTGATCCTATTTCTTTATCTGCTGTTGTCGACGAAGCAGTTCCTATCGTGGCTGAAGTTTTACTTTTTTTACTTCTTAATCTGACGTTGATAAAATTTTACCTGATTCTGCTTTTTTATGTATTATTGATGAAATTCTACTTGATTCTGTTTCTTTATATAATGTTGACAAAGTTCTACCAGATTCTGTTTCTTTATCTAATGTAGCCAAAGTGTTATCTGTTTCTGTTCATTTTCCTAAGGCTGATACTTCTACAGCCAATGTTGTTTCTTTATAGAATGTTGACTCTTTTACAACCAATACTAAAATCAAACAGGTTTTTTCCATAACGCATTCCGAGTTTCCTCAATCACAACAACAACTACTACCTCCACCCTCGCCACCATTCCCTCAACCGTGTGTTACAACTAGTACTACACACCCTGTTAATCCTGTTTTGTGGAAAACCGTCCAACCAATGCTACCCCCTGCTCCAGTCACTCAACTTATGAAATCAGTTAACAAAAGAAATAAGAGGCAGAAAATATTCTATATTGATTCAGAATCTCAAGATGTTGGTCAACACAACCCTAATGTCTCTGATCTCGCTTCGTTTTACTAGTCTTCTGCGTCCCCAATTTCTATGCTGTCTCCGCCCTTCCTTAGGATTTGATTTTTGGATTTTACGCTTTTTGCTTCTAAATAATTTTCTTATTCTGATTGGTTTTCACATTAAAAACTCAAGCCAACAATTATTAATAATTGGTAACCCATTTGATAATTTTTATTACACTGCAATGCATGATAATTTTCCAGAAACAGTTATATATAGATAAAGAAACCGGCAAATTAGAATCGAATCACACTCATCAATCACATATGTAGAAAACCCATTTTAGAAAACACATAGCTAAATGATTGCAATATTTCCAAAAACAAATGTTTTAACAGTTGAAAACCACGTTTTTAAACTCTTTAAGGAAATACCAGATTTAATACTATATCGAAGAAATAAATTTGCAATATTTAAATTATAATTGCAGATACTAATAAAACATATGGGGTGTTGAATAAGCAATTATTTCAATGTAGAGAGAAAGTCGGAAATGCTTAACAACTTCACACCTGACCGTGAATACAGTAGGGAATATGAAATTTAAAATTAAGTATGAACCAAATTATTTAGATACAGGGATGGAACATAACACTTTGCTTTATTTAAACAAAATTATTCAGAAAACCGACATCCCCTGGATTGCATTCTGAACTCATAGTTATTTTTACAATATTTCAAGGGCCTAAATAAAACAAGTGTTAGCGAGTTGTGGAAATCTTTTAAAGACTGTGGACTAAATCATGATTGCCCTGAAGTTCTTAAATCGTGTAAGCAGACATTAACTATCCTTGCTACAAGTACATCCACAGAACATTATTTTTCCTCATTCACAAGAATCATAAATTTTGTCAGGAACTTACAGGACACAAAACACTGCTTTGGGATTAAAATCCGTAGAAAATGAATTTTTACAAGAATATTCTTGTGAAAGAAGTTTTTATGATCACACATCATTATGCCAGGCAAGATTTTATTACCATTTATCAAAAATTCTGTGTTTTCCTTTTTGTTTCCCCTTTTGTCAGGTTCTGGACAATAAAGACGTATAGATGGAATAATACTATTAAACTTTCAACCGTGTTTTAATCAGTTTATTATGATAGCATACAATAATTGTAAGATTATATGCATATTGAAATGATATTGACTTGCTTTATAATTGAAAACCATTGGTATTTTATATGAATTCTTTGTTTGTATTTATGTTTAATCTGTATATTTGTTTTAGGCTGGGACAATCAAGTTGGACAAATTCTCTGCTGGTGAATTGATTGCCACAATGGACACTACTTTATCATGTATAGCTTCATGGCTTGAGGGACATTCTTTAGCCCAAACGGTTTTTACTAATTTATATTTACACAAACCATATTATATACGAAATAAAACTCTCAGAGTTTTTTCAGTTGCCATTCATAAGTTGTTAGAAATTATTAAGGACCTAGTGCAGAAGTATTATTTTTCGATTTAATAAATATTTAATAATTTGTATTTATTAAAGGGCACAAGTGTACGAAACTGAAGACTCATCCAATACAGTACGGATATCAATTGAACCCTGAAATCTCTAATCAAAGAATTATTACCATGCTCAAGGAAATAGAAGAATTTCATAAACGAGGTGATATAGGAGTCCCAGTTGCACCACCAGCTTACGAGGTAATTATAATTTTATATAATATTTTAAACCATGTCAAAACAATCTTGTGTAAGAGTGGTCTGAGACTGAAAATGTGCAATGATGACAACGAAGCACAGAAAGAAACCTTTGTAGGTGCCGGGCTTTACCAGTTCTAGTTGCAAATTGTGAATTTGAGCGTTAAGAACTATGCATAAATTTATTCTTAGTGATATCTTGACTCATTCATTGACTCGGGAGATATATACATTTTCATAGTGGATACCATGTGATGTTCCAAGGGATCAGTGACAACATATGTTGGATATGTTGGACGACAGTGATTAAGAACTCTGTATCATGATTCAAATTCAATTTAACAAATATTCCTGTGCTACGGTATTCAGTGCGGACAAGAAAGAAAGTAGTAAAGTAAGGAAAGAAGATTAGCCCGCACCGAATACCACTACAAAACAAGGGGAATCTAAAGAATTAATGCCGTGCTATCTATAAACGCCGTAGACTAGGGTGGGTCACACATAAAGAAAAAAGAAACCTAAAGAAAGAAAATTTATTTACAAATCCTTAAGAAATAAACATGTTATAAAAAGGAAATACCAACTTGTATAGAAAACATTTATCTCATGAATCTTGAAGGATTTTCAGTACAAAAATCTACGCAATTAATTAGTACACTAAACTACCATAAATTAATCATTAACCTAAGACAAAAATAATAAAAAAATACATTATGGGTTGCTTGCAGTCGCTTGCTTACTACAATTGTTAAATTTTTATAGAAAAAGAATATTCATCCAATGAACAATTTAACACGTTAAAGACTGCTTGCCCACCGGCGGGTCACTCTTCAACAACATTACCGGCCCGCGTGCTCACGGGTAGACACACGACAAGTTTTACTTGGGGACTGCTTGTGCACCGGTGGGCATGATTTCAATACAATTTATGTATAGCAGTCGATTCGCCGGTCCCTCGAAGAGATACTGTATATAGCGGACTTAGTTAATTTGACATAGCCTCATTTTAAAACGATTCTTTTTAACACGTTGAAGACCGCATTGCAAAATCGTATTTCTCACATATGGACCGGCATTTTTTGTTATTGTTAATTACGTATATTATTTTTTAAATATTTTTGTAGTGTACAATAGTTTGAGGTAGACATTATTTAACCCCTAGATTTATTTCAATTAAAGTGCCCACGGGTGGTCACCCGGTCCCAACATGTTAATTTAGTCTTGTGGACCGCGTGAGTCACCGGTGAGTCATTGTTTGTTTTGCACGTTCTTCGGTTTTTATAGTTTTTATAGTTAAAACTTGTCGAACATGTTTATATACGCAGTTATATTTGTGCACTGGCATAAGCTAAATGTGCATAATCCTGTGTTGTATTTGTAAAAATTATTATTATATATAATTATAAAAAAAATTATTAAATTGACAAAACGGGGGCTTACTGAGAGTAAACTTGAACGCGAAATTGGACATTAGTTTGATTCAGATGACGAAAATGTGACTGGTTTTTCCGACGATTCAGTTGGTGACAAGGATTATACAACAGGGTATACATCACCATCATCGGATTCTGCAGAAAGCATTGAAGCGTCTGCAAATTCATCAGACATTTCAGATTCAGGAAATGAACTTCCTGTTCCTTCATATGTTTTGTCAACGTGGGATCCTGTTACTGGTAGTAGAAAACGTTTACAAAAACTCCTCAAAATCTTAAGGTGGGTGACGATGTCGCAAAAAAACTTACTGGGAAAGACCCAATTAATTTCTACAATTACTTCATAGATGACGAAGTAATTGCCTTATTTGTGACAGAGACGAATAGGTTTGCTTTGCAAAATATAAAACCAAAGCCAAAGATAAAATCATGGTCAGATACTGACCTTGTGGAAATGAGAAAATTCATTGGAATGATACTATCGATGGGTCTTCTTCCGCTTCCAAAAATTCGAGATTACTGGTTTACAAATACATTATATGGAAATAACATATCCAAAATTATCACAAGGAATAGATTCGAACAATTATTGAATAACCTTCATTTTTGCGATAATATGCAAAGGGGTGAAAACGACCTATTATACAAAATATCCGATATACTTAATATGATTAATAAAAAATTTCAACAGGCCGTCGTTCCAGGAAAAGATGTTTGTATTGATGAGAGCAACGTACCCTTCCGTGGGCGGATATATTTCAGACAATATATTCCAAACAAACGGCATAGATATGGAATAAAATTATTTAAGCTTTGTACTACTGGAGGATACACCTGGAAATACAAAGTATACACAGGAAAAGAAAAGGCAGATGGTGTTTCTGTTGGAGAAAAAGTGGTGATGGAATTAATGGATGGTCTACTAGATTCAGGAAGAAGTCTCTACACAGATAATTGGTACACTAGCGTACCATTAGCAAAGACGCTGATAAACAGAGACACGCATTTGGTTGGAACTTTACGTTCTAATAGAAAAGATATTCCTAAAGAAGTGATACAAAGAAAGCTAAAAAAGGGAGAAATAATATCCCGACAAAATGAAGATAAAACTGTAGTATTAAAATGGAAAGACAAAAGGGATGTTCTGATGTTAAGTACAAAGCACGATGACTCTATGATAAACTTAAATATTAAGGGCAAAGAAATCCGTAAACCAGCCATCGTGATAGATTACAACAAAGTTAAGGCATTTATAGATTTGTCGGTTCAAATGGCCACGTATACACCATATTTACGAAGAACTATAAAATGGTATAAACGACTGGTATTCCATATTATTACTGCTACAACTGTAGTGAATGCTCATTATTTGTATAAAAAAGTTTGTGGTAAAAAGATGCAACTTACCAAATTCAAAGAACCTCTTGTCCCTGCAATGACAATTACAGACTCATCACCGACAATTCTAACTCCCTCAACGTCTACTGTACACATCTTAAAAGAAGTTGAAGGGAAGAAAAGGCAAACAAGAAAACGATGCCGTCTTTGCAACAAACAAATGTCAATTTCAAAAGGATCTGCATATGCTCGCAAGAATGCCAAAAAAGTTAATACAATTAGCGAAAAATGCAAAATACCAATTTGTATCGACTGTTTTCAAAAAAATCATAAAAATGTTGCATAAAAGATATTTAGTAAGTTGTATCACAAATATTGAATAAAAATATATTAAAATTTTTTTTTATTTTATTTTACTTTGAAAATCTTATAAACACCTCAATTTAGTGTGAATTTAAATAACTAAATACTTACTTAGTGCAAATTTTAAACATTTGCCATCAAAATTAGGCTTTAAAAACAAATGTACTTACATAGTGTGTTACATTAAATTTCATAAAGCATTTGATTTTTGCATTAATTTCCAACTACCTTAATAAACACTTCCTACAGCTTTTAATTCAAGCGACGGGTCACTTTTTTCTGCTATTCTAATTAAAATGAATATTTAAAACCTCTTATAAAAAGATCTCTAAGTGGAATATATTTTAAACTGTGTTTATGAATTCTGTGAAAGATTGCTAATCACTAAACCACTTCTATAAGTTAGAAACTCACTTTATAAATTCTTTGAAACACATTCTAACAGCTGTTTATTATATCCAATAGTTATTTGTTGAAATACGCAGCGTAAAATAAACGCTTCTAATGGTACTAAGAATCCTACGATTAATTAAACCAAAGCTCACATTAGAGCATTTATTACTATTACTTTTTTTGTACATTAATGTTAGCTTCACCAACATGTTTACCAAATTCTAAATTAGAGTAAACGAACACCCGGTTTATTTAAGTTAGAGTTACGCTAGTAAGCTTACTGTTACGTTTTTTTAAATTACAAAGTTGCACTTCACAAATCAGTTTATAATGACCATTTTTCTGTAACAACTGGCCGCACGTTGGTGCGCCGCTGAATGAGTGCTATGACAACGCCTAGCTTTGGGCATTACTAAAAGGGTGATATGAAAAAGGTCACACGTTGAGGTGCTGCTAAAAGAGTGCTGTGATAACTGGCTGCACGTTGGTGCGCCGCTAAAAGAGAACTGTGAAAACGCCTTGCTTTAGGCGTTACTAAAAGAGTGCTGTGAAACAGATACAGCAATTTGTAAAACTAGAAATTGTTCACTTACCTTCCTTTTTTACTTTGCCTATCTAAACGGAATTGACGGAGTTTTCAAAATGAAATCAAACACCACAATATTACAAAGCATTTATACAGTATGAAATATTTTCTCTTATACAAAAGCATTTAGAACATTTATACATTGTTTCTTTTAAACAAAATAATTTTTAAGGAGTATTTATTACAAAAAAGGTTGTTGCTTACTTTATTTTAAATTTACAGAACAAAATTTCTTTTATGGATGATTTACCTGTTTATGACTGTTGCCACGCTTGTAAGGTTTGTTTGGCCAAAAAAATCCTTAACAGATAATCTATTAAAAGGTCAGCATATTTCGAACTCTGAATACAAACTCCTAGTAAAAATTCTTTACACAAAAAATATGTTAAACTAGATACAAATACTCTATCAGTTACAAATAAATAGAAAAATAATATTTGCAGAATCTACAAAAATGTTCCTCGTAATTAAAAATTTTCTGACTTTAAATTGACGTCAAATCAGCTCACAAGCTTTTCTATATTTAAAAAACCCTAATTTCAAACAGCAGTTACCAAAGAACATTTTTGGTTAAATTTTTCTTTCGATTATTTAATAATTTTTTTTAAATAGCGTTATATTAAAGAATTTTATTTATTGTAATTAATAATTCAATTTTTTTGTATGAAATTTGTGTTTAAAAACGTCACTTCTCTATTAATCGTAGTGTTGTAATTATTAAATTACAGTAAGTTTACTACATACTTCAAATACTATCTTCGCATAGCAACATCTTGCGCTTAAATCAAAATAACATTTCGCTATCTCATTTCAGAACCGAATGGCTCCGAATCTAATTAATGAAGAATGTCGAATGAATAAACGCTTCTTTATATACAAACTATCCAGTTTCTAGACTGCTACTAGAAAAATGTGGAACATTATGATGCAAGTATTCTCAAAAAACCTAATTAGCGTCTAAAATTGTGGCATTGCTATCTGTTCTTGTTTTACACAAATGATATTATTGTGGCGTCGCTTACTAATGCAAAAGATATTCAATTTTATCCTATATTTCATGGATTTTTGTGGGTTTTCCGCGTTCCGAGCGCTTTTTGGTATAAAATATTATTTATTAATTAGTTTCTTTACATAGTTGCAAATCCCGATGACTCATCATTTTATATTCTAGAAAATTCTTTATTTAATTTCCATTTTTTTTATGTAATCTGCGTTTAAAACATTAGTTGTATATTCATTGTAACAATGTAATTATTAAATTACAGTATGTTTACTGCATACTTCAAATACTATTTTCGCAAAGCAACAGCTAGCGACTTAAATCAAAATAACATTTCGCGATCGAATTTAAGATTGACTGAAGCATATTATTTAATAAACTCTTTCTTATATATATATATATATATATATATATACAAATTATGAATGTAGTAGAATAGTATGGAACACTATGAGGTAAGGTTTCCCAGAAAAGCTCATTAGCGCCTAACTTCACGGCGTTTAGTATCTTGTTCACTTATTCATGATGCACACTGCTCGTCCTACTCTAACACATATACGATTATTGTTGCGTCGTATACTAATGCGAAAGATAATCAATTTTTATTGATTATTTTATGGATTTTATGGGTATTTCTCGTGTTCCGGCCGCTTCTTGTAATAAATATTTTATTTATTAATTAGTTTATACGAATTTGATATATTTGTTCTCAATTCCTCTCTAATTTTCAAGAACATGTTATATTTAAAATGTTTTTATGCTATACAAAGGCTAATTAATTTAAACTTTAATTGTTTTTTAATGCAAAAGTGGTTGCGTTTTACAGGAAATATTTGCTTTCATGTTCCAATACACAAATTTAATATGGAAATTGAGGTTTAAAACACATTGACTATAGTTTCTTATACTAAAAGCGCAAACTTGTACTATTCTATGCTATTTACAGCAAATGTTATAAAAAATATTTTTTCCTGATTCTATTATATTTTTGTGGGATTTATTTTTAGAATTTCGATTTCAATGATCTTTCCTGACCCTTTATCACGTCATTTTCAGCCAAATTAAAATATAAATTTTGAAGTCTGTGTTATTTTTTTCCACATACATGAGTATTTTTACTATTTTTATTTCTAAATACTTGCTACCTATAACTAATTCTCCAAGCTTTATAATTCACACGCATTATCTTTTCATACTAGGGCTTTTCTCCTTTTAACAATGCACCTATTTCTATATTATAAGTAACTAAACTGTCCTTAACTTCTATACTAATATTATTTACAATCTAACAATTCTATCATCATCATCATCATTAGGTCTTCAGTCCTAGAACTGGTTAGACGCGTACCATCATTGTTCCCTATTCTGAACTAACCTACAGATTTCCCTGAAATATGCACAGTTTGCATCTATAACTGTCTGATCTAGGTCTACATCTACCTCTTTTTTCCTATCTCTGCTTGTAATATATCACATACTATTCCCCAAAAATGCCTTAGAACGTATTCCGCCCTACTATTTCTCTTTCCCCAGATATCCTTGTTCTCCTACTATTTCTGTAACTTATATGTTATTATCTTTGTCTGTCCATGCTATCGTCCTCATACATCTGAAGCACATCATTTCAAAAGGCTGCTACCGTTTTTCTGTCTGCGTTTCAGACTTCCCGTATTTCGTAGGCATACTGTGCTGTGCTCCAAACATATGCTTTCAACAATTTTCTTCTTATTCTATGTTCGTTGTCTTTCCTCATAGGCGATGTTCTTTCTTGTTAGATGCAGTTCGATCACTTTCTATTGTTTTACAGTTATATGCCCTATTTCTCCGACCTTCAATGGTTGTGAAGGGAGGTAAGCAGCCCGTGGCTGCCAAGTTCCCCCAACACTTAACCATTTGGCGATTTAATATATTTTCCAATTTATCTTTTCGCACAGTCAACATTAGTTACAGGTATTTCGCAACCAACATCTAGTTGTTTATACTAATCATCAGATTTATCTGCGCTTATTTTTTCGTCATTAGGTTTTCCGTCTCAAAACTGGTTGGACACGTACCTGCACTTATTTATATTCTGAGCTAGCCTACATAGTTCCCTGAAATTCTCACACAGCATGTGTATTCAGGTTAATCTTCTTTGGGAATTAAACCACTCATAGTTTTTAAAATCAACTTTATTTACGTTTCGATCCATGACCTAGGATCGTTGTCAAAATAATAATAAAAACTTCAAGTTTGACATTTATGACATAAATTGAAGGTGACTTTGCTTTATTGATGTTTGAAATATTTGGTTTGAGTATACTGAGCAACAATTTTTAAAGTTTAACAGAATGATTGCCTTCAATTTGTGTTGCGACCTGGGATCGGCTTTCTTTAGGTAGCCAATACGCTTAACGTGAAATCAGCTGATTAATTTTTATTGGTGAATTTTATATAAATTTAATAACTTGGAATTGGAAAACATTTTTTTAACATGTTTCTATTTATACAATTGAGAGGATGGTTATTAAAGAAGTGTGCGATTGCATTATTCAAAGGCTTAAGTAGTAGTTTTTTATATTTATTTTGAGGGGGAAAATTCATTATGATTTAAGTTACCTCTTTGGTAGATTTTAACATGGTTCTGAGGCGACTCTATGGTGGGTTTACACTTGTCAGATACCAATGTTGTTCTATGAAGATTGTATATGGATCTCAGGCGACCCTATGGCGGGTTTACACTTGTCAGATACCAATACTGTTCAACGGAGATTGTATATGGTTTTGAGGTAACCTTATTGTGGATTTATACTTGTCAGATACCAATGCTGTTTTACAAGGATTGTTAATATGCTTATTTTTATGTAATTAGTTATTTTATGTATAAATAGAAATCATGTATGTAGGCTGTATTTCATGTTAATATTGCAAGGAAAACCCATGAAAAACTTGCAATGTTACCTAGATATTGTGGGCATTTGATTTTCATTTGTTATTTCTTTTGTTATTTCTTTTAGTAATGGAATCCATTGTTTACTGAAAGTCACGGATTCGTTTGCAACTCAGTTATTTTTATGTAGGGTTATATAAGCAGCTTCTTTGATTTTGCGTTTTTGGTGGTTTTCTTTTTCTTCTTCTTTTCTTCTTTTCAGGGAGTATGTGTATTCAGCTCGTTCCCTTTCTATTGTTTTCTAATTTTATACCCTATTTTACCGAGATTCAGTGAAGGAGGTTAAGCAACCTGTGGCTACCAAGATCCCCCAACACTTAGACATTTGCCGAAATAATGGTTTTCCAGTAAATCCTTTCACACACTTAACATTATTCGAGAATATTGTCCAACCAATTCTTGTAGTTACTTATAATAATCGTCATGTTTAAGCACAGTTATCTTTTCGTCATTAGTTTATCCATCTTGGGATTGGTTGGATGCGTACCTCCATTGATTTCTATTCTGGGCTAGCCTACACATCTCCCTGAAACCTCTACAGCCTACATCTTTTACTATCTGTGTGCAGTAGTCTAATCTAGGTCTGCCTCTTCTTCTCTTTTTTCCTATCTCTGCTTCTAATATATTCCGCACTATTCCCTCATGCCGTAGTATGTGGCCTATCATCCTATCTCTCCTATTTTTTACTGTTTTCCACATATTTCTTTCTTCCCCTACCATTTTTAGTACCTCTTCGTTCTTAACTTTGTCTGTCCATGATATCTTCATCATACGCCTGTAACACTACATTTCAAAGGCTTCTACCTTTTTCTTGTCCGCTTCTCCTACTGTCCAGGCTTCACAGCCGTACAGTGCTGTACTCCACACATATGTTTTAAGCAATCTTTTCCTTGTTTCTATGTTTGTAGTCTTTGAGCACAGTAGTTGCTTTTTCTTGTTAAATGTAGCACGACCTTGTACTAATCTTTGTTTTATATCTTTTGTGCTTTTACCATCTTGCGTTATTTGGCTTCCTAGGTAGCAGAAATCCTTAACCTCTTGTAAGTTCGTGTTAAATACTTGTATTCTTGTTTTTGATTTATTTTCCCCACCTTTGCAAACTAGAACTTTAGTTTTAGTTTTGTTAATTTTCATACCGTATCTCTCTGTTAGAACCGTTTCCATTTCATTAAGAGCAGCTTCTAACTCTTCCTTGCTAGACGCTAATACCGCTATATCGTCAGCAAATCTAAGCATAACAATTTTTTGTCCCTGCATAGTAATTCCAAATGTCTTCCTGCATTTGACAGTATTCATTGCCTCTTCAATGTACAAGTTAAAAATTAATGAGGATAGGACACATCCCTGTCTTACCCCTTTCCTAATGTTTACTTCTCTATGTTCCTGCTCTAATTCTATTACTGCTGTTTGCTCTTTGTATAAGCTATGTACTATTCGTCTATCCCTATAACTCATTCCATTCTTTTTGAGTATTTCAAACATTTTTTTTCCAATTTACATTGTCGAATGCTTTTTCCAGATCTACAAACCCTATATACATGCTTTCCCCTTTTTCTATTGTTTTCTCCATTATCACTCTCAGAGCTAAAATAGCCTCCCGTGTTCCCCTGTTTCGCCTAAACCCAAATTGGTCTTCTCCTAGTATTTCTTCAGCTCGTTTTTCCATTTGTCTTTGCACAATTCTAGTTAATATTTTTGACACGTGTGCTGTCAAACTTATTGTTCGAAAATTTTCACATCTATCCGCGCCTTTCTTTTTTGGTATAGTTACTATGATGCTACGTTTGAAATCTTTGGGTATTTTGCCTGTCTCATACATATAGCTTACAAGTTGGAAGAGACGTTCTGTTACTGCTTGTCCAGCGGCTTTTAGAGTTTTTGCTTGCACCTTATCTGTACCCGGCGCCTTACCATTTTTCCTCTGAATGCTAATTCAAACTCGTCTTGAAGTATAGGATATCCCAAGTCATCATTTTCAATGTCTGATTCCTGTTCTAATGCAGTTAGTTCCTCTCCTGCATATAAATTCCCTATATATTCTTGCCATCTTCTCACTTTCTCTACGTTTTCTATAATGACGTTTCCTTGTGCGTCCCTTATATTTTTGCTATACGGTTTTATATCCTTAAAATTCATTCTAATTAATTTGTATGCTTCGTCTGTCTTTCCTATTTCCATCTTAGTTTGTACTTCTATGCACTTTTCATCAATCCATTGTTCTTTAGCTTTCCTGCATTTTCGAATAATTTCCCATTTTATGGCTTTGTATCTCTGTTTTCCTGTTTCGTCTGATTGATTTTGTATTTTCGTCTTTTTTCTATTAAATTCACGATATCTTTTGTATTCATGGTTTCTTATTTTCTTTTTGTGTATACCCCAAAATATCTCTGGCCGCCATGTTTAGGCTGGATTTAATGTTATTCCATTCTGTTTCTACTTCCTTAGTTTCAGATATTTTCCGATATCATTCAGCAATTCATTTGACTTTTTTTCGAATCTTACTTGAATATCTTTATCTTTTAGTTTCTCTAAGTCCAAGTGCCTTTTCCCGTTCCTTTTTTTCAGATTTTTAAATTTAAGTGCGGCCTTCATAATTACGATGTTGTGGTCAGTATCTATATCAGCTTCTGGGTAACTTCTACAGTCCTTTACTTGATTCCTAAACCGTTGTCTAACAAGAATGTAATCTATTTGATATCTTCCTATATCTCCTGGCATCTTCCACGTATATCGTCTTCTAGCATGATGTTGAAATAATGTGTTTGTGATGATTAAATTGTTCTTGTCGCAAAATTCTACCAGCCTATTCTCCCTGTCGTTTCTCGTGCCTAAATCAAATAAACCTACTACCGCTCCTTCCCTACCCTCACCTACCACAGCATTAAAATCTCTCGTAATTATTAAATTTTCATGTCCTTTTACGTATCTTAATATGTCTTCGATATCTTTGTAGATGGCTTCTACCTCATCGTCACTGTAGCTAGAGGTGGGCATGTATGCTTGTATTATTACTGTGTTTACCGATTTAGATTCTAATCTAACCATGAGTACTCTTTCGTTCTTTTGTAAGTAATTTTCTACACAGTATCCTATCTTTTTCCGCATAACTATCCCCACACCCAAATTTCCGTCCTCTGCTCCTGTATGAATTACCCTGAAGTCTCCACTCCAAAAATCCCCCGCCTCTGGCCACCGAACTTCGCTGATCCCTACTATGTCTAGTGATAACCTATTCATTTCAATTTTTAGGTTCTCTAGCTTACCTACTTGCTTCATACTTCTAACATTCCACGCTCCGACTCGCAGAATGTTCCCGACTCTTATTTTTAACTTTCCGATCGCATCCTCCGAAGTAGTCCCCTCCCGGAGATCCGAATGGGGAACTATTTTAACTCCGGAATCTTTTACCCCAGAGAATGCCATCATGTTTGTTACAATTTAAGTACGCTGTGTACTTGGGAGATAATGTGGTGGTTTCCCGTTGCCTTCCACATCGCGGTAGTGTGTCTTAGACTGCCATACCGACCCCTATGGTCTCTGCCAATCTACGTACCGAAAGAGCCGCTGCCCTCTATCATATATTTGAAATTTTTTCATATTTACACACGGTCTCGTCAAGTTTCATTTCAAACCAAATTCTCTTTACTATCATACACAACTCATCATATTGTCGCATATTCCTTTCCAAAATATCGTAATCTTGGAAAAATATGGGGTATAAAATTTTTATAAAGTTGTCCCAGCAACTACTCAGTTATACTACCACGTCAAAGAAATTATGGTCTAGAATTTCAATATCTAGTTTACTTATTTTACTCTCCAATTATACATCTTTCAATTATTCTGCATTAAATACATAAACATCAGTCTTAAATGGTTCACTGTCAATAACTACTAACTTATTTTCACAATCAGTAGCAATTCTTAACGCCTTATCTTTCAATTCATAAGATTCCTTCAGCATCGATTTTACTTCATTCTTAACTTCACTTGGACATTTAACCACCGTTCTTCCTTTTTCTACATTTCCCTCTAATCCTCTTTTAAAATAATTTACATTTTTCTCAGAATAATTCACACTTATACTATTAACTCTCTCATCCTCTTTCACTTCAATAATTTCTTTCTTTTTCTTGCGCTTCCAATTCTTTCTTATTTCTACGCTTCCAATTCTTTCTTTTTCCTACGCTTCCAATTCTTTCTTACATCCGCATATTTATCTTCGACAAACCAAACGCTACACCTCCATATTTGTGCATATGCCATTTCACATAACGATTCGATCCTTTAATCGCAATTATCCCAAACGAATTATTAAGTTCTACTTTCCAAATTATTTTATCATTATTTAATATTTTACTACCTTTATTTATTTTATTTTTAAGAGCTGCATTCACAGAAAGGTCCTTTGTTTCCTTTTCAACACCTGCAATTAAACTATTTTCAATAGTTTCAACTATTATTTCCATCTCTTCAACATCATCTTCTGCAGTTTCGCATAATCCAGAGTTTTTCTCTAAAAACGCTACAACTTCACTTCTAACTTCACCAGGGCAGTTACTAGTTAAACTTCTATCTCCTTCACCTTCCATCTCCTTCTCAAATTAATTCAAATTCATACAATCTCCTTGCACTTCTATAAGGATTTCTTCGTTCCATTTAATCCTCTCATTTCCCATAAGTATCACTTTATTCCCGGCATCTATTACACCTTTCATCTTACTTATAAAATCCATTCCCAGAATGGCATCAACTCTTAATCCGGACACTATTAAAAACTCTTGCTCAACTTCCATCTTTCCCAACTTAACTTTCAGAATTATAATACTCTTGATAACTGCAAACTTCTTATTATTCGGCGATACTAAATTATTTCTTTTAATAGGGATAACTCTCTGCATTAATTTCTCTGAATTATTTTTAATAAAACCTTCACTTACTAGTGTTACTTCAGCTCCTGTATCTACTAGTAATTTTATCTCCTTTTCCTCTACTTGCAATTTTATTATATGTAGTATATCATTTCATTCATTAACTTTTTCATCAGTTTCCAACTTAAATTTTATAAATTCTCGCACATGTTCATATTTATTAATTTTTATATTTACGTCGCTTGATTTGTCTACATCTTAAAAATCCTGCCTACTTGACATTCCAGGCCGATTAACTATCTCTGTATATGTCCTTCTATTTTCGTTGCTACTATTCATGCCATTTCCCTATGCGTTTGCCATATTTTCAATTCCTTCGGTACCGGTTCTATTCTCAATGTTCAGGGATTCATTAATCTCCCTTCCCCTGTCTCTCTTAATGGCATTTCCTCTATTCCAGTTATTTCTTTGCATATCCCCCCTTTTAAATGATCTGCCTTGATTCCTCTTGCCCATTATTCCTCTGGACTCTAAATGTATTCATGGACTTGTTCCTTGACCTTATCTCCATCCTTCTTGGTTGACCCATATCATCATAACGTTGAAGATATTCTAAAAACACATCTCTATCAGCAATATTTTGTAAGGTTATGCATTGCCTTACTTCTGTTTCGAAATGACCTGCTAAATATTTTATAATTTGCTTGTCCTCTAAAGGAGGATCAAGTTGTTTGTCAACGCTAAATTTCTTGATCGCATACAACTCTCTTGTCATGCCTGAATCGCTACTATATTTGCCCATCAATAAAATATCTCTAACTTTAAATTGCTGGTTGTCTCCTCAGAAATGCATTAAAAATTTAATTTCGAAGTCTTTAAATGAATTCAACTCACTTTTAATCAATCCAAACCAAATTTCAGCACTACCCTTCAACATGGACCTTACAATATTTGCTTTCATGTTTCAATACACAAATTCAATATGAAAATTGAGGTTTAAAATACACGTTGAGTATAGTTTCTTAAACAAAAAGTGTAAATTTGTACTATTCTATGCTATTTACAGCAAATGTTATCAAAAATGTATCGATTTGCATTCACATTTAAATGCATTTTACTGTATCTTACTACTAACTATTTTTATATATACAACTTACGTTACTTGCTATTTATTTACAATATGCTTATATCATACAGGGTAATTATTTATACACGCACAATTTGCGTTTTTGCATGGCACTTTAATGAATAACAGTACGCACGCTTGGATTATACACGGCGTAACCATGAATTTACGGAAAATTCCATTTTTTCCGGATTTTATTATATTTTAGTGGGATTTATTTTTAAAGTTTGTGTTTCAATTACCTCTCGTGACCCCTTGTCACGTCAATATATATACATATTGCTGTAGTAAGTCCCGAGCTGAGGCATCACTGAAAGAGTGCTGTGACAACGCTTCACGTTGAGGCGTTACTGAAAGAATGATGTGGTAAGTCCCGCGTTGGAGCGTCGCTGAAAGAGTGATGTGAAAATGGCCTCGCTTTGGAGCGTCATTAATAGAGTGCTGTGGTATGCCGTGTTGAGAGCGTCACTAAAAGAGTGCTGTGGTACAGATACAGCAATTTGTAAAACATGAAATTGTTCACTCTTACTTTCTAACTTTGCCTGGCTAGCTCAACGGAATTGATGGAGCTTTCAAAATGAAATCAAACAGCAATATCAAAGCATCTATACAGTATGAAATATTTTCTCTCATACAAAAGCATATAGAAGATTTACAACATCGTTTCTTTCAAACAAAATAATTTCTAAGAAGTACTTATTATAAAAAAATGTTCCTTACCTTATTTTAAATTTACAGAACTAAAGTTCTTCTTTTATGGATATTTTACCTGACTTTGAATATTCTCACATGCTTGTAAGGTTTGTTTGGCCAAAAAATCCTTGGCAGATAATCTATTAAGAGGTCAGAGTGATTCAAACTCTGAACAAAAACTTTCCTGGTAAAAATCTTTAAAAAAAAAAATATTAAGACCATCTTAAACTAAATGACAAAATTCAAATATTCTTTACAAAAATTATACTTGCAAAAATCTAGGAAGTGTTTTTTTATCCAGCACATAAATAAATATTTTCTTATTTTAAATTGATGTCCAAATCAGCTTACAAGATTCTTCATATTTATATTACTCGTTTCAAACAACAGTTACCAAAGTACATTTTGCTTAAATCTTTCTTTCAATTATTTAATAAAATTTTTAAAATAGCGTTATGTTGAAGAATTTTTCCTCTTCATTGTATTTAATAATTTCCATTTTTTTATGTAATTTGCGTTTAAAACACCGCTTCTATATTCATTGTAACAATGTAATTATTAAATTACAGTATGTTTACTGTATACTCCAAATATTATTTTCGCAAAGCAACAGCTAACGACTTAAATCAAAATAACATTTCGCGATCGAATTTAATAATCGACTGAAGCATTTTATTTAATTAACGCTTTCTTATATATACAAATTATGAATGTAGTAGAATAGTATGGAACACTATGATGTAAGTTTCACAGTAAAGCTCATTAGCGTCTAACTTCGCGGAGTTTAGTAGCGTGCCCACTTATTCGTGACTCGCGCTGCTCGTCCTACTCTAATACATATACGTTTATTGTTGCGTCGTATACTAATGCAAAAGATAATCAATTTTCATCGATTATTTTATGAATTTTATGGGCTTCTCTCGTGTTCCGGCAATTTCTTGGTATAAATATTTCATTTATTAATTAGTTCATACGAATTTGATATATTTGTTCTCAATTCCTCTCTAATTTTCAAGAACGTGTTTTATTTAAAATGTTTTTATGATATACAAAGACTAATTAATTTAAACTTTAATTGCTTTTTAATGCAAAGAGGATGCATTTTTATAGGATATATTTACTTTCGTGTTTCAGTACACAAAATTAATATTAAAATGTTTTTTTTTAACAAGATTGTAGTTTCTTAAGCAAACTACATAAAGCTAGTACTTTTCTACGTTATTTACAGCAAATGAAAAGCATTTTTATCAAAAATGTATTGATAATTAATAAGTGAAAATAAATGGTTTTGTATTTATCTTAAAATGACCGATTTGCGTTCGCTTTGAATGCGTTTTAAGGTATCTTAACGATCAATTATTATTACTATGCTGCTTACATTATTTGCTATGTATCTACAATACGCCTATATCATACAGGGTGATTATTTATACACTCGTAATTGCATCTTTTGCTTATACATCAATGAATAAAAGTACGCTTGTTATATACAGGCTGCAACCAGAACATACGTAAATTTCCGTTTTCCAGGATTCTTTTATATTTTGCTGGGATTTATTTGTGGAATTTGCGTTTCAATGATCTCTCGTGACCCCTTATCACGTCAATATATTATAGTTTGGACTACCTCAAAACATCGTAGAGTGGGGTGGGTGATATAGAAATTAAAAAATTGGAAACCTCAGTAAAAAAACTATATTACCAACATCTAAGCAAAACATAGTCCCAGAAGAATATTTACAAACGTCAAAACACATTTACGTAGTTGTTCGTTACAACGTGATGTATACAAAGCGCCAATTTACATATAGTACAGTATAAACCTAAACATTTTCAAAATATCGAGAATAAAATCTAATTATCTAAATACAAAGATACTTACATGTTCCAACCCTAAATATGTACAAGAAATAAAGAAATAATATAATAACATCTGTTTTATGAAGCCAACTCGTAAGCTTTAAGAACGTAACATTAAAATCTTAAACAGCAAGTTGTTGACGTTAACAATAATTTATACAGAAAAGTAAACAGTAAAAAAATGCTCTAACGCAGGCTTTAAAAATAACCTACATAATCGTTAGTGTAGTGAGCGTGCATTTGGTAACGTACAGTCTGAAATTTTTTGTAGAAGCATCAAAAAGAAAATAAGTGTCTATCTTTCAAAATAGCAACACAAACAAAGCAAACAGAAAAATTCACTGTATCTTAAGCTATCTTTTCTCTGGTACCATCTTAGGTGAGGAAATGCAGTTATAACTGTTAATATATATTAACAAACATGCATTTACATTCCAAATGTGGATTATTCTTCTTGCTATTTAATAATATACTTACATCTTTGTATTATTTGAACGCAGCAAAATAGGATGATCAAGTTATTCGTATATGAATTATGTATATAAATTGAACCAATTTCCTTAAAAATGCAAGATGTAACTGAAAATCGAAATAAGAACAAGCTTCAGTAGTATAAATTCTAACACATTCTAAACAATTGGCTGCATAGCTCAGTTGATTAGAGAGTTGATCCGGCAAATCAATGGTTGCAGGTTCAAATCCTGCTGCAGCTGTTCTTTTAACGGTTTTCAATTACCAGTTTAGTTCGATTTGAAATGGCAATTCAACTTTACATAAAAAGTTCGGTTTTCATTTCATCTTATAACTGTTAATATATATATATATATATATATATATATATATATATAAAATATTGAAATTTCTTGGACGTTGGTCAATGTATACCTATAGTTATTTCTAAAAGTAGGTAGAATAACTATAACAATTTGTAATTGCGTTTATTATTTTATTTTTAAGACGCGTTTCGGTCATTAGGACCATTATCAATTATGTTCTACAAAATATTACCTATAGAATATGAAAAATATTTTTAATAATCACATACCTAAAACTTAATTGTAGATTGTGTATCTAAGCTAAAGTAAAACATTTAAACATTTGTCACAGTTATAAAAATTCTCTAAAAATTGTTATTTCATAAAAATAAAATTATGTTTTTCGTTTAAAAATACAAGAACGAAGAAACACTTAAAGTATACGAATGTAATAATATTTATTATTTAGTTTAAACTGTTAAATAATATAAACTGTAGTGTGTGGTGATAAGTAAACTTGTTTAATAGTGGTGGTATATATACGAAATATGTGCAATAGGATATTTATAACAAAGTGCAATTAGGCTATTAAATTTTGGTAGAAATGTGTGAAATTGTTTTGATCGTTTTTTGAATTTATTGCTTGTGAACTTCTTTGGATTTGTATAGTTTCTAAAAATCCTCTTTTACTATCTTTCATTTGTACCTAAAATTTCTACATTATTAAAATCAAATTTGTGTAAATGTTCTAAGTCATGGGTTGCTAGAGCGGTGCATTTTTTGTGGTAGTGTAGTAATTTAAATATTTTTTGTGGTTAAGGGTTTTTATTTAATTTTATTTAAAGTATGTGAATTTGACAGATGACACAATAGTGAATGATATAACATGAAAACCGTTTCACTCCTGTGAAGCTAATTGCCCAGTTGGTATGGTATTCATGTGAATGACTTTATAATTATTGTATAAATTTGCTTTATGCATTTTGTATTGGTACATTTACGATTATTAAAATAATTTTGTTCCAATAGGTGAAGGTGGTTTGATTTAATAAAATAAAATTAAAATTTTAAAAAATGTATTGAAGAACACGTTCTTGAACCATTTCTTTTGGATTCAATTATGTAAACAATAAAAATTATCGCTCAAATGTCTAGATCGCATTATAACAATTTTAACTACCAATTTTTAATGCCCATCAACACAGGGAAATTTTTTTTTAATGATTTTGCTGTAGGTAGAGCAAGGCAACTCTATGGCGTAGTTGGTATACATGGGACAACTATGTCTAAGGTGCAATGTTTAAATTCTGACACGGTTCGCTTGAAAAAAGTTAGGTGAGCATTTTTCACAAAAAAAATACACCCTCGTTCGAATGAGAGGTAAAATGTAGGACTTGTTGTGTGTTGTCACACACGTTAAAAATCCATACCTTTCTTGCTTGGAACAACAAGGGTTCGGCAAAATTCAAAATTTCTGGATTAAAAAAACTCGCTTCCTGACCGATGTAGTACCTTTGGGTTGGAATATTGGAAAATAAAATGTAGTGTAGGTAGTGCAAAGTATAATTCACAATGCAGTGCAAAACTGTACCAAAAAATGTCCATTTTGCTTGGAGATACATATCTTTAGCAATACTTGTTTTTGTTTTATTTGTTAAAATTAAGTGTACTGTTGAATAAGGATAACAATGAACATTTTAGTTAATCTTTAAAAATTCACGATCCAATGTATTTTCAACTCACTCACCCACATGCACACACATTCACATGCATGCACTCACACACACATCCACCATACATTCAAGCATGAACCCACGTGTGTACATACACCCATGTGTGCTTTGGAATGCACGCACACACATGCATGCATGCATATACGTGCACACATATGCATGCACACTCACACATGCACAAACACAACACACACTTAAATGCCCAAACACACACATGTGTGTGTGTAAACACACACCCCCTCACACACGTTCACCCATGTATATTGTTACATTTCCAAATTTGGAAATGTACATTGTCAAATATGTGAGTAAATTCTCGCCAATATTTTAAAATTAACTTGTTCATTTCTGCCATTTCGGACAGTTGCGTTAGCGCAAAAAAATGCGCAGGCGCGGAGTGATTGGCACAAGTGCGCGGTGTGCGACACGACATTATTAGCCACGAGACGTAAAGCTGAGAACAGCTACCTGTGTTGCGTTTTTGTCTTTTCTCTTTTTTAGGATGTAGGTTCTTTTTCATCTTTATATTCGAGTACCTTTACCTGTATCCTTCTGCCTTACCTACGAACGACGAAAGAGGAGGGACGACCGAATTTGGACTCAACAATGGCGTGATATAACCCAGAAAAACGAGGGCTTTGAGATGAAAAAGAAATGCAAGTGAGTACATTGCTTTATTTAAACTGTAACCATTGTATCACTTTTACGTGTTTGGTATTTGATACAATTTGCCGTGTAATTATGTTATAATATATATAATTGCGCAATATTATGAACGTGGGAGTGTATCAATATATGCAGACATGCATGCACACTTGTACCTATGCACACTTGCATATGTATGCACGCATGTATGGCATGCATGCATGATGTGTGTGCACACACATAGACACACGTGCATGCACATATGCACTCACACACTCATGCACACATGCATGCATGTACAAGTGTGCACGTGCATGCACACACACATATACACACACACATATGCACAGACACACACAACATGCACATGCACATTTTCCATACACAGTCCGGATGGGTGTTAAATAGAAAAACAGCAGGATTACGGATAAGTGCGTAGAGAAACAAATGAAACACCTTTAAATTTTATTTGGTCTAACACAAATATAGGGATTTTGGGTGTACATCTCTCCAGAGATGTAGAAAAATATGCAACTAACACAGTGAAGGAGCTAATACCTAATCTAGACCAATCATTAAAAATGTGGAAACAAATTTTTGCACTACTTAATTCTCTATTGAACCTGCTACATTATGATTTTTATGTAGAGTGAGTTAAAGTTCGGGCCTTTGGAGCTGGTTGTTTAAAAAACGTTGATACTTTAACACATTTTTATTTAGTATTTGTACATAATAACTTTATAAAAAATTAATTAATTGTACAGGTGAGTAGTCTAGGTAGACAACAATGTAAAAGTTGTATTACAAAGACTGACTCGGTTGAGTAGCTCAAACAACGAAGTATGGAGTTTGAAGACTGACTCGGTTGAGTAGCTTGAACAACGAAGTATGGAGTTCGAAGACTGACTGCCGGGCATTGAGCTCCCGGGCTTTTTATAATAACCTGCCCTCCACACGGCTGTGGGAACTTGCAGATCTCATGTCTGCGTTTCTCTTAATTGTACACTTTATTACAATGTAACAACTTAATTCTAAGTAATTGCGGTCTGTTGACCGCCTGTGACCTGCCACCTGCAGTATCACTGCCCTCACGGATGCAAAGTTGCATTCCGTTCTCATGAACTGTCGATAACCTCTCTGGGTTATCCTTGTGTTACAATGTTGCATTGAACTTATACTTTTATTTAACAATTTCTAATAATTCCTATTAGATTTAATATATCAATATATATATATATGTAATTGGAGGATACATAACTAGTGTAAACCCAATATTTCGTTAGATAATGCGATTATAAATATGTCTGCGTTTAAATAATTTTACTAGCAAGGATTAGGTAATTGTGCTTGATGGTACTAATAATGCTTTAAAGGGTAGCTATCTATTACATGAAATAAAATTATTGTTAAACAACATAGTTTGTACCACAAATTTAGTCTTGATTTGCACTCTTTTCTGTAAAGGTCGCTGTGTTTTATCTTTACTAAATATTTTACAACCACAGCTGAATCATCTGCCTTCTACCTAAATAAAAATCTCATTTACATTAATACTAATGGTGTTAGGTAAATACGTCCATGTCTGTGAGAAGTGTCCTATCATAACAGTTCTATTTCAACTATTACCCTATCCCATAACTCTACTCATCTTAATAATATTTATACATGTTCAAGCATTGATTTAATAAATGTTAAATCATTATGTCTTTCTATTCTACTATGCAACATACAAAGTTCACATGGCTAGTCCAACAATTTAGTATTACTGTTAGATAATTTACTTATCCCTCTATCTTTTGTATTACTTAGCATTGGGTTAAGCCTCAAGAATTTATTCAAATTGAAATTTATAAGTGTGCGAGTATATCCTACAGACAACGCTTATGTCATGGTGGCACTGCTATTTATTTTACTGGAGATATTTGTTACAGTATTCCGTGCAGACAAGAAAGGAAACAGCAAAGTAGAGAAAATTGCATATACCGAATACTGCAACAAAACTGAAAGAATGGTAGAATCGAACTCCAAACAATTAGATTTCCGACTAACTCAAAAAAGTCATAGGGTGGGGTGAGTGATATAGAAAGAAAAGAATTTGAAATTTCGTAAAAAGCTATATTAGAACATGTAAGTAAAACATATAGTCCTAAAAGAATATTTTCAAATGTCAAACACACACAATTTACGTTATAGAATATGATGAATTATTAGTTCCGGCGGATGTTCACCACCCAGCATTACATTTATCAGTAATTGAATGCGTACAATTGGATCCTCTACAATATGAATATTGTGATTATAATTTTAAAATAGGAAATTATTATATTGGAATGAATGATTTTTACCCTCTTTCAATTGGGATAAAATTATAGCTAAAGATGTTAATGACTCTACCCAACAGTTATACAATATTTTGCATGTTGCGATGAATAGCTATATTCCTAAGAAGAAGAATAGAATTCATACTTATCCAAAATGGTTTAGTAGTGACTTACAAAGACTTGTTTATTCTAAGAAATTGGCTCACAAAAGATATAAGTATTCTGGGTTTTAGCTGGACTACTTGCTATTTGCAAAACTAAGGGAAAAATGCAAATTAAGATTGATGGATTGTTATAACGCTCACTTTATGAATCTGGGATATGAATTTCAACATAAACCTAAATCTTTCTGGAACTAAATAAAAAAACAAAAAAAATGTAATCTAATACCAAACTATATGGAATTTAATAATAGATCAGACACTAACCCTTTTGAAGTTGTGAATATGTGTGCAGATCATTTTGTTGAAGTTTACTCTACCTTAACGTTTTTAATTCTAAGAACCTTAAACTGGCAACTGCTGGTATTACTTCTTGTACACTCTCTGTTACAGACGTATTTACGAACTTGATAAGATTGATATTAATAAGAGCGGGGGCTGATGGAATATCTCCATTGCTGTGGTATAACTGTAGATTTGTATTATCCTATCCATTATATTTATTGTTCAAACCATCTTTAAACCAAAGAATATATCCAGACATTCGAAAAACTTCATTTACAATACCGATCTTCAAAAATGGTGAACGTATGTTAATTAACAATTACCGTCCTATATCCATATTATCGCAAATTGCTGAAATATTACAGAACTTACCTTTCAACTCAAGCATTTAATCATACCAATGCAACATAAATTTATTAAAGGCAGATCTACGATCTCAAACCTACTAATCTATGAACAGGTAATTCTTGATGCACTTGAAACTGGATATCAGGTGGATTCCATTTACACTGATTTCGCTAAGGCTTTTGACACAGTTAATCATAATGTTTTAGTTGAGAAGCTTATGATGATCGGTGTTGACGGTATTTTACTACAGTGGCTAAAGGATTATTTAAACGATAGGAAACAAATTGTAAAAATCCATAACTATTTATCGCACACTATTGATGTCACATCAGGAATTCCACAGGGCTTCCACCTTGCAACTTTACTGTTTAATTGTTTCATTAATGATATTACGAATAATTTCAAGTTTTGCCAATCCTTATTATTTGCAGATGATTTGAAACTGTTTGCTGTTATTACCAAATCAGTAGATTGTATCTCACTACAAAATGATTTAAATAATCTAGCATTATGGTGTACTTTAAATGGTAGGAAATTAAATCTATCTAAATGTAAAAGTATGCAGTTTTATAGAACTTTACATGTCATAGAGAGCGACTATTTCTTGGAAAACACTTTTCTTAACGTGGTTGAAGTTGTCTTCATTTTCATCTTTGCTCAAATTACAGCGGTCCAGTTAAATATTGCAACAAATAAAACTATAATACTGTATGCTTGCAAAATAGAATTAACCTGTAAAACATATATAAAAAAAGCATGAAAACGAACTTGCCGACCTTCTAGTAGGGCAAGAAGGGGGCGAAAACGACAAATTAATTTGCAGTATAAAATTTTCAATTTTCAAAAAACTTCTAGTGTTAGGTTTCACGTATTACCAAAAATGGTTAGTTACAATACCATAAGACATAAGACTAAGATACAATTACCAACTCTTCAGCAGGGGCAGAAGGGGTCGAAGACGGCAATTCAAATTTCATAATAAAATTTTCGATTATTGAAAGTTTTCAGTGTTTAGCTTCAATTGTGCTGAAGAACGGTTAGTTGAAATACCAAGACTTTAGGAAAAAATTACCAACCCCTCCGGCAGGGGTAGAAAAGGCCGAAAACGGCAATTCAAATTTCATAATCAAATTTTCGATTTTTGAAAGTTTCAGTGTTTGGTTTCAATTGTGACCAAGAACGGTTAGTTGCAATACCAAGACCTTAGGAAAAAATTACCAACCCTCCGGCAGGGATAGAAGGGGTCGAGGACGGCAATTCAAATTTCATAATCAAATTTTCGATTTTTGAAAGTTTTCAGTGTTTGGTTTCAATTGTGACCAAGAACGGTTAGTTGCTGTACCAAGATTTTAGGAAAAAATTACCAACTCTGCGGCAGGGGTAGAAGGAGTCGTAAACGGCAATTCAAATTTCATAATCAAATTTTCGATTTTTGAAAGTTTTCAGTGTTTGGTTTGTAACATGTCATTTTACCTATGGTAAATGCCACGTTTCAGTTTGATTTATCTCTCCCTTTAAACCCCAGGTTTTACTTTAAAAAGTCCATTGAACCTTAATATACACTTTTACTTTTAATAGATTTATTATAATCTCAGAATATAGAAAGGTTATAGTACTTTATAAAGTACCGTGTTTGTTTTCTAATATTCATACTTGTTTGTAAAGTTGCCTACAATCCAGTATTCTTGGTATTTAATTTCACACTTACTTTGCAGAAGAGCTCTGTAGTTTTCTTTCCTTAAAATTCTAAATACCCGGCTCTGATAATTGAGACAGATGTCTGCCTGTCAAAACGTTCTGACAAAAGATTCATTTCTTGTCTTGACTTGGTGCACAACAGGTCGTTTTGAATTCAAGGTGATAAAAATTGACCATGAGGTCGTATCAAGTATGTATTATTTTGTTAAATAAAGATGTGTAATCATTTAAATATTATTACAGATGTCTTGTCTAGCGTTTCCTTCCCTTCAAGGGCTGCGAATCCCACCGGATTGCTTTTCCGATGGTAAGAAATTAACAGATGTATTTTAAATTCCTTTTGACTTGTTTTTTTTGCGTGTTAACTAATTCACGTATTGTATTTTAGGGTCGTTCTCTACCCTCAGTTTTTCCTGTATTTTCACCTTACGCTCCGTAAAGAAGCAAATTTGTTTTGCTGTCGTTTAACTATGAGATGACGATGGCGTTGTATTTTTAAATTAAGCTACCGCAACATACATTTTTAATTTTATTAATTACTCTCTTAAAATTTGGTTTAATATGGATCTAAGAAGTTAAACACAGAATGTTTTTCAACTTGTTTGAATGCTAGCGAATTCTACCTCATCATTTGTTTTTTTGATGTTACCTGGGACTCCTGCAGTTTCTACACATGTGATTTGGATTTCTACAGATGTTCCATTCAAAGAATATCAGGGTAACAAAAAAATATGTTATTCAATGCACATGTCAGGTATGACAAACTAAAATACTATTTATCTACTCAAAATTTAATGAACTGATTTATACAATATTAAACTTTCTCTTTATGTTACACTTGTAAAACATATTAATCTTACAGATAATTTATCTGGCTTTCACAAACAGTAATTTCTTTTTATACATAGTCTTACTGGACGCATACTGTCCAAATGTAAGCCACACGTTTCATGAAACTTATGGTAGTCAAGTACATTTATTAATTTGGTTACGCATTTAAAAGCACAAGATACTTTTCTTTGTATTTTTGAACGTTTAGTTCACGTTAAATATTTTATTGACTTTTTTATATGTTACGTTCACATATTTAAAAAAAACTCTCTTAGACTTATATACCTACATTTACTAGTTGCATAAAAAACAAGTATCATAATCTTTACTGATCCATTCATTTTATATGACTTCATAGAATATTTATGTTTTTGTTCAAGAATTTATTTCTATAAAATTTAATAAATACACTATATAACTTTTCATAATTTCTCACAGTTGTTTATTTTACAGTTATTAATTCACAAATTTTCTCCCCTTCGAGATTTTAGGTCTCTTGCAGCCTCTGCAACCTCAACGGTCGATGCTAGCTGTGCCAGAGTGTAATTTTTTTTATGCTCTGTCGTGCGCCTATCCTTTTTAAAACACCTGAAAAAGGGTAGGGTGCACGTGGCGCCCAACCTATCTTCTTTCTTTTTCTCGCGCACGTTTGCACGTGGCGCCCAACTACCTAAATTTTTTTCCTTTTTTTCTCTCTCCATTTTTTCTCTCGCGCACGTTTACACGTGGCGCCCAACCTCCCTATTTTTTTCTTCTATATCTGACACACGATATTTTTTTTTCTATACCTGGCTACGTTTACACGCGACGCCCAACAGGTTTAATTTTTTTCTCTCACCCACGTCTACACGTGGCACCCAAATTCCTAATATTTTTCTCTATATCTGGCACACGCATACACGTTGCGCCCAATATAAATTTTTTTAAATTTTTGACATAACACAACCCGACGATATTTTTCTTTAAATTTTCTATACAACGCGGTTTGTTTCTTTAATATTTTATACAGCACATGTCCACACTTCCACGTGACGCCAAACCTGTCTCGTTTTTTTTCTTGCGTACGTTTACACGTGACATCCAACGTATCTTTCTTTTTTTTCTCGTGCATGTTTGCACGTGTCGCTCAACGTATCTCGTTTTTTTTCTTGCACACACTGTCACGTGAAGCCAACATTTATTTTTATACCTATTTCTACCTTAACGTTAACGACTTTACCGCCCAATGATATTTTTCTATATACCTGCCTACGTAGACAAGTAATGCTCAACTTACTTGGTTTATATACCACATTTTTCAGAATAAAAGTGAATAAATTTTTAGTAATATATTACATTTAGATAATGTACCACTAAATCTTTCCTTCATATTAATTTTTTTCTTGAATTACTTACATTTATAACTGACCTTAAAATATCTTGCTTAATTGCTTTAAATATATAAAGAATTCCAATTTACGTAAATAAATTTTTTTCTTGAAATATAAATAAATATTCTTTTGTAAAATATAAAAAACTAAAATGGAAGCATACTTAAAAGCAGGTTATTTACTAATAGAGGAGCTTGAGTATGAACTTTACATAAGGTCCATTAGTTCAAAAAAGAGAACTATGGAGGATAAAAGAAAACTTTTGGCTCGTCAATTAAGAATTGAATTAAATAAACCACCACCACATAAAGAACTATCTCAATATACTATAACTTTTGAACAAGATAGTGAGCAAATAACTAATACTATAAATTCAATTACGAATTTAATAGAAGAATTTGATGGTGATGTTAAAGATTCACTTTATAAAAGAATTATGTCTCGACTGGCGCATGTATGTGGCAGAATAAACCGATTAACTATTCCTGATAATGATAATGAAGTAGTAACAACTTTTAAAAATGAAAGTTATTCAACTGCACTTTTGTTAGATGCAGAACTTCATGAAAAAATAGACAAATATGAAATTACTACCGGTAAAATTAATGTACCTTTAACAAATACTATCCCCACAATAAATGTTCATCCACCAACAGTAACTTATATATCTAATCCTACTCCAATTTCCTCTTGGTCAATAAAGTTTAATGGTAAACCAGACACAGTCTTTGAATTTTTAGAAAGAGTATCTGAATTAGCTGAAACCAGAAATGTTTCACTACAAGATCTGTTTTCATCTGCGATGGAATTGTTTGACGGAGATGCAATTGTTTGGTATAGGGAAATAAAACACTCTGTAACAGATTGGAACTCCTTAATAACTCGTTTAAAACAAGATTTTCTACCTCCTAACATGAAACTATTTTATGGGACGAAATAAGACTTAGAAAACAAAAGACGAACGAAGCAGTGACTATCTATATAATGAAAATGCAGAATTTATTTCGCAGATTTCAAAAATTACCTTTAGAATCAACAAGAATACAAATTATTTCACAAAATCTATTACCTGATTTTATTACACCACTTTCTATAATTCTACCTACAATTAATACTATCTCAGATCTCGTTACAGCTACAAAAAGATTAGAAGAATCTTTTCGTATAAAAAATCAACTTATATCTAATAATAATAACTCATTTAAACCAACTACCTCTGTTTTACTACAAAACAAAAATTCTTTCCACAAAATCTTTATACACAAAAATTTCAAGAAAGTAAACCGAAAACTTGGACATACAACAATAAACCTAAAATACAAAATTCTTCGTCTCAATTAAATGCCATACAATATAATACGTTTCCAAAAGTTCAAACACAACCACATACCACAATAAATAAAAATATAAATACAAATTTACCTACTTTTCCTTCAACTCAAAATACACGTTATTTCTCAAATACCTATAGACATACCACAAGTAAATGTTGGAACTGTTTAAAATCAGATCACACATACCCTAATTGTAATATTAAAAGAAAAATTTTCTGCTACAGATGTGGCATTCCTAATGTAAAAATATCCACATGTCCCGTTTGCTCAAAAAACGAATAAAAAAGTACAGGACATATAGCCAACCCTGTACTGATATATCTATGGCTACCCAAAATTATCTTAAACCAAATAAAATTGTCTCTACCTCTATTTTTTCTAAAAAACAAATGACTACTCTACCTAGTACAAATCTTACTTTACCTTATACAAAACCTACCTTACCCTTAAAAATAAATCATTGTTATAAAAACAAAAATTATAACTTTACAAGTTTGTCTAAGAAAAATTACCTTAACTTACATAAAATTTCTCAAAACAATGATAACTGGTCAAAATGGTTGACTACTGTTAGAAACTTCTATAAATCAAAAACACATTCAATAGAAACTTATAATTTAATTACAAAACATTTAGATACTAGACCATATCTTAAAGTAAAATTATTAGACATTTATATAACTGCACTTTTCGATTCGGGAAGTAACATTTCTGTTATAGGATCTCTAGGCATACCTATAATAAAAACCTTAAATCTAAATATATTTCCTTTAACTACACATAAATTACTAACTGCAGATGGCACTCCACAAAATATTTCTGGTACTTTAGACTTGCCTATTTTTATAGGTGACACATGTTGTTTCATTACTTGTTTAGTCGTTCCTGCACTACCTCACTCATTTATTTTTGGTTCAGATTTTGCGAAAAAGTTTGAACTATCTATTAATTTTAAAAATAATTCCTGGGATGTTCACACATCTACAAATATACCTATACCTGTGGAAAAAGTTCCTTTAAAAAATTTAAATAAACATAAACTTTGCACGTTAGACGATTTACTTCCTACACAATTACCTAAAGCAAAACAAATAATAGATTCCTTCAATTTAATTGCAAGCACTGATACAAATATAGGTCGCACTGATAAAATTTATATGAATATTGACACTGGTGACCACAAACCTATCAGAAAACGTCCGTACCCAATGTCTCCATATATGTCAAAAATATTGAATGAAAAATTAGATGAAATGTTAGAGCTGGGTGTAATTGAAAAATGTACCTCACCTTGGTGTTCTCCTATCTTACTAGTTAAAAAATCTTCTGGTGACTATAGAGTTTGTTTTGATGGAAGAGCTCTAAATGAAATAACTACCCACGATAGCTACCCCATGCCTAATGTAGACCGAATTTTGAATTTGCTAAGAGGTGCTACATACATTTCTAGTCTTCATCTAAGACATAGCTTTTGGCAGCTACCTTTAACTACAGAGTCTAAGGACAAAACAGCCTTTAGTGTAATCTCCAGAGGCCAATTTAGGTTCGTTACAGTTCCCTTCGGTTTAAGAAACTCTGCACAAACACAACAACGTCTCGTTGATACTATTTTTGGACCGGAGTTGGAACCCCATATTTTCTGTTACCTCGACGATATTATAGTTATATCTTCAACATTTTCAGAACACACCAAATTACTAGAAACAGTTCGTGACCGTTTAAAAGATGCAAATTTAACTATAAATCTCAAAAAATGTGAGTTTTTTTAAAAAAAATTAAAATTCCTAGGATACATTGTTGGTTCAAATTCTATTAGAACAGATCCAGAAAAAATTTCAGCAATGACTAACTATCTAAGACCTAAAACAACCACACAAATTAAACGTTTTGTTGGCATGGTTAGCTGGTATAGAAGGTTTATAAAATCTTTTTCTACCCTTATGTCTCCTATTAATGATCTGTTAAAAGGAAAAAGAAAAACAACCAATAGTTTGGAATTCCGAGGCTGAGTCAGCTTTTCTAAAAATAAAACAAATCTTAGTATCTGAGCCTATCTTATCTCAACCTGATTTCAATCAACCATTCACGATAGAAGCTGATGCATCAAATACTGGTTTAGGAGGAGTTCTATTACAAAATCTAAATGGTGAAGATCACATTATCTCTTACGTAAGCAGATCACTTACACGTTCTGAACGCAATTACTCCGTTACAGAACGCGAATGTCTCTCAGTTATTTTTTCTATAGAAAGATTCCGTCCGTGGATAGAAGGAACAAAATTTACAGTCATAACAGATTATCACAGTCTGTTATGGCTCAATAATATCCAAAATCCTTCTGGGAAACTGGCAAGATGGGCCACCCGTTTAAGACAACATACCTTCGATTTAATTCACCGTAAAGGCAAGCTACATGTAATACCTGATTCCCTTAGTCGATCAACACAAGATAACACTGTAAATTTAAATACCTTAGAAATAGATTTAGCTAACATAGATGATTACTATGTATCTTTAAAAAATAAAATTATAAATTCTCCAGATACCTATCCGCAATGGAAAATAGAAAACGGTTTGTTATACAAATTCTTACCTTCAAATTTACCGTTAACTACGAATATAAATAATTGGAAAATCCTAGTACCTATTAAACAAAGAAATGAAGTAATTTCTACTTGTCATGATCCACCTACTGCTGGACATTTTGGATTTTATAAAACATTAGCTAGACTTCAAGAAAATTACTACTGGCCTAAAATGAAATATGACGTCATAAAGTATTGTAAAAATTGTCTAATATGTGGAGCACAAAAAGCATCAAATATGAAACCATTGGGTTTAGCAGGTAAAGAAAAAGATGTTACATTTCCGTTTCACACAATTGCTTTAGACCTCATAGGACCCCTTCCTAGGTCAAAACAAGGACACAAGTGGTTACTTGTTGTAGGAGACTGGTTTTCTAAATTCACTTTATTATTTCCTTTACGTAGTGCTACAGCACCAAATATCGAGAAACATATCGAAAATAAAGTATTTCTAACCTACGGGGTACCTAAATTTATAATATGTGATAATGGATCACAACTATCTGGAAACATTTTTAAAAATCTAATTGCCAATTATAATGTTGAAAAAATATGGTACACTGCAGTATATTCCCCACAATGTAATTTTGTAGAACGAATAAATAAAACTGTAGGTACAGCGATTAGATCATATGTCGAAACACACAACATGTGGGATGAATTCAGCAAAACATGAGGTGACGGGTTTTTCGCCAAATTTTTTAATTTTTGGTAGACATGTACCTATTTCAGGAAAATTTTATAGTTCGTCTTATAAACCCTCTGATGACGTAGATATAATGCCTGAAGATAGGACCGCATATTCTACCGACCTACAAGGTCTTTTTAATCTCTTCAAAGATGTAAAAAATAGATTACATTTTGCCTATAAAAAAATGTCTAGTCGTTACAATTTACGACGTAGACCATTTACTTTCAATGTAGGTGATACAGTTTGGAGAACAAACAAAGTATTGTCTAGTGCCGCTGATGCCTTTACTGCAAAACTTGCACCCAAATATATTTTATGTACAGTTAATAAAAAACTATCTAATTTAATTTATAATCTTACTAACCCAGATGGGTCAAAGACAAATAACTGGCACATAAAAGATTTAAAGCCATATACAGGCACTGATATAAACTTAATAAATTTTCTAAATATACCTACCTTAACTTAAATAATACTAAACATAATCTTTCTTAACTAAAAATTTTTTTCCTTGTAACATTACACGTGTTTGATGTAATATTTTTTTGATGACATATCATATCTAGCCCCCCACACTTACATACATAACTGGTGTACAACAGTTATACCCTCCCTATAACCCCCCATTGCCATTTTTCTATAATTTTTTTTGTTTTATTTCTAATCTTTTTTACCCGTGTCGAGTGGTTTAGTCCTTACTGATTTTGACTTCACGGATTATTGACTTTACCAATTTTGTTTCCCTTTGGGACGTGTGATGCGCGTTAGATATCCCACCACTCAAACATTTTTTTTAAACATTTTTTTTTCTCAAACATATTTTTTCCAAACATTTTTTTTCTTAAACAATTTTTTTTTCTCAAACTTTTTTTTTTTTTCCTTTTCTCAAAAAATTTTTTTTTTTTCAAACAAATTTTTATTTTCTTTTAATAAGTCTTTCACTTCAATCCAATTTTGGATTTTATTAAAAAAATATATCTTCATATATTTTTTTCTTTTGTTCCGGGGCAGTGTAACATGTCATTTTACCTATGGTAAATGCCACGTTTCAGTTTGATTTATCTCTCCCTTTAAACCCCAGATTTTACTTTAAAAAGTCCATTGAACCTTAATATACACTTTTACTTTTAATAGATTTATTATAATCTCAGAATATAGAAAGGTTATAGTACTTTATAAAGTACCGTGTTTGTTTTCTAATATTCATACTTGTTTGTAAAGTTGCCTACAATCCAGTATTCTTGGTATTTAATTTCACACTTACTTTGCAGAAGAGCTCTGTAGTTTTCTTTCCTTAAAATTCTAAATACCCGGCTCTGATAATTGAGACAGATGTCTGCCTGTCAAAACGTTCTGACAAAAGATTCATTTCTTGTCTTGACTTGGTGCACAACAGGTCGTTTTGAATTCAAGGTGATAAAAATTGACCATGAGGTCGTATCAAGTATGTATTATTTTGTTAAATAAAGATGTGTAATCATTTAAATATTATTACAGATGTCTTATCTAGCGTTTCTTTCCCTTCAAGGGCTGCGAATCCCACCGGATTGCTTTTCCGATGGTAAGAAATTAACAGATGTATTTTAAATTCCTTTTGACTTGTTTTTTTTGCGTGTTAACTAATTCACGTATTGTATTTTAGGGTCGTTCTCTACCCTCAGTTTTTCCTGTATTTTCACCTTACGCTCCGTAAAGAAGCAAATTTGTTTTGCTGTCGTTTAACTATGAGATGACGATGGCGTTGTATTTTTAAATTAAGCTACCGCAACATACATTTTTAATTTTATTAATTACTCTCTTAAAATTTGGTTTAATATGGATCTAAGAAGTTAAACACAGAATGTTTTTCAACTTGTTTGAATGCTAGCGAATTCTACCTCATCATTTGTTTTTTTGATGTTACCTGGGACTCCTGCAGTTTCTACACATGTGATTTGGATTTCTACAGATGTTCCGTTCAAAGAATATCAGGGTAACAAAAAAATATGTTATTCAATGCACATGTCAGGTATGACAAACTAAAATACTATTTATCTACTCAAAATTTAATGAACTGATTTATACAATATTAAACTTTCTCTTTATGTTACACTTGTAAAACATATTAATCTTACAGATAATTTATCTGGCTTTCACAAACAGTAATTTCTTTTTATACATAGTCTTACTGGACGCATACTGTCCAAATGTAAGCCACACGTTTCATGAAACTTATGGTAGTCAAGTACATTTATTAATTTGGTTACGCATTTAAAAGCACAAGATACTTTTCTTTGTATTTTTGAACGTTTAGTTCACGTTAAATATTTTATTGACTTTTTTATATGTTACGTTCACATATTTAAAAAAAACTCTCTTAGACTTATATACCTACATTTACTAGTTGCATAAAAAACAAGTATCATAATCTTTACTGATCCATTCATTTTATATGACTTCATAGAATATTTATGTTTTTGTTCAAGAATTTATTTCTATAAAATTTAATAAATACACTATATAACTTTTCATAATTTCTCACAGTTGTTTATTTTACAGTTATTAATTCACAAATTTTCTCCCCTTCGAGATTTTAGGTCTCTTGCAGCCTCTGCAACCTCAACGGTCGATGCTAGCTGTGCCAGAGTGTAATTTTTTTTATGCTCTGTCGTGCGCCTATCCTTTTTAAAACACCTGAAAAAGGGTAGGGTGCAGGTTTCAATTGTGACCAAGAACGGTTAGTTGCTGTACCAAGACTTTAGGAAAAAATTACCAACTCTCCGGCAGAGATAGAAGGGGTCGTAAACGGCAATTCAAATATCATAGTCAAATTTTCGATTTTTGAAAGTTTTCAGTGTTTGGTTTCAATTGTGACCAAGAACTGTTAGTTGCTATACCGAGATCTTAGGAAAAAATTACCAACCCTCCGGCAGGGGTAGAAGGGGTCGTAAACGGCAATTAAAATTTCATTATCAAATTTTCGATTTTTGAAAGTTTTCAGTGTTTGGTTTCAATTGTGACCAAGAACGGTTAGTTACAGTACTAAGACCTTAGGAAAAAATTATCAACCCTCCGGCAGGGGTAGAAGGGTTCGTAAGCGGCAATTCAAATGTCATAATCAAATTTTCGATTTTTGAAAGTTTTAAGTGTTTGGTTTCAATTGTGACCAAGAACGGTTAGTTGCTGTACCAAGATCTTAGGAAAAAATTACCAACCCTCCGGCAGAGATAGAAGGGGTCGTAAACGGCAATTCAAATATCATAGTCAAATTTTCGATTTTTGAAAGTTTTCAGTGTTTGGTTTCAATTGTGACCAAGAACGGTTAGTTACAGTACTAAGACCTTAGGAAAAAATTATCAACCCTCCGGCAGGGGTAGAAGGGTTCGTAAGCGGCAATTCAAATGTCATAATCAAGTTTTCGATTTTTGAAAGTTTGCAGTGTTTGGTTTCAATTGTGACCAAGAACGATTAGTTGCTGCACCAAGATCTTAGGAAAAAATTACCAACCCTCCAGCAGGGGTAGAAGGGGTCGTAAACGGCAATTCAAATTTCATAATCAAATTTTCGAATTTTGAAAGTTTGCAGTGTTTGGTTTCAATAGTGACAAAGAACGGTTAGTTGCTGTACGAAGACCTTAGGAAAAAATTACCAACCCTCCGGCAGGGGTAGAAGGGTCGTAAATGGCAATTTAAATTTCATAATCAAATTTTCGATTTTTGAAAGTTTTCAGTGTTTGGTTTCAATTGTGACCAAAAACAGTTAGTTGCAATACCAAGACCTTAGGAAAAAATTACCAACCTTCCGGCAGGTGTAGAAGGGGTCGTAAACGTCAATTCAAATTTCATAATCAAATTTTCGGTTTTTAAAAGTTTTCAGTGTTTGGTTTCAATTGTGACCAAGAACGGTTAGTTGCTGTACCAAGACCTTAGGAAAAAATTACCAACCCTCCGGCAGGGATAGAAGGGTCGTAAACGGCAATTTAAATTTCATAATCAAATTTTCGATTTTTGAAAGTTTTCAGTGTTTGGTTTCAATTGTGACCAAGAACGGTTAGTTGCTGTGTAACGTGCATTTTTAATGGCTTAACATTTTACACTACCCAATTCGTAAATACATTTCTGTAACTACTATTTCTATACTTTATATTTATTAACCCCTTAGGCGAATGCGTCGTATTATAATGAGTAGATTGCATCGTTCTTGTCTTGCCGTTCATATAAATTTTGTTCCTTATGTGGATATACAAGTCTAGATAATATACGATAAGAGGTTGTAATAGCAACGAGTTGAATAAACTGATTCGTAGTTTGTTCTTGGTTCCTATATATCAATTACGTTGAGAATACTGTTTCTTCTTTGCTTTGACAATAGTGAGAATTAATGCGGTATCAATTTTCGAATTGTTCATGAACAAGCACGGCACGATTTTAGTTGTTTTTTTTGTGAAATAAAAGTTGTATATTAACTGTAGAAAGTGTAGTGCTAATTCCGATTGAAGTAGTATGGTTGATAGGCGAACGTGTTTGGTCGACGGACGTGTTTTACGGAACATTTGACGGACTTACTTTAGTGATACACGTGCTTTACTCATTGTGGTTTTTTTGGTGCTTTGTCTTTTGATATTTAAACTGTGTGTGCGATCTAGTTTCGCGGTCCTTTTTTTATCAGAGTAGTGCATACTTTGGATTATCCAAATACAGTTGATACTGTAGTTTCTGAATTTTCTAACCCCAAAGAATCTAAAACAGATCATTGCTTGCGCAAATTTTGTTATTTGCGAAATATAACAGATTACCGGTTTTCAAAGGTATTGGTTGAAGTTTCTCACTGCTTTTTGGATGTTTATGAAAATAATATCCATTTGGTCCCAGTTGAAATTAAACTAGTGCTACAAAATATTTCGAAATTATTGTCTCAGGAAATAGAATTAACAAGAAATTTATCAATGCTACATAGTTCCGTCGCGTGATAATGTCTGCTGCTAACACCAGTGAAATACATAGGTGTGATTAGGGTAACGTGTGATAAGTTCCATCAACACCCTCCCAGTCAAGGGTGAAGTGCTGCGTTAGTGCCGGACATCGCGAATCCCACACTTCAATTGCAAGGAAGCGTTACTGAAGGACCTTTTGTAAGTTGAACTATTTCCTACTTGTTCTTACTTTAAATATCTATCCGTTGTTTTGCCATATCTTTGTCGTTCTGATACCTTTTACCATAGACTTGCATGCTATTTAAAAAAAGAAGAATCAACAATACTGGATGACTCATATCAATTGTGCTTACCTATTTATCTTTTGTTAAAATTTTGTCTGATTTATGTTTAATTGGTGTGTGAGGAAACCTTTCTGCTACTCCCCAATATTACCTCACTTTGTACTAAAAATTTTTGTATTGCTTTTACCGTTGTTATATTATATAGATTATCCAAACAGTTTTTTTTCATTCTACAAAGTACTGAACAATCTAGGCTAGATCAGCATGCTATGCTTTTTCTTTATTTCAGGTTTGCAGGACTAATTTTTTTTATTGCAGGTTTGCTATTCTAATTTTTTTTATTGCAGGTATTGTTACTAACTCCTTACAGCCGCGTGCATTATATGTTGGTCTGCTTTCTACAACCCCCTCCCCATAATCTCCGATTGAGCCCGGTCATTTCTTTGATTTTCTTTGTGTTACGCACGGCTACGAGCCAACGTAGCATAAATTTGGCGCTCAACGTGGCTGCCTCGATTAACGTAACAGCTGTACCAAGATCTTAAGAAAAAATTACCAACCTTCCTGCAGGGGTAGAAGGGGTCGTAAACGGCAATTCAAATGTCATAATCAAATTTTCGATTTTTGAAAGTTTTCAGTGTTTGGTTTCAATTGTGACCAAGAACGATTAGTTGCAGTACCAAGATCTTAGGAAAAAGTTACCAACCCTCCGGCAGGGGAAGAAGGGGTCGTAAACGGCAATTAAAATTTCATTATCAAATTTTCGATTTTTGAAAGTTTTCAGTGTTTGGTTTCAATTGTGACCAAGAACGCTTAGTTGCAGTACCAAGACCTTAGGAAAAAATTACCAACCCTCCGGCAGGGGTAGAAGGGGTCGTAAACGGCAATTCAAATGTCATAATCAAATTTTCGAATTTTGAAAGTTTGCAGTGTTTGGTTTCAATTGTGACCAAGAACGATTAGTTGCTGTACCAAGACCTTAGGAAAAAATTACCAACCCTCTGGCAGGGGTAGAAGGGGTCGAAGGCGGCAATTCAAGTTTTATAATCAAATTTTCGATTTTTGAAGGTTTTCAGTGTTTGGTTTCAATAGTGACAAAGAACGGTTAGTTGCTGTACCAAGACCTTAGGAAAAAATTACCAACCCTCCGGCAGGGGTAGAAGGGGTCGTAAACGTCAATTCAAATTTCATAATCAAATTTTCGATTTTTGAAAGTTTTCAGTGTTTGGTTTCAATTGTGACCAAAAACAGTTAGTTGCAATATCAAGACCTTAGGAAAAAATTACCAACCTTCGGGCAGGGGTAGAAAGGGTCGTAAACGGCAATTCAAATTTCATAATCAAATTTTCGATTTTTAAAAGATTTCACTGTTTGGTTTTAATTGTGAGCAAGAACGGTTAGTTGCTGTACCAAGACCTTAGGAAAAAATTACCAACCCTCCGGTAGGGATAGAAGGGTCGTAAACGGCAATTTAAATTTCATAATCAAATTTTCGATTTTTGAAAGTTTTTAGTGTTTGGTTTCAATTGTGACCAAGAACGGTTAGTTGTTGTACCAAGATCTTAGGAAAAAATTATCAACCCTCCTGCAGGGGAGAAGGGGTCGTAAACGGCAATTCAAAATTCATAATCAAATTTTCGATTTTTAAAGTTTTCAGTGTTTGGTTTCAGTTGTGACCAAGAACGATTAGTTGCATTACCAAGACCTTAGGAAAAAATTACCAACCCTTCGGCAGGGGTAGAGGGAGTCGTAAACGGCAATTTAAATTTCATAATCAAATTTTCGATTTTTGAAAGTTTTTAGTGTTTGGTTTCAATTGTGACCAAGAACGGTTAGTTGCTGTACCAAGACCTTAGGAAAAATTACCAACCCTCCGGCAGAGATAGAAGGGGTCGGAAACGGCAATTCAAATTTCATAATCAAATTTTCGATTTTTGAAGGTTTTCAGTGTTTGGTTTCAATTGTGACCAAGAACGGTTAGTTGCACTACCAAGACCTCAGGAAAAAATTACCAACCCTCCGGCAGTGGTAGAAGTGGTCGAAGACGGCAATTTAAATTTCAGAATATTTGCAGAGTTATCAGGATTATAAATGATGTGGATAATTGATGCTTCTTGTTTAATTGATGGTTTTTGATACTAATACGGATGTTATTTTTTCAATGTACCTCAAATTATGAGAAATATAAAATTCCAATCCATAATACAAACAAACTGTATTCTTGTTAAGGCTATTGTCTTGGCAAATAATCAACTTTAAAGAAGTGAAACATAAATACATCATTTAGGTAAAAGGCATTGCCAACTTCTCTTGTGCAACCAGAATTAAACTGCATTGAGTGCCGTGCAAGTTAGGGAGAGGTACAGGGTCCCATACTGCTGCTGTAAGCCACTGGCAAAAGTGCATTAAGGGATTTTTTTGCAGCTATGCGAATTAGATAAACTGTCTGCTAAGTTTAGTTAAAAGATTCGTACTGCTTTTTAAGAATGGAAAGCAATCATTTTTTAATTTCTAACTTTAACGTTTTGTAACTCAATGATAGAGGGTCTTAGAACATGTGTTTATTAAGCAAACCCTACTTATTTTTCAGAGTTCTGTCGGTCGTATCATTTATGTCATGTATATTTGAAAAACCTTGTACAATTTGTAAGCTTCTGCTAACACATTAATTGCTCGGTTAAAATCAATAAAGAAAAATTTTAAATAACCACCATTTTGTTTTTTTTTTGGCTAACCGGAAGTGACGAAAAAAGTTGGATAAGTCCAAATAAAATTTGTGTGATTGTAAGCATTTCATTGAAAACCGCATTCGTTTAAACATTAAATACTCTTTAAATATCGTAAATTCTATACAGGAAAATAAAGGAAATAGTGAAATATGCTCTATTGTAGGAACAAATGACCAACAGCTGCAACCAGTGGAAAATGATTTTGTAGATCAAAGAGAATCAGAACGTTCAGAAAAAGCAATGTTGCGGTGGACTTTATTAAAATCACTCCAAACTCAACGATATTTTTCGGATGACATTCTACAGAATCATGAAATGCGAGGTCAGTTTCTTAGAGAAGCGTTGCCACATAATGAAATCACCTGCGTTTTAGTTTTCAATGGCTATCGTATGAATAGGAGGACTCCAGATCATATTGTAGAATATGCATTTTGTAAACATACAAATTGTAGAACCTTTAAATTGCATTACAAAAGAGTCAATATCAATGTTATAGTTCAAGTTTTTTACAAAGGCCCTGTGGCAACCAACCACACCGAAGTATTTTCTTACCAACTACGAGGCCATTTTAGAAATAACATGAAAGAAACACTACGAAATTAACTGCCAAACAATGTACGGTGTTAGGATATAGAAACCATAAATCCTGAAATATTGCAGGAAGGTAATTGGCAAAATTTGCGATCCTTATCCGTGTATCAAAAAATTCGCTCTGAAGCCAAAGCTGATAATGATAAACACGCGGATCCGATGAAAGATATTTTAGTACATTCTCTAGAAGAAAACAAAAATGAAAAATATATCCGATTTCCAAACGGACGATTGCTTGTATACATGTATAGCAAACTACAAATTAAACTATTGACGTTGAAAAACAAACAAAACATAGTATATTTAGATGCAACAGGTTCTGTTGTAAGACCTCCTCTTTATAATAGTACAAAAAAAGTTTTATATTACGCGGCCGTAGTTAGAATAGATGACAAAGTATTACCAATGGCGGAATTGATTTCAACCAAACATGATAGTGCTACTATAGGGTGTTTTCTTATGCAATTCAGACAGTTTGTTATTGTAAAATGCAGGAAGAAGTGGCCAATAATGGACGTTTTAGTGACGGATTGGAGTTTTGCATTGGTCACTGCTGCGTGCCTAACATTAAATGGAATGACATTGTATTCATATTTACATCTAGTTTATAAATTTATTATTAATGAAACGCGTGGCAGTTCCTTTTCGGACATTATGCAATTACGGTTTTGTTGTGCGCATTTCATCAAAATGATTTGTAATAAAGTATCCAAAAGCAAACTATCAAAAGAATATGGGAAAGTAATTGTAGACTGCGTTGCTGCAATGCTGCTTTCATCAAACCTTGATGAGTTGTCTCGTAACCTTTAAAAATACATTGCTTGTTCTTTTCTCCCCTTATTTGAGTGGCATTGTATTTACAGCACTTGAAGATGTGCAACAGTGTAAGTATACTCATGAACATTTTATTAAGTTAAAGGACAATAGCGATTCAGAGTTGCATATGGGAGAGGAAGAAAGCTCTAGCGGTAAATATGATACAACGCCATTTTACTTGCGTTTTTTAAAATTATCACGGATGTTAAAGAAGTAATTATGAAGTTGGATAAATCTAGTTCCACATACGAACGAAATTACTATAAATCAGAAGATATGGCAATGTATCTGCTTAAACGATGCATGCACTTTGCGCCAATGTGGTCCAGTCTTCTAGATGGAGAACACTATAGTAATTCCACAGCCGAGTGTTGGTTTAAGATTTTAAAAAAAGACGTTCTTCAAGGTCAAACCAACTTAACGGTGGAAAGATTTGTACAGGAAGTAAAAAGGCGTTTAGGTGTTGAAATGAAAGTGTTGAGTCTATGTGTAGGTAAGATCCCTGGGAAGAAGAGAACAAAGGTTCACAAGAAAGAAATTGATAATCCACATTTAAAGGAAAAGTGGCTAAAAAAGAAAAAAAAACGTCGTATTTCCAACTCCCACATTTAAAACATTATTAACAACAAAAAATCTAAGATTACCGATTCTGAACCAAAAAGCAATACTAACTTATCACACAACAAAAACGACTACATTACCACTAATATAGATCATTACATGTGATTTTTCAATGCTCCACCCGAAGGTACTACATTGGCCAGGAAGCGATTTTTTTTTTTACCTGGAAAATTTTGAATTTTGCCGAACCCTTGCTGTTCCAAGCAAGGTAGGGATCTTTAACGTGCGTGACAACACTCACATACGGGACCTCCATTTTACCTCTCATCCGAACGAGGGTGTATTTTTGTGAAAAATGCTTGCCTAACATTTTTCAAGCGGACCGTGTCGGGATTCGAACCCAGGATCTTGGGCGTAGTAGTCACACACATATCACTACGCCACGGAGCCGCTACTAATATAGATCAGCATAATAGCATAGAGACATTGAATCATTCTGCCAGTCATCTTGTTTCACCTGATATCAGCAAAATTGTCGATGCTTCCCATTGTGACAAACGAAAACATAGAAAACAACAAAATCCTCCAAAACCATCAATGTTGCTCGGTGACATGCAATTTGAACATCAAGGCCAAGAAATTCATTCCGCACCTGCTTTAAGTTTTGAAAACGATTTCCTAAATTCGCCTAATGAACAAGCTTTGTGTAACGGTTTGTTTATGAATGTAGAATATTATATGTCTTCTGCTGTGGATAACAAGAAGTATATACTTGGTACTTACACTGGAGAATACGAAATTCAAATAAACAGCATTTCTCTAAAACGTCTTCTTTCCAAGTTAAATTCATTCTACACCACACCAGATAATATCGAGGAAAGGTGGCTTGACGACGATTTAATTGATGCAGCAGCTACTCTCATATTCGAAAATAAAAGCGAAATGATATATATTTGTACAACATCTGTACAAATGTTGTTTTCAGACACCTTTAAAAGTCATTGGGGAAAGTTTATGCCGTACTCGAAAAATTTAACAAACGTAAAATATATCTTTCTACCTCATAACGTGCGTAATATTCACTGGGTGTTGTTAATTTTGGACTTACAACTTCACATAGTGTATTTATTAAACCCTGCAATTAATGACAATATTGATGACGACAACGCATTTATATTAAGTAAAATAAAAAAAAATTTTAATACTCGAAATTGGATGAATAATGAAACAACAAATATACGCGACTGGCAAATTAGAATTCTTACAAACTGCCCTAAACAAAGCGATGATGTAAATTGTGGTATGTATATAATTTACTATATGTATAGTTTCTGTAAGTCTGGGGGTGTAGACAATTTTGTGCAATACTGCAAATTGAAATATTTTGATCCTGAAAAATGGCGAATCTCTCTGTAATATGCACTTATACTTGGTTCAAGTGATATGTCGCATAAATGCATAATATGTGGACTTTACTCTAAAGACGCCCAATACATAGAATGTAACAGATGCAGCCGATGGACTCATTTTGAACGGTGCGCTTTTAATTCTTTGCCTCCCAAGATGACTTTTGAAGAAGTGCAAAACAAAGATTTCGAGTTTGTGTGTAGATTATGTCAACATACGCATCCGTTTAAGAGTGTTAAATCTCAAAGGAAAATTGGTTTAGAGGAGTTTGAGTTGCACTACTTTATAAGGCATTACAAATATTACTTATTAAACATTATCAATACCAGGGAAACCAATAATACATGTGCCAGGTATCGCGAAATAAGACATTCAAATAAGCACATGAAATGGTATTATTCAACAGAATTTATATCTTATTCCACATCTCTCAAACTTGGAAGGTTGCTGATAAACGAGTTTCCACAATTAAGCCCTGAATTTGTTATCTACTGCTTGCTGGGGTGCATCAATACCAAGTTACTTTACAAATTCTACGGTTTACTTGAAAGTGAATTTAGTCATGATTTTATTGACAAATATAAACAATTAAATCCAGAAGAAGAGGATGGTGTCCTTGCCTATCCGGTTTCATACACATTAGAAGAACTGTTTGAGAAATTAACAAAGAAAGATTAAGAACTAAACATCTTAATATGAATAATGTTATGTAAAATACACACAAATTAAGTTATCTGCCTGAAGGGTGGCCATTTGTTCTGGTTCGTTTGTATTGCGAATAATTAAATTCGATCATAAATGAAACCAGACGCCAAAAGTTTTAAACACTTAAATTTTTATTTTGACAATTGTAACGCAGTTTTGCCTATTTTTACACTTGCTGATGGTTTAATGAATACAAAAAAATGATGGTTTGATATTTCAGAAATAGTTCTAGAAGCAGAAGCAGGGTTAAAAATAGCTCTAACTCTAACTGAATTAAATATAATCAGCGGTATTTTTAAAATGTTAATTATATACCTTTCAACATAAAAACATGTATGTAGTAGATGTTGTTCTTTTTCATTTATTGCAATTTTAATTTAATATGTAATTAATTACAGTGTATAATTATTGAATGAATATTATTAATCACCAAATTACATTCCAGTAATAATATAAAATCGTATAAAATAGAAAAATGTGAATATTAACCTACTGCCAATGTTTAGCAATTAACCATTTTTACTATAAATAGAAACCACTTTTGGAATTTTCGAAGATTGGAAATTTTATTCAGAAAGTTATTATACCGTCTTCGACTTCTTCCCTGCCGGAGGGTTGGTAAATTTTTCCTAAGGTTTTGGTATTGTAACTAAGCGTTCTTGGTCACAATTGAAACCAAACACTGAAAACTTTAAAAATCGAAATTTGATTATGAAATTTGAATTGCGGTTTACGACCCCTTCTATCCCTGCAGGAGGGTTGGTAATTTTTTCCTAAGGTCTTGGTATTGCAACTAACCGTTCTTGGTCACAATTGAAACCAAACACTGAAAGCTTTCAAAAATCGAAAATTTGTTTATGAAATTTGAATTGTCGTCTTTGACCCTTCTACCCCTGCCGGAGGGTTGGTAATTTTTTCCTAAGGTCTTGGTATTGCAACTAACTGTTTTTGGTCACAATTGAAACCAAACACTGAAAACTTTCAAAAATCGAAAATAAGATTATGAAATTTGAATTGCCGTCTTCGACCCCTTCTACCCCTGCCGGAAGGTTGGTAATTTTTTCCTAAGGTCTTGGTATTGCAACTAACCGTTCTTGGTCACAATTGAAACCAAACACTGAAAACTTTCAAAAATCGAAAATTTGATTATGAAATTTGAATTGCCGTTTACGACCCGTTCTACCCCTGCCGGAGGGTTGGTAATTTTTTCCTAAGATCTTGGTACAGCAATTAACCGTTCTTGGTCACAATTGAAACCAAACACTGAAAACATTCAAAAATCGAAAATTTGATTATGAAATTTGAATTGCCGTTTACGACCCGTTCTACCCCTGCCGGAGGGTTGGTAATTTTTTCTAAGGTCTTGGTATTGCAACTAACCGGTTTTGGTCACAATTGAAACCAAACACTGAAAACTTTCAAAAATCGAAAATATGATTATGAAATTTGAATTGCCGTCTTCGACCCCTTCTACCCCTGCCGGAGGGTTGGTAATTTTTTTCTAAGGTCTTGGTACAGCAATTAACCGTTCTTGGTCACAATTGAAACCAAACACTGAAAACTTTCAAAAATCGAAAATATGATTCTGAAATTTGAATTGCCGTTTACGACCCCTTCTACCCCTGCCGGAGGGTTGGTAATTTTTTCCTAAGATCTTGGTACAGCATTTAACCGTTCTTGGTCACAATTGAAACCAAACACTGAAAACTTTAAAAATCGAAATTTGATTATGAAATTTGAATTGCGGTTTACGACCCCTTCTATCCCTGCAGGAGGGTTGGTAATTTTTTCCTAAGGTCTTGGTATTGCAACTAACCGTTCTTGGTCACAATTGAAACCAAACACTGAAAGCTTTCAAAAATCGAAAATTTGTTTATGAAATTTGAATTGTCGTCTTTGACCCTTCTACCCCTGCCGGAGGGTTGGTAATTTTTTCCTAAGGTCTTGGTATTGCAACTAACTGTTTTTGGTCACAATTGAAACCAAACACTGAAAACTTTCAAAAATCGAAAATATGATTATGAAATTTGAATTGCCGTCTTCGACCCCTTCTACCCCTGCCGGAGGGTTGGTAATTTTTTTCTAAGGTCTTGGTACAGCAATTAACCGTTCTTGGTCACAATTGAAACCAAACACTGAAAACTTTCAAAAATCGAAAATATGATTCTGAAATTTGAATTGCCGTTTACGACCCCTTCTACCCCTGCCGGAGGGTTGGTAATTTTTTCCTAAGATCTTGGTACAGCATTTAACCGTTCTTGGTCACAATTGAAACCAAGCACTGAAAACTTTCAAAAATCGAAAATTTGATTATGAAATTTGAATTGCCGTTTACGACCCCTTCTACCCCTGCCGGAGAGTTGGTAATTTTTTCCTAAGATCTTGGTACAGCAACTAACCGTTCTTGGTCACAATTGAAACCAAACACTGACAACCTTTAAAAATCGAAAATTTGATTATGAAACTTGAATTGCCGCCTTCGACCCCTTCTACTCCTGCCGGAGGGTTGGTAATTTTTTCCTAAGGTCTTAGTATTGCAACTAACCGTTCTTGGTCACAATTGAAACCAAACACTGAAAACTTTCAAAAATCGAAAATTTTGATTATGAAATTTGAATTGCCGTTTACCACTGCCGGAGAGTTGGTAATTTTTTCTTAAGGTCTTGGTATTGCAACTAACCGTTTTTGGTCACAATTGAAACCAAACACTGAAAACTTTCAAAAATCGAAAATTCGATTATGAAATTTGAATTGCCGTTTACGACCCGTTCTACCCCTGCCGGAGGGTTGGTAATTTTTTCCTAAGATCTTGGTACAGCAATTAACCGTTCTTGGTCACAATTGAAACCAAACACTGAAAACATTCAAAAATCGAAAATTTGATTATGAAATTTGAATTGCCGTTTACGACCCGTTCTACCCCTGCCGGAGGGTTGGTAATTTTTTCTAAGGTCTTGGTATTGCAACTAACCGGTTTTGGTCACAATTGAAACCAAACACTGAAAACTTTCAAAAATCGAAAATTTGATTATGAAATTTGAATTGCCGTTTAAGACCCCTTCTAGCCCTGCCGGAGGGTTGGTAATTTTTTCCTAAGGTCTTGGTACAGCAACTAACCGTTCTTGGTCACAATTGAAACCAAACACTGACAACCTTTAAAAATCGAAAATTTGATTATGAAACTTGAATTGCCGCTTACGACCCCTTCTACCTCCTGCCGGAGGGTTGGTAATTTTTCCTAAGGTCTTGTAGCAACTAACCGTTCTTGGTCACAATTGAAACCAAACACTGAAAACTTTCAAAATCGAAAATTTGATTATGAAATTTGAATTGCCGTTTCGACCCTTCACCCTGCCGGAGAGTTGGTAATTTTTCCTAAGGTCTTGGTATTGCAACTAACCGTTCTTGGTCACAATTGAAACCAAACACTGAAAACTTTAAAATCGAAAATTTGATTATGAAATTGAATTGCCGCTTCGACCCTTCTACCTGCCGGAGGGTTGGTAATTTTTCCTAAGGTCTTGGTATTGCAATAACCGTTCTTGGTCACAATTGAAACCAAACACTGAAAACTTTCAAAATCGAAAATTTTGATTATGAAATTTGAATTGCCGTTTACCCTCCGCGAGGTTGGTAATTTTTCCTAAGTCTTGGTATGCAACTAACCGTTTTGGTCACAATTGAAACCAAACACTGAAAACTTTCAAAATCGAAAATTGATTATGAAATTTGAATTGCCGTTTACGACCCGTTCTACCCCTGCCGGAGGGTTGGTAATTTTTCCTAAGTCTTGGTACAGCAATTAACCGTTCTTGGTCACAATTGAAACCAAACACTGAAAACTTCAAAATCGAAAATTTGATTATGAAATTTGAATTGCCGTTTAGACCCTTCTACCCCTGCCGGAGGGTTGGTAATTTTTCTAAGGTCTTGGTATTGCAACTAACCGTTTTGGTCACAATTGAAACCAAACACTGAAAACTTTCAAAATCGAAATTTTATGATTATTATGAATCTCCTCCCGGGTGATTTTCAGTGATACTTGATAACAAAAATAAAAAAATTTAATTATCTTACCCGGGTGATTTTCAGTGTAACGTTTGATAACAAAAATTAAAAAATTTAATTATCTTCCCTCCCCGGGTGATTTTCAGTGAACTTGATAACAAAACTTAAAAAAATTTAATATCCTCCCTCCCCGGGTGATTTTTCAGTGTAACGTTGTATAACAAAAATTAAAAAATTTTAATTATCTTACCCGGTGATTTTCTAGTGTAACTTTTGATAACAAAAACTTAAAAAATTAATTATCTTCCTCCCCGGGTGATTTTTCATGATACTTGATAACAAAAATAAAAAATTTAATTATCTTCCTCCCGGGTGATTTTCAGTGTAACGTTTGATAACAAAAATTAAATCGAAATTGATTATGAAATTTGAATTGCCGTTTGACCTTCTACCCTGCCGGAGGTTGGTAATTTTCCTAAGTCTTGGTACAACAACCGTTCTTGGTCACAATTGAAACCAAACACTGAACCTTTAAAATCGAAATTTGATTATGAAACTTGAATTGCCGCTCGACCTTCTACCTGCGGAGGGTGGTAATTTTCCTAAGTCTTAGTATTGCACTACGTTCTTGTACAATTGAAACCAAACACTGAAAACTTTCAAATGAAAATTTGATTATGAAATTGAATTGCCGTTCCGCGGTGATTTTCTAGTGTAACTTTTGATAACAAAAATTAAAAAATTAATTATCTTCCTCCCCGGGTGATTTTCATGATACTTGATAACAAAAATAAAAAATTTAATTATCCGTTTCGACCCTTCTACCCCTGCCGGAGGGTTGGTAATTTTTCTAAGTCTTGTATTGCAACGTTTTGGTCACAATTGAAACCAAACACTGAAAACTTTCAAAATGAAAATTTGATTATGAAATTTGAATTGCCGTTTGACCCTTCTACCCTGCCGGAGGGTTGGTAATTTTTCCTAAGGTCTTGGTAGCAACTAACGTTCTTGGTCACAATTGAAACCAAACACTGAAACCTTTAAAATCGAAAATTTGATTTGAAATTGAATTGCCGCTCGACCTTCTACTCTGCCGGAGGGTTGGATTTTTCCTAAGGTCTTGTATGCAACTAACCGTTCTTGGTCACAATTGAAACCAAACACTGAAAACTTTCAAAATCGAAAATTTGTATGAAATTTGAATTGCCGTTTACACTGCCGGAGGTTGGTAATTTTTCCTAAGGTCTTGGTATTGCACTAACGTTTGGTCACAATTGAAACCAAACACTGAAAACTTTCAAAATCGAAAATTGATTATGAAATTTGAATTGCCGTTTCGACCTTCTACCCCTGCCGGAGGGTTGGTAATTTTTCCTAAGTCTTGGTAAGCAATAACCGTTCTTGGTCACAATTGAAACCAAACACTGAAAACTTAAAATCGAAAATTTGATTATGAAATGAATTGCCGTTTCGACCCTTCTACCCTGCGGAGGGTGGTAATTTTTCTAAGTCTTGTATTGCACTACGTTTTGTCACAATTGAAACCAAACACTGAAAACTTTCAAAATGAAAATTTGATTATGAAATTGAATTGCCGTTGACCCTTCTACCTGCCGGAGGGTTGGTAATTTTTCTAAGGTCTTGGTATGCAACTAACGTTCTTGGTCACAATTGAACCAAACACTGAACTTTAAAATCGAAATTGATTTGAAATGAATTGCCGCTTCGACCTCTACCTGCCGGAGGTTGGATTTTTCTAAGGTCTTGTATGCAACTAACCGTTCTTGGTCACAATTGAAACCAAACACTGAAAACTTTCAAAATCGAAAATTTGTATGAAATTGAATTGCCGTTTACCTCACCTGCCGGAGGTTGGTAATTTTTCTAAGTCTTGGTATTGCACTAACGTTTGGTCACAATTGAAACCAAACACTGAAAACTTTCAAAATCGAAAATGATTATGAAATTTGAATTGCCGTTCCTTCTACCCTGCCGGAGGGTTGGTAATTTTCCTAAGTCTTGGTAAGCAATAACCGTTCTTGGTCACAATTGAAACCAAACACTGAAAACTTAAATCGAAATTTGATTATGAAATGAATTGCCGTTGACCTTCTACCCTGCGGAGGGTGGTAATTTTCTAAGTCTTGTATTGCACTACGTTTTGTCACAATTGAAACCAAACACTGAAAACTTTCAAAAATTGAAAATTTGATTATGAAATTTGAATTGCCGTTTAAGACCCCTTCTAGCCCTGCCGGAGGGTTGGTAATTTTTTCCTAAGGTCTTGGTACAGCAACTAACCGTTCTTGGTCACAATTGAAACCAAACACTGACAACCTTTAAAAATCGAAAATTTGATTATGAAACTTGAATTGCCGCCTTCGACCCCTTCTACTCCTGCCGGAGGGTTGGTAATTTTTTCCTAAGGTCTTAGTATTGCAACTAACCGTTCTTGGTCACAATTGAAACCAAACACTGAAAACTTTCAAAAATCGAAAATTTTGATTATGAAATTTGAATTGCCGTTTACCACTGCCGGAGAGTTGGTAATTTTTTCCTAAGGTCTTGGTATTGCAACTAACCGTTTTTGGTCACAATTGAAACCAAACACTGAAAACTTTCAAAAATCGAAAATTCGATTATGAAATTTGAATTGCCGTTTACGACCCGTTCTACCCCTGCCGGAGGGTTGGTAATTTTTCCTAAGGTCTTGGTATAGCAACTAACCGTTCTTGGTCACAATTGAAACCAAACACTGAAAACCTTCAAAATCGAAAATTTGATTATGAAACTTGAATTGCCGCTTTCGACCCTTCTACCCTGCTGGAGGGTTGGTAATTTTTCCTAAGGTCTTGGTATTGCAACTAACCGTTCTTGGTCACAATTGAAACCAAACACTGAAAACTTTCAAAAATCGAAAATTTGATTATGAAATTTGAATTGCCGCCTTCGACCCTTCTACCCTGCCGGAGGGTTGGTAATTTTTCCTAAGGTCTTGGTATTGCAACTAACTGTTCTTGGTCACAATTGAAACCAAACACTGAAAACTTTCAAAATCGAAAATTGATTTGAAATTGAATTGCCGCCTTCGACCCCTTCTACTCCTGCCGGAGGGTTGGTAATTTTTTCCTAAGGTCTTAGTATTGCAACTAACCGTTCTTGGTCACAATTGAAACCAAACACTGAAAACTTTCAAAAATCGAAAATTTTGATTATGAAATATGAATTGCCGTTTACCACTGCCGGAGAGTTGGTAATTTTTTCCTAAGGTCTTGGTATTGCAACTAACCGTTTTTGGTCACAATTGAAACCAAACACTGAAAACTTTCAAAAATCGAAAATTCGATTATGAAATTTGAATTGCCGTTTACGACCCCTTCTACCCCTGCCGGAGGGTTGGTAATTTTTTCCTAAGGTCTTGGTATAGCAACTAACCGTTCTTGGTCACAATTGAAACCAAACACTGAAAACCTTTAAAAATCGAAAATTTGATTATGAAACTTGAATTGCCGCTTTCGACCCCTTCTACCCCTGCTGGAGGGCTGGTAATTTTTTCCTAAGCTCTTAGTATTGCAGCTATCTGTTCTTGTTCACAATTGAAACCAAACACTGAAAACTTTCAAAAATTGAAAATTTGATTATGAAACTTGAATTGCCGCCTTCGACCCCTTCTACCCTGCCGGAGGGTTGGTAATTTTTTCCTAAGGTCTTGGTATTGCAACTAACTGTTCTTGGTCACAATTGAGACCAAACACTGAAAACTTTCAAAAATCGAAAATATGATTCTGAAATTTGAATTGCCGTTTACGACCCTTTCTACCTCTGCCGGAGGGTTGGAAATTTTTTCCTAAGGTCTTGGTACAGCAACTAACCGTTCTTGGTCACAATTGAAACCAAACACTGAAAACTTTCAAAAATCGAAAATTTGTTTATGAAATTTGAATTGCCGTCTTCGACCTCTTCTACCTCTGCCGGAAGGTTGGTAATTTTTTCCTAAGGTCTTGGTATTGCAGCTAACTGTTCTCGGTCACAATTGAAACCAAACACTGAAAACTTTCAAAAATCGAAAATTCGATTATGAAATTTGAATTGCCGTCTTCGATTCCTTCTACCCCTGCCGGAGGGTTGGTAATTTTTTCCTAAGGTCTTGGTATAGCAACTAACCGTTCTTGGTCACAATTGAAACCAAACACTGAAAACCTTTAAAAATCGAAAATTTGATTATGAAACTTGAATTGCCGCTTTCGACCCCTTCTACCCCTGCTGGAGGGCTGGTAATTTTTTCCTAAGCTCTTAGTATTGCAGCTATCTGTTCTTGTTCACAATTGAAACCAAACACTGAAAACTTTCAAAAATTGAAAATTTGATTATGAAACTTGAATTGCCGCCTTCGACCCCTTCTACCCTGCCGGAGGGTTGGTAATTTTTTCCTAAGGTCTTGGTATTGCAACTAACTGTTCTTGGTCACAATTGAGACCAAACACTGAAAACTTTCAAAAATCGAAAATATGATTCTGAAATTTGAATTGCCGTTTACGACCCTTTCTACCTCTGCCGGAGGGTTGGAAATTTTTTCCTAAGGTCTTGGTACAGCAACTAACCGTTCTTGGTCACAATTGAAACCAAACACTGAAAACTTTCAAAAATCGAAAATTTGTTTATGAAATTTGAATTGCCGTCTTCGACCTCTTCTACCTCTGCCGGAAGGTTGGTAATTTTTTCCTAAGGTCTTGGTATAGCAACTAACCGTTCTTGGTTACAATTGAAACCAAACACTGAAAACTTTCAAAAATCGAAAATTTGATTATAAAATTTGAATTGCCGTTTAAGACCCCTTCTATCCCTGCCGGAGGGTTGGTAATTTTTTTCCTAAGGTCTTGGTACAGCAACTAACCGTTCTTGGTCACAATTGAAACCAAACACTGAAAACTTTCAAAAATCGAAATTTGATTATGAAATTTGAATTGCCGTTTACGACCCCTTCTACTCCTGCCGGAGGGTTGGTAATTTTTTCCTAAGGTCTTGGTATTGCAACTAACTGTTTTTGGTCACAATTGAAACCGAACACTGAAAACTTTCAAAAATCTAAAATTTGATTATGAAATTTGAATTGCCGTTTACGACCCCTTCTACCTCTGCCGGAGGGTTGGTAATTTGTTCCTAAGGTCTTGATATTGCAATTAACCGTTTTTGGTCACAATTGAAACCAAACACTGAAAACTTTCAAAAATCGAAAATTTGATTATGAAATTTTGATTTGCCGTTTACGACCCCTTCTACCCCTGCCGGAGGGTTGGTAATATTTTCCTAAGGTCTTGGTACAGCAACTAACCGTTCTTGGTCACAATTGAAACCAAACACTGAAAACTTTTAAAAATCGAAAATTTGATTATGAAACTTGAATTGCCGCCTTCGACCCCTTCTACCCCTGCTGGAGGGTTGGTAATTTTTTCCTAAGGTCTTGGTACAGCAACTAACCGTTCTTGGTCACAATTGAAACCAAACACTGAAAACTTTTAAAAATCTAAAATTTAATTATGAAATTTGAATTGCCGTTTTCGGTCTTTTCTACCTCTGCCGGAGGGTTGCTAATTTTTACCTAAAAATTTGGTATTTCAACTAACCGTTCTTGGGCACAATTGAAGCTAAACACTGAAAACTTTCAATAATCGAAAATTTTATTATGAAATTTGAATTGCCGTCTTCGACCCCTTCTGCCCCTGCTGAAGAGTTGGTAATTGTATCTTAGTCTTATGTCTTATGGTATTGTAACTAACCATTTTTGGTATACGTGAAACCTAACACTAGAAGTTTTTTGAAAATTGAAAATTTTATACTGCAAATTAATTTGCCGTTTTCGCCCCCTTCTTGCCCTACTAGTTGTTGCAATATTTAACTGGACCGCTGTAATTTCAGCAAAGACGAAGATGAAGACAACTTCAGCCACGTCTTCTCTTAGCCTTACCACCAGCATAGTCGATCTTGGTATTTTATTCGATTGGCAATTAACTTTTAAATTGCATATCAATAACATAAGTAATAAGGCAACTAAAATACTTGGTTTTGTAATTAGGAATATGAAGGGATCAATAATATAAAAAGCATTGTAACCGTTTACTGATGTCTTATAAGATCCATACTTGAATATGGCTCAACTATTTAGTCACCATACTATAGTAATCATAAGAATAGAATAGAGAAAGTACAAAGAAAGTTCTTAAGATTTATTGTGTACAAAATGGACATTAAATATACAACATTTTGGTACAATTTTCTTCTTAAATCTTGTCATATTGAAAGTTTAGATAGTAGAAGGAAATACTGTGATCTATGTCTTCTCTACAAAATTATTAATGGTTTAATGGACTGTAATGATATTCTTTAAATGATAGATTTCAATATTCCAAAAAAAGGAACTTAGATTACATAACTTATTTTTTATTCTTTTTCATTCAAATAACTATACCTACAATGGACCTGTTAGTAGACTAGTCAGAACGGGCAATGAATATAAAATGGACTTTTTTTATCTTCCACCGAAACTGTTTAAAGTAAACTTAAAATGTTCATTGGAGCAATATCCAGATTAGTAAAGATATGACATCTATAGTTTATATCTCTATGATTTAGTTAGCTTTTATAGCTTTTAATTTTTATTTTTTAAAAAGGGAAAACCATTTATTTCCTCTTTTCTTTTAATTAATTTTTTTCTATCTTAAGTAACTCTTGATCAGTTTTTTAATAATTTTTAGTTTTTAATATTTTATTTATGTATTAATTTTGTACATGTACATTGAACTACGAATGCATATTGTTAATTCTGCTAAATGGTTTTTCGTTAAATAAATTATTGTTATTATTATTATTATAACGCGATGTAAACAAAACATCAATTTACATATAATACAATATAAACCTAAACATGTTAAAAAACTCTAAGCTGCATGTTCGGCTCACAACCAAACTTAGACATTAAGTTCAACAAATATTACTTACCTTTGTGTTAAATATTTGAAATTTAATTGTACGCGAAAATAATAAATAGTAATGTGTAAAAATTCGTATTTAAAGTCGAATATCTTGATTAATAATTGAAATATCGAAAAGTGAATAGCGTATTCGTATTCAGCGTAAAAAACTGGATAAGAATCATATATTATATGTCTTGTAACATCACGGGAACCGTGCAACGAACAGACAGACAGACCGACCGACAGACTAGACCATCTCATTAACCAAACGAAGTTTGGTTGATATCGAAAATAGAATCTTATCTAAATAATAGGTACATGTATACATGCAAGAATACTTACATGTTTCAGCCCTAAATATGTACAAGAAATAAAGAAATAATACAGTACCATATGAGGAAATAATATACAGTAACATCTGCTTTGGGAAACGCACTTTGTAAGATTTAAGAACGTAACATTAAAATTTTGAACAGCAAGTTGTTGACGTTAACATTAATTTACACAGTGCTTTAGCTTAAAGAATAATGTACATAATCGTTCGTGTTGTGAGTGAGCATTTGGTAATGTATAGTCAGGCGTGGAATCAACCAAAAAGTAGTGTCTATCTTCCCTAGCACCTTCACAAATAAAGCAATCAGAAGAAATTCACTGTATCTTGAACGATCGACTTGTTTCTGGTACCATTTTAGGATGAAGGAATTTAGGTTGTTTTGTCTACGGCTGGGTGCTGAAACCACCAACATAACTCATACTAGCACACTATGTACAAAACGCATTTCAAAATCATATACAGAAGAGTCGAATAGTAAGAGGACGAATAAGTAAGGGATCCTTTCAAAGGTTGAACTTTTATTTATACAGCTTGAAAACGACTGGGGTAAGCAACATAAAACCGTTCCCAGCAATAGGTTGTTATATATTCTACGAAAAAAAGACAACAGCAATAGAGAAGACAAAATACGAAAGTAAAATATTGTAACAATTTTATTTTCGCAGTAAAAATCTCTTCATTAAAGGTACAACGAATGTTAAAACACCTTCATTAACTAAAGTAATAATACGTGTAACAATCAAATTTTTGCATTAATACAGTATCTAGAGTCGTTAGTCTATTTGTTTCGGAGGTCGGTGTATTCCACAGCCACAGGCACGCGCGTGAGAGGATTGACAACCCCCCTCGGGACCCTCCCACCATGCAAGAACGCGGCAGGGGCACTCGTCGATAGGTAAAAGCAGCGACAGCATGCATTCGAAGAGAATGGCGAGTGACCTCCGAGTCGCATTAATTGTGTGACACACTTCCTGAGTAACGGTTGGTATTGTATATTCGTTATCATAATATCTAATTTAAAAATTTGTTTAGCGCAACTACGACTTACAAACTACGACTTACAAACTACGCAACGAAAATTATATTTATAACTAAGATTAGACCATGGAGATGACGCTACAAAATTTATGCAACTTTGAATCAATGTAAGAAACCCACTTCGCTTCAACACCTGTATTTAAAGCATGGAAAGCAGGAATAATTAGCTGCAGACTCCGCACGGCGATGCAGTTCCCAATCTGGCCCAGGACAGCAGCCCGGGGTTTGGTTCGTAATAGCTTTAAGATTTCCTCAGTGCTTCCTTCTAAAAGCACGTTATTTCGTTTTGTTTTATAGAAGCACAAATTTGTTATTCAGTTTATCTGTAGCTAAGCTGGTTTTCTCCAGTATCAAATTTAAATTTCACTTAGTTTCGTGGATATGTGACTACACGTGGCTTCAGCATAAATTAACAGCTGCGGCTACGTCACTTGTTTGTTTGAAATAAGCCGTCAACAATTACACAATTGCAAGCAGATGTTTAGTATTACATTACTACCACCTTTGAGAAAATTAGAGAATATCTTTGTGAATATTTTGACTTCAAATCGATTTTAATACTGTTAACTTAAAAAGAAAGTTTTGTATATTAATTTGTAAATGACCTACACAGATCTGATTGGGTTAGAAAGCCTTAGTATAACCAGTCACACTGGGTTGTAATATATTTGAGTAAGAATCAAGTTGATAAACTTTACATTAATTTTTCAAGTATTGCATTAAATTTTATTTACAGAAACAGAAAAAATTCTTTCTAGTAAATTTATAATCCACGCTTAAAGTCTTTTTATTCTGATCTAGTTTGATCAGACCTGATAAACAAAAAACAATAAGAGTTAAATTTTATGGTACCCTTATGTAGGAAACATTCTTTTGCATTTTAGATATATTTGAGGGACACAAATAGTGTTCCCATTTTTATGTGACTTAATTATTATTTTTCCTTACAGGAACAGCGTCTTATTCTGTTAAGACAGGTTTTGTCAGCGAAGGCGATCTTTTTTCTTTGGGTCTCCACGTCCGCCCTTAGAAATTAGCCATGCCATTTACATGAATCAATCTGGACTTGGTGGCGCCTGTTTGTTTTAGTTTGAGTGTGACCCCCACAGATTTCGACTTACCCCCATTGCTCATAGCTCTACCCAAGGAATAGACCCCTAGTTACGTCGGAAGACTTTGTTTTGCAGACACCTAACATGGAGCATGGTGATTATAAAGTAGTGTCGGCCAGAAGTTTACGTTTCACTAGCGCCCATGCGTGAGGCTAGTGGAGCCAATTAGAGAGAAAAAAAAATAGTTACACTGGCGCCGGCAACGTTTGGGGCCTCGAAATTTGTTCGTTCAAAATTTGTTTGCTTCGAAATTTGTTTGTTCAAAATTTTTTGGCTTCGAAATTTGTTTGTTCAAAAATTATTTTGCTTCGAAATTTGTTTGTTCAAATTTTTTTTACTTCGAAATTTGTTTGTTCAAAATTATTTTTACTTCGAAATTTGTTTGTTCAAAATTTGTTTGCTTCGAAATTTGGTTGTTCAAAATTTTTTGGCTTCGAAATTTGTTTGTTCGAAATTTATTTTACTTCGAAATTTGTTTGCTCAAAAATTGTTTTGCTTCGGAATTTGTTTGCTCAAAGTTTAGTTGACATTAAGATTTGTTTGTTTAAAAGTTTGGTTGAGACGTTAACCCCCATACAGTCAATTAATTAACTCAGTCAAATTTATTTTTAACTTTCATTCCGTTTAGTTATAAACTAAATTAAATAACTAAATAACTAAATTAATATAGTTTTTTTTTATATTGTTTTGGCAAAATTTATTTTACAAATACACTTTTTGACTTTTACCTTTGGTTGCCCAAATTTGTTTTGACTATTTTGTAAGGTTCAAATCATTTAGATCTTTCAGTTTAATTCCATTAGGCTTTTGTAATCATGTCGGAAAAAATTCCAAATTGTTTGTCTACTTAAAGAGGAACTGGAGTAGTGAGTGAGAAATCAGTTTTGGAGAAGAGGAAAATTTTGGAAGACTGTTAGCTGAAGAAGCTGATAAGCCTGGAGTTTGATTTGTTTGAGTCAATAAAGAACATTTTGTCCAAATTTGACGATAAGGCTAGAGATTCTATTTTGAGGGTACATTGGAGTGAGCTGTCGTCGTGTCATTTGAAAATTGCTCTTGTGCATAAGCACGTTTTTGATTTTGTTAGCAGATTTTTATTTAGATCGGCATTGCAACGCAATTCAGTCTAGGCGGAACTTGTCGTCGTGGTTGGTCGCTCAGCAGTATGTTAGTCCAGACGAGACTCAGGAAGAGTTGGTCGCTCGGCATTACATAAGTCTAGACGAGACTCGAGGTGAGTTAGGCGCTCTAGAATTATTTTTGCATCTTTTTTTGATTTGATGTAAATTTTTGGTATTGTTAGTCTAGGTGAGACTCGTAGAGGGTTTGTCACTCTAGCAAATTTAGGCGTTGTGAAGCATTGTAGTAGTTTCGACAGTTCGGTTGGTAGTAGAGTAAGAGTGTACCCGAACACTGATTTTTTTTGTTAGCTATCGTCATGATTAGTTTTTTTATTGATGATTCAAAAGCAGGTAAATGGCTTTTAGTTGTTGGTGATTGGTTCTCGAAGTATTCGATTTTACAACCTTTGCGTAGTGCCACGGCACATTTGATTGAGAAATTTTTGGAGGAAAAAGTATTTCTTGTCTACGGTGTACCACAGTTTGTTATTTGTGATAATGGTCCACAATTAATTGGACGTATTTTTAAAGCTTTGTGTGCAAGGTACGAAATTCAAAAGATTTGGTATAATGCTGTTTATGCTCCCCAATGCAATTTTGTGGAAAGAATCAATAAGACAGTTGGTACAGCAATCCGTTCATACGTAGAAGGACATGATACGTGGGATAATGAGATATCAAAGATCCAATACGCAATCAACTCAGCAAAACATGAGTCCACCAACTATTCTCCAAATTTTTTAGTCTTTGGTCGTCAGGTACCCTTAAGTGGAAAAGCTTATAATGATAATTTTAAACCTGGTGAGGATGTTGATGTCTCCAGCAGTAGACCGTCTTATGTTCTGGATCGTCAACTTTTGTTTGATATTTTTGGAAATGTCCGTGAAAATTTGCATGTAGCTTATCAACGTTCGAGTAAACGCTACAATCTTAGGAGAAGAGACATTTCATTCCGAGTCGGAGAGTGTGTTTGAAGAGCTAATAAGGTCCTCTCGAGTGCTAGTGATAAATTCTCCGCTAAGTTAGCGCCGAAATTTGTTTTGAGTAGAGTTCGAAAAAAACATTCCAATTTAGTGTACGAGTTAGAGAACGAAGATGGAACTAGAGCAGGGAAATGGCACGTAAAAGACTTGAAACCCGTTGAAGCAGCGTGTCCAAATGAAAATGATGATCCTGACGATTAGTTCCGGTCCGGTCATCTCTTTGATGTTAAGTAATGCAGTAGTGGTTTGCTTTGTTTTGTTCCGATTTTTGATTTAGTGTCGGTTCATTAATTTTGAGTATTTTGTTTGAGAAGTGAAATAAGTGGTTAGAGACTTTGTAGATTTTGTAGATTTTGTAAGTTTGAGGTGTGCCTTGGTGTGCACGCTGGTCGTTTTGCTCGCGCGTTATTCGGAGATGTGTTTAGAAGATGTCTTTAACAGATATCTTTACAATGTAGAAGTAAGTGGGCTATTTAATTGTTAGTCCTGATTTCTACTTATCTAGGTAGAGAGAATATTAGTTTATTCTTTCCCTTGTTTTTTTTGACCGTTCGAAATTCTTTGGTTTGATAAGGTCAAGGTTGGCTTGGTGAGTCTCACCATTTAGTCCATCACTAATGAGATCAGTTGTTTGTTGGAAATTAGTGATAGGATAATCAGTAGGGTGTAGGAGATTACAGCCCTATCTGGTTCAGTTTTGTATTTGAATTCGATAAGTAACCTTATGGTTAGGTTACCTTCGTTTTGATTATCTCTTTGTAATAAAGTGATAATATTTTGTATTTGAATTCGATAAGTAACCTTATGGTTAGGTTACCTTCGTTTTGATTACCTCTTTGTAATAAAGTGATAATATTTTGTATTTGAATTTGTTAAGTAACCTTTTGGTTAGGTCACTTTTGTTTTGATTATCACTTTGTGATAATAGTGTTTTAAATTTAGACCTATTAGTAGGGTCTTCCTTTTGATTGTCACCTTATAGTGATAATACTTTGAATGGTTATGCTGTTTTGATGAGGAAGCATTCCTTTTTTTTAGAGAGAGCTAATTGAGCTCCAGGAAGTGAAGTTTTTTTGTGGAATTTGAAATAAATTGTAAAATGTTTGGTTACAGGTAGTAAATATTAGCCTTGTTAGAAGTAAGAACCTCAAGTTAAAGAATTATCGTGAATTTGAATTTTTTTTGTCCCGTGGAGTGTTTGACTTTCTAATTTGACCCCTCCCAATTTTGATTAATACCGATTGTGACTCCCCGATTTTGTCTCGATGGACGTCAGGTACACGTAGTTACCAACACACTCGCATTTGTAAATATTTGTCTCCCCATTTGAATAAATTCATAAAAATTGCATAGTTAATTAGGAAGGTAGAAAAGGCTAGTATTATTATAATAAAAAAAATTTTTTTTGTATTTGTTATATTTGAAGTTGTTCCTTAAAGAAAAAAAAACTTTTTTCTTTTAGGAAAGGGGTAGTGTAACAATTTTATTTTCGCAGTAAAAATCTCTTCATTAAAGGTACAACGAATGTTAAAACACCTTTATTAACTAAAGTAATAATACGTGTAACAATCAAATTTTTGCATTAATACAGTATCTAGAATCGTTAGTCTATTTGTTTCGGAGGTCGGTGTATTCCACAGCCACAGGCACGCGCGTGAGAGGATTGACAACCCCCCTCGGGACCCTCCCACCATGCAAGAACGCGGCAGGGGCACTCGTCGATAGGTAAAAGCAGCGACAGCATGCATTCGAAGAGAATGGCGAGTGACCTCCGAGTCGCATTAATTGTGTGACACACTTCCTGAGTAACGGTTGGTATTGTATATTCGTTATCATAGTATCTAATTTAAAAATTTGTTTAGCGCAACTACGACTTACAAACTACGACTTACAAACTACGCAACGAAAATTATATTTATAACTAAGATTAGACCATGGAAGATGACGCTACAAAATTTATGCAACTTTGAATCAATGTAAGAAACCCACTTGCTTCAACACCTGTATTTAAAGCATGGAAAGCAGGAATAATTAGCTGCAGACTCCGCACGGCGATGCAGTTCCCAATCTGGCCCAGGACAGCAGCCCGGGTTTGGTTCGTAATAGCTTTAAGATTTCCTCAGTGCTTCCTTCTAAAAGCACGTTATTTCGTTTTGTTTTATAGAAGCACAAATTTGTTATTCAGTTTATCTGTAGCTAAGCTGGTTTTCCAGTATCAAATTTAAATTTCACTTAGTTTCGTGGATATGTGACTACACTGGCTTCAGCATAAATTAACAGCTGCGGCTACGTCACTTGTTTGTTTGAAATAAGCCGTCAACAATTACACAATTGCAAGCAGATGTTTAGTATTACATTACTACCACCTTTGAAAAAATTAGAGAATATCTTTGTGAATATTTTGACTTCAAATCGATTTTAATACTGTTAACTTAAAAAGAAAGTTTTGTATATTAATTTGTAAATGACCTACACAGATCTGATTGGGTTAGAAAGCCTTAGTATAACCAGTCACACTGGGTTGTAATATATTTGAGTAAGAATCAAGTTGATAAACTTTACATTAATTTTTCAAGTATTGCATTAAATTTTATTTACAGAAACAGAAAAAATTCTTTCTAGTAAATTTATAATCCACGCTTAAAGTCTTTTTATTCTGATCTAGTTTGATCATACCTGATAAACAAAAACAATAAGAGTTAAATTTTATGGTACCCTTATGTAGGAAACATTCTTTTGCATTTTAGATATATTTGAGGGACACAAATAGTGTTCCCATTTTTATGTGACTTAATTATTATTTTCCTTACAGGAACAGCGTCTTATTCTGTTAAGACAGGTTTTTGTCAGCGAAGGCGATCTTTTTCTTTGGGTCTCCACGTCCGCCCTTAGAAATTAGCCATGCCATTTACATGAATCAATCTGGACTTGGTGGCGCCTGTTTGTTTTAGTTTGAGTGTGACCCCCACAGATTTCGACTTACCCCCATTGCTCATAGCTCTACCCAAGGAATAGACCCTAGTTACGTCGGAAGACTTTGTTTTGCAGACACCTAACATGGAGCATGGTGATTATAAAGTAGTGTCGGCCAGAAGTTTACGTTTCACTAGCGCCCATGCGTGAGGCTAGTGGAGCCAATTAGAGAGAAAAAAAAATAGTTACACTGGCGCCGGCAACGTTTGGGGCCTCGAAATTTGTTCGTTCAAAATTTGTTTGCTTCGAAATTTGTTTGTTCAAAATTTTTGGCTTCGAAATTTGTTTGTTCAAAATTATTTTGCTTCGAAATTTGTTTGTTCAAATTTTTTTTACTTCGAAATTTGTTTGTTCAAAATTATTTTTACTTCGAAATTTGTTTGTTCAAAATTTGTTTGCTTCGAAATTTGGTTGTTCAAAATTTTTTGGCTTCGAAATTTGTTTGTTCGAAATTTATTTTACTTCGAAATTTGTTTGCTCAAAAATTGTTTTGCTTCGGAATTTGTTTGCTCAAAGTTTAGTTGACATTAAGATTTGTTTGTTTAAAAGTTTGGTTGAGACGTTAACCCCCATACAGTCAATTAATTAACTCAGTCAAATTTATTTTTAACTTTCATTCCGTTTAGTTATAAACTAAATTAAATAACTAAATAACTAAATTAATATAGTTTTTTTTTATATTGTTTTGGCAAAATTTATTTTACAAATACACTTTTTGACTTTTACCTTTGGTTGCCCAAATTTGTTTTGACTATTTTTGTAAGGTTCAAATCATTTAGATCTTTCAGTTTAATTCCATTAGGCTTTTGTAATCATGTCGGAAAAAAAATTCCAAATTGTTTGTCTACTTAAAGAGGAACTGGAGTAGTGAGTGAGAAATCAGTTTTGGAGAAGAGGAAAATTTTTGGAAGACTGTTAGCTGAAGAAGCTGATAAGCCTGGAGTTTGATTTGCTTGAGTCAATAAAGAACATTTTTGTCCAAATTTGACGATAAGGCTAGAGATTCTATTTTGAGGGTACATTGGAGTGAGCTGTCGTCGTGTCATTTGAAAATTGCTCTTGTGCATAAGCACGTTTTTGATTTTGTTAGCAGATTTTTATTTAGATCGGCATTGCAACGCAATTCAGTCTAGGCGGAACTTGTCGTCGTGGTTGGTCGCTCAGCAGTATGTTAGTCCAGACGAGACTCAGGAAGAGTTGGTCGCTCGGCATTACATAAGTCTAGACGAGACTCGAGGTGAGTTAGGCGCTCTAGAATTATTTTTGCATCTTTTTTTGATTTGATGTAAATTTTTGGTATTGTTAGTCTAGGTGAGACTCGTAGAGGGTTTGTCACTCTAGCAAATTTAGGCGTTGTGAAGCATTGTAGTAGTTTCGACAGTTCGGTTGGTAGTAGAGTAAGAGTGTACCCGAAACACTGATTTTTTTTGTTAGCTATCGTCGTGATTAGTTTTTTTATTGATGATTCAAAAGCAGGTAAATGGCTTTTAGTTGTTGGTGATTGGTTCTCGAAGTATTCGATTTTACAACCTTTGCGTAGTGCCACGGCACATTTGATTGAGAAATTTTTGGAGGAAAAAGTATTTCTTGTCTACGGTGTACCACAGTTTGTTATTTGTGATAATGGTCCACAATTAATTGGACGTATTTTTAAAGCTTTGTGTGCAAGGTACGAAATTCAAAAGATTTGGTATAATGCTGTTTATGCTCCCCAATGCAATTTTGTGGAAAGAATCAATAAGACAGTTGGTACAGCAATCCGTTCATACGTAGAAGGACATGATACGTGGGATAATGAGATATCAAAGATCCAATACGCAATCAACTCAGCAAAACATGAGTCCACCAACTATTCTCCAAATTTTTTTAGTCTTTGGTCGTCAGGTACCCTTAAGTGGAAAAGCTTATAATGATAATTTTAAACCTGGTGAGGATGTTGATGTCGTCTCCAGCAGTAGACCGTCTTATGTTCTGGATCGTCAACTTTTGTTTGATATTTTTGGAAATGTCCGTGAAAATTTGCATGTAGCTTATCAACGTTCGAGTAAACGCTACAATCTTAGGAGAAGAGACATTTCATTCCGAGTCGGAGAGTGTGTTTGGAGAGCTAATAAGGTCCTCTCGAGTGCTAGTGATAAATTCTCCGCTAAGTTAGCGCCGAAATTTGTTTTGAGTAGAGTTCGAAAAAAACATTCCAATTTAGTGTACGAGTTAGAGAACGAAGATGGAACTAGAGCAGGGAAATGGCACGTAAAAGACTTGAAACCCGTTGAAGCAGCGTGTCCAAATGAAAATGATGATCCTGACGATTAGTTCCGGTCCGTCATCTCTTTGATGTTAAGTAATGCAGTAGTGGTTTGCTTTGTTTTGTTCCGATTTTTGATTTAGTGTCGGTTCATTAATTTTGAGTATTTTGTTTGAGAAGTGAAATAAGTGGTTAGAGACTTTGTAGATTTTGTAGATTTTGTAAGTTTGAGGTGTGCCTTGGTGTGCACGCTGGTCGTTTTGCTCGCGCGTTATTCGGAGATGTGTTTAGAAGATGTCTTTAACAGATATCTTTACAATGTAGAAGTAAGTGGGCTATTTAATTGTTAGTCCTGATTTCTACTTATCTAGGTAGAGAGAATATTAGTTTATTCTTTCCCTTGTTTTTTTTGACCGTTTGAAATTCTTTGGTTTGATAAGGTCAAGGTTGGCTTGGTGAGTCTCACCATTTAGTCCATCACTAATGAGATCAGTTGTTTGTTGGAAATTAGTGATAGGATAATCAGTAGGGTGTAGGAGATTACAGCCCTATCTGGTTCAGTTTTGTATTTGAATTCGATAAGTAACCTTATGGTTAGGTTACCTTCGTTTTGATTATCTCTTTGTAATAAAGTGATAATATTTTGTATTTGAATTCGATAAGTAACCTTATGGTTAGGTTACCTTCGTTTTGATTACCTCTTTGTAATAAAGTGATAATATTTTGTATTTGAATTTGTTAAGTAACCTTTTGGTTAGGTCACTTTTGTTTTGATTATCACTTTGTGATAATAGTGTTTTAAATTTAGACCTATTAGTAGGGTCTTCCTTTTGATTGTCACCTTATAGTGATAATACTTTGAATGGTTATGCTGTTTTGATGAGGAAGCATTCCTTTTTTTTTTTTAGAGAGCTAATTGAGCTACAGGAAGTGAAGTTTTTTTGTGGAATTTGAAATAAATTGTAAAATGTTTGGTTACAGGTAGTAAATATTAGCCTTGTTAGAAGTAAGAACCTCAAGTTAAAGAATTATCGTGAATTTGAATTTTTTTTGTCCCGTGGAGTGTTTGACTTTCTAATTTGACCCTCCCAATTTTGATTAATACCGATTGTGACTCCCCGATTTTGTCTCCGATGGACGTCAGGTACACGTAGTTACCAACACACTCGCATTTGTAAATATTTGTCTCCCCATTTGAATAAATTCATAAAAATTGCATAGTTAATTAGGAAGGTAGAAAAGGCTAGTATTATTATAATAAAAAATTTTTTGTATTTGTTATATTTGAAGTTGTTCCTTAAAGAAAAAAAAACTTTTTTCTTTTAGGAAAGGGGTAGTGTAACAATTTTATTTTCGCAGTAAAAATCTCTTCATTAAAGGTACAACGAATGTTAAAACACCTTTATTAACTAAAGTAATAATACGTGTAACAATCAAATTTTTGCATTAATACAGTATCTAGAATCGTTAGTCTATTTGTTTCGGAGGTCGGTGTATTCCACAGCCACAGGCACGCGCGTGAGAGGATTGACAACCCCCCCCTCGGGACCCTCCCACCATGCAAGAACGCGGCAGGGGCACTCGTCGATAGGTAAAAGCAGCGACAGCATGCATTCGAAGAGAATGGCGAGTGACCTCCGAGTCGCATTAATTGTGTGACACACTTCCTGAGTAACGGTTGGTATTGTATATTCGTTATCATAGTATCTAATTAAAAAATTTGTTTAGCGCAACTACGACTTACAAACTACGACTTACAAACTACGCAACGAAAATTATATTTATAACTAAGATTAGACCATGGAAGATGACGCTACAAAATTTATGCAACTTTGAATCAATGTAAGAAACCCACTTCGCTTCAACACCTGTATTTAAAGCATGGAAAGCAGGAATAATTAGCTGCAGACTCCGCACGGCGATGCAGTTCCCAATCTGGCCCAGGACAGCAGCCCGGGGTTTGGTTCGTAATAGCTTTAAGATTTCCTCAGTGCTTCCTTCTAAAAGCACGTTATTTCGTTTTGTTTTATAGAAGCACAAATTTGTTATTCAGTTTATCTGTAGCTAAGCTGGTTTTCTCCAGTATCAAATTTAAATTTCACTTAGTTTCGTGGATATGTGACTACGTGGCTTCAGCATAAATTAACAGCTGCGGCTACGTCACTTGTTTGTTTGAAATAAGCCGTCAACAATTACACAATTGCAAGCAGATGTTTAGTATTACATTACTACCACCTTTGAGAAAATTAGAGAATATCTTTGTGAATATTTTGACTTCAAATCGATTTTAATACTGTTAACTTAAAAGAAAGTTTTGTATATTAATGTAAATGACCTACACAGATCTGATTGGGTTAGAAAGCCTTAGTATAACCAGTCACACTGGGTTGTAATATATTTGAGTAAGAATCAAGTTGATAAACTTTACATTAATTTTTCAAGTATTGCATTAAATTTTATTTACAGAAACAGAAAAAATTCTTTCTAGTAAATTTATAATCCACGCTTAAAGTCTTTTTATTCTGATCTAGTTTGATCATACCTGATAAACAAAAACAATAAGAGTTAAATTTTATGGTACCCTTATGTAGGAAACATTCTTTTGCATTTTAGATATATTTGAGGGACACAAATAGTGTTCCCATTTTTTATGTGACTTAATTATTATTTTTCCTTACAGGAACAGCGTCTTATTCTGTTAAGACAGGTTTTTGTCAGCGAAGGCGATCTTTTTTTCTTTGGGTCTCCACGTCCGCCCTTAGAAATTAGCCATGCCATTTACATGAATCAATCTGGACTTGGTGGCGCCTGTTTGTTTTAGTTTGAGTGTGACCCCCCCACAGATTTCGACTTACCCCCCCATTGCTCATAGCTCTACCCAAGGAATAGACCCCTAGTTACGTCGGAAGACTTTGTTTTGCAGACACCTAACATGGAGCATGGTGATTATAAAGTAGTGTCGGCCAGAAGTTTACGTTTCACTAGCGCCCATGCGTGAGGCTAGTGGAGCCAATTAGAGAGAAAAAAAAATAGTTACAATATATTTTAAAACATCTAAGCAAGTATGCAATCAGGCACACAGCCAAAGACAGCCATTTGCCTAACATTTAGAAAAGAATAGAGGTTTGTATTATTATCGATCGACGCTATGACGATACCACGAATGATTTTAATTATGAGGCCAATTCTATTACCCATATATCTTGAGTGACCGAAAACGGCAAGATAACAAAATAGAATTTTACGGTAAACTAGCAAGAAAACCAATTCAATTTAAGTATATCATGAGCGAGAAGTTTTTAAAAGAACCTATTGAAAGTGGTTTTAACGACAAGCAGACATTTCAAAGAATTTATAAATGCGGTGAAGAATATATTCTACGTGCCGAGGGAAATTTTTATACAGGACGGTTTAATACATATTTATTGAACTTGTTATGCTTGTATAATTGAGAATAACATAAAAACGGTTTAGATTAATGTTTTTAGAAGGACCTTAATTATGTGAGTTGAAAATTAATGCAGAATCGCTCTATTTCAAACAGTTAACGTAACATTGAGTTTGACTGTGCTTCTATATTCACTCATATGCAAGATGAACTCAATTTTGAGTTCTTCCACTTCTACAACAAGAAGCATTAGTTGCATATTATGTGTATTTATCTTTCTCCCAATGGTAATATTAAGATATTCTTTAACTGTTTTAATTCACTTTTAATTTTTCTTTATTTTTATTGCAAAATTATTATTACTGGTGATTTTAATATAAATTTTAATAATGTGTCATATAGAAACGTATTTTGTTTAAAAAGGCTTTCTAATTCTTGCAATTTACCTATGCAGGTATCAGGCAGTTGTTACGGCAGACAATAAAGAAAGCAGTAAAGTAAGTAAAGAAAATCGCCTACGTTGAATACCTTTGCATTTGAGTTTCCAATTCTCCACCTGAAGGTACTACCTTGGCCAGGAAGCGATTTGTTTATACCTGGAAATTTTGAATTTTACTGAACCCTTGCTGTTGCAAGCAAGGTAGGGATATTTAACGTGCGTGACAACACTCACACACGGGACTTCCATTTTACCTCTCATTCGAACCAGGGCATATTTTTGTGAAAAATGCTCGCCTAACATTTTTCAAGCGGGCCGTGACGGGATCTAAACAGAATACCGCAACAAAAAAGAGAAAATGTTAGAATCGCAATCCAAAAGAATTGGATTTCGGGCTAGTTCAAAAACGTCGTAAAGTGGGGTGGGTGTACAAAAAGAAGAAAATTCGAAACCCCAGTAAAAAGTTATATTACGAACATACAGTTTATAGTTTTCTTACTCGTGTGTATCTAGTTCTGTGTTCTTCTCTGCGCCTCCTCCTGATTGTCGTACTACCATCACATCATTTTTCAACCATATGAGCCTTCTAACTATAATATTGATTTCTACGGCTATCACACCCCTACTTACCGAACACCTACTAATAAGAGCTAAATTTCTTCAGTACTGAGCTGCTCAAATGATGATCAAAAAGATCCTATATATTCACTTTCACCTTAGAATGTGCCTCCTTCACCATTGGAACTCATATTTCAAATTAGTGACTTATAGGTAGTTTATTACTACTTTTTTAAATAATTCTACTAAAGAAATTCCTATCGTGTCTGCAATAGCAGATGTAACTGAAGTGGTGATAACTTCTAATACTGTCAGAGAAGGTCTTGTTGAAATTAGTGATCCCGTATTTTTAATGCCTGTTGCTGTAGTTGTCAAAATTTTACCTGTTCCTGTTTATTTATTTACTGTTGTCAAAGAAGCAGTTCCTATTATATATGAAGTTTTGCCTGCTTTTATTCCTTTTTCTAATGTTGACAAAGTTCAACCTAATGCTGCTCCTTTTGATGAAGTTGTTCTTGATTCTGTTTCTTTATCTAATGTTGATAAATTCTAGTTGCTTCTGTTACTTCATCAAATGTTGACGTTTTACCAGATTCTATTCTTTTATCTCATATAGCTGAACTCTTTTCTGATTCTGTTCCTTTATGATGTTGAAGAAGTTCTTCCTGGTTTTACTTCTTTTGATGAAATTCTACTTGATTCTGTTTGTTCTTCTAAGGTTGATACTCCAACAGCCAATGCTGTTCCTTTTTCTAACATTGATATTCTAACAGTTCAAGATGTTCCTTTTTCTTCCATTGACTTTCTTACAACCAATACTAAAAACAAACGGGTTTCATCCATAACTTGTATTGAGTTTCCTAGACCACAACCATCACTACTATCTCAACTATCACCACCATTTTCTCAACCGCATGTTACAACTACACGCCCTGTTAATCCTGTTTTTAAAAAACTCGCTGTTCAATAGTACCTCCTGTTACGGTAACTCAACCAAGGAAACCGGTTAACAAAGGAAATAAGAGGCAGAAAATATTATATACTGATTCAGAACCTGAAGTCATAGGTCGGCATAATCTTAATGTCCTTGATCTCGCTTCATTTTCATTGTGGCGATGCAAACGCGTTAAGCCCCATTACCAGTTCTCTGTGTCACCAATTTCTATGCTGACTCTGCCCTTCTTTAGGACTTGATTTCTGGACTTTACGTGTACTTGTTTTCTAAATAACTTTCATGTTCTGATTGGTTTTTTTTACTTTATTGGTCCTTGTTCTCTTACCATCATTCTGCCTACACACTACTAATCCAACCCCATGTGGGTTCAGATTAGAATAGTCTCACGGCAAGACCTGCCTGTTGTAAGAGGCGACTAAAGCAGTCCAACACAAACACACACATACCTTTTGCACACACATTTCTGCTTGGTTCTCTTTCTTTTCATTCTCTCTTTGTACCCAACCCCGTGTGGGTCTGGATTAGAATAGTCCCACGGTATGACCTGCCTGCTGTAAGAGGTGACTAAAGCGGTCCAACACATATACACACTCACTCACACGCATTTTCTTTTGTTCTTGCTTTTCTTTGTTTTGTCCTCTTCTTGCAGTTTTGGTGCTGGTTTCTTATGATTTTTTGTTTTAGTTTTACTAATCCGTTTCTTTTGATTCGCCTTCCATTCCCTATCTTGCTAGTTTTCTTATTGTTAGTCCTCATACGGACTTCATAAAATTTTTCTATCCACTTCCTGTGGTAGCTGCTTTCTAGACCTCTTTTCTTTTCTTCGGAAACCGCGACTTAGTAGACTTTCGGCCTAGTTAGCTATTCTTTTCTTTGGTTTTTTGTTTAATGTGGTTCTTTGTTACCACAGCTTGAAATACTCAATTTTTTTCTATCTAGCATTCTCGTTGCTTCCTTGCTTACTTTTGAGACTTGACAGTTATTGTCTCGTTTTGACCTGTACTGTTGGTTTTCCTTCTCGTTTCTTTTCTTACTTTTTGTGTTTTGCGAGAAACCAATTTCTTTTCTCGAGGTTGAAAACTTTACTGTTTCTTTATTAGAGATGTCCGTCCTCCGACGACTTTTTTTCGGTGTTAGGCCATTCCATCTTTGTACTCGATGATTGCTACCTTTTACTTTTCCTTTTCCTACGCCCTTTATGCTTCTTGATTTGGTCTGGTACACTAGTCCTTCAAGCCGGATAAAAATTCCTTTGATGATTTTTTAGTGTTTCTTGTAGTTTTCTTACTGAAATTTTCTTTTAGTTCATCCTTTTAGTGTATATTAGCCTTCGAGCCGAACAAGAGTTAATTTTTTTGGTTTCTTGCTTTTCTTTGAGTTTTTCAAACGAATTTTCTTTTGCTTTATGCTATTACTGTACTGCGTGCTTTGTTGCTTCTGCTTCCTACCCCAAGCTTTAAATTTTGCTAAGTGAAGAATTAGTTACGTTAACTGTTTAAAATAGAGCGATTTTGCATTATTTTTCACCTACAGTAATTAAGCACTTTCTAAAAACACTAATTTAAACTCTTTTTTGTGTAATTCTTAAATTATACAAGCTTAAGAAGTTTATAAATACGCCTTAAACCGTCCTGTATAAAAATTTCTCTCAGTATGTGGAATATATCCTAAAACAGTTTCTAAATTCTTTAAAACAATGCTATCGTTAAACAACTAGAAGCTCGCCTTAGCAATTTTTCGTAACACATTCTAATAGCTGCTTGTTATTTCCAAGAGTTAGTCGTTGAAAGTAGCAAACGTTTTGCTTCTAATAGGTTCTTATTAAAACTTCTCACAAGTATAAAACGCTTTAATTTTATTTTGTTATTTGCACGTGTTCGGTCGTTCAAGCTTTATGGGTAATAAAATTGGTCTGCTAATTAAATTATTTCTGGTATATTCGAATCGTGGATCGATAATAACACAAACCTCTAACCTTTTCTAAAAGTTAGGCAACTGATTTTTCTGGCCGCATGGCTGGTTGTATAATCGCTTCGATGTTCTAAAATATAGTTTGCCTTCCCATGCGAACAACGAAATTAAATGGAATTAGTTATAGTATTTTGCTTTTTTTAGTGCTTGCATTCTAGGAATGTTTTGTCATTGTCTGGAATATATATTTTTGTTTTGCTTTCGTAGAGTATTTATCATTTTATTGCAGGGAATGATTTAATTTTATTTCCTCCATGGTTTTGAAGTTGTATAAATAAAAGCTCAACTTTTGAAAAGCTCTCGTATCTATTCGAGGCCGCTCTTACTTATACGATTCTTCTGTTCTACAACGTTCTTTGGGCAGTAAATTTTTTGTTTGCTTTATTTGTGTTGCTATTTTGGAAGATAGACACTTCTTTTTTTGGTTGATTCCACAATAAATTGCAGACTTTACATTACAAACTGCACGCTCACAACACGAACTATGATATATATTATTTTTAAAACATGTAAGTGCACTTTCTACTGTTTAGTTTTCTGTGTAAGTTAATGTTAGTGTCAACAACTTGCTATTTAAAATTTAATGTTACATTCTTAAATTATACGAGGTCCACTTCCAAAAGCAAATGTTACTGTATTATTTCTTTATTTCTTGCACATATTTAGGGTTGAAACATGTAAGTATTGTTGAATTTAGATAATAAGATTGTATTCTCGATATTTTAAGTTTATACTGTATTATATGTAAATTGACATTTTGTTTACATCACGTTATAACTAATGATTACGTAAATGGGTTTTAACTTTTGTAAATATTTTTTTGGGACTATGTTTTTCTTACACCTTGCAATATAGCTTTTTACTGAGGTTTCTAATTTTCTTCTTTCTTTATCACCCAATTTTGCTTTTAAACTTTTCCTGGTTAATTTAATACCAGCTCTAATAAATTTCATTTTTACTGTTAAATCCTTCAACATAATTAATAATAAATACGCTCTCTAATAATTTCTCAACTTAAATTTAGTTGCTTTGAAACGACAAGTTTATGCTACAATTAAATAGTTTATATCCTGTTTTAGGAACCCGTTATCTTGGTATACATTACTACCGGGTATAACGGTTTTCTCTACTGTTCTAATGTAAAAATTTGTTAAAATAAGGTCGCGCACTATCCGATAATACCGTGTTTTTTAGTTTTAATCGCGCTTCGATAGGCGAGGATTTGCAGTTCGAATTCGTGTCATTTGAACCAATGTTGAATTTGATTCTGCAGCTTGTGTGTCGAAATATTTTCTACATTATTCGTAACCGTATTTCAAAAGCAATGCACGTTTGTTTTTTTTTTGTTCGACAACTAGGTGTCTTGCGTGTATTGGTGAGTTTCTCCGCGCGTACCCATTCTAATCAGAATCTTTTTTTAGCTGGAGGCGAAATGGGTTCTTTCTTTGTGTAGGCCCACTTGTTCATTGCCGTGGACCAGCTGCTTTTGTCTGTGGATCGCTGCTGTAGATACGACGGCAGGGTGAATGGATTCTGGATACTGCGGTGTTTCTGTGTTGACTCACCCCCGACGGATGCAAGCTAAGTATTCGGACACCTACAGGTATGCAACTCGTGTTCTTTTGTGTGTGTCAATGGCATATTCCGCATCAGCGTTTGGTGTAGTTACGTGATAAGAAATGTGATAAGTAACGTGATAAGAAACGTGACATTGTAGAACTAGTGTTTGTTGCTACTAATAGATATTATCGCTCTACCGGTGTGAGGTACCATTGTTAAAAATGTTGGACAGACACACACTTATTCTTTTATACTGATTGGTTTATTTTACAAACGGTACTATGTATTATTTAAAAGATGTCTGACAAAAGCTTTCACACGTTAATTCCTTCGTACTAATTAGTTATTTTACAAAAAGTATTAGGTGAAATTTAAAAAACGCTTGACAAAAGCTCTCACAGGTTTATTTACTACTGATTAATTTTATTTTGTGTGAAATACGAGATGCGCACTTTGTATCTAAATTCCTAAATTGTTCGTACAATATAATTGTTTGCTGTGAAATAATAACACTTAATTTATTTTCTTCCTGTTTGTACAGAATCCTTTATTTATTTTTATGTGTAATAGATAATCGTGGGCGATGTGTTTTCTACTTTTTGTTTTTTTTTGTATTTAGGTGAATCCCTCCACTCTCCGCGGTTGATAGTTTTCCTGATATTTACTTTTCTTCCGGCTACGTCTAGGTAAGTAGCATAAATTCTGACGCCCTTGCGTGGGGCTGCGAGTTTGTTTTAGTTAATTTTTTTGTGCTCCGATTTTGTTTTGTGTTACGTTGGCTTAACTTTTGCTTCAATTTTGGTTTCGCTTAATTTCTGCACCAATTTTTGTTTTTCTTCTCGGCCCAATATTACTTATGTTTTCTTCTCTTACGCTCGAACTTGTATTTATTTCTTTTCTTTATTTCTTGTGTGGGTTCGATCTACTTAAATTTTGATTTTGTTCTATTTCGTGATCGCTAAATATCCTTGGTTAGCTCATGTCAGATTATTGGACTTGTGTTTTTGCCAATAATCCTAGTCCATTGAAAACGCTGGCGCCCAAGATTTTTCTTTCTTCTTCCTTCCCTCTCTGTATATTTTGTTCCCCCCGTCAAGTCTAGAGTTGGTTTTTTTCTCCAATTTTTCTTTTATTCTACAGCCCTATTCTAATTTATATTTTGTTGTTTCGCTTTCATTTGTGTTTCTGAAGTTTATCCGTCGGATATATTTTAGATTGTCCTGTATTCGTAAGAACTTTTCTTTTGGCTTCTATCAAGTTACGGTTAGCCTTTATTTAGTTACTTTCTACCAGTTTCTTTCTTGTTCGTATTCAAAATGACCTCCTGTGTGGGAGTGGAACTTGAAATTTTCTGGTGTCTCGAACACTCTTACTGTACACGATTTTTTGAGACCGGTCGAAGAACTCCGACACACTCACCATGTGTCAGAATTGCAGTTATCTGAGTCTGCAGTGAACTTATTTGGGGCTAAAGCGTTACTTTGGTATCGTGGTTATCGACATAGGTTTTCTGACTGGAAGTCGTCTAATTTACTGATTCAACATTTTGAACCCCAGATTTTGTTTATAAGTTTGCTACTACTGAGGAAAATACTTGTGCTCCACATGACCGATTTGTTAAGATTTCTCCTACGCCTATGGGTAGATCCGATACTTCTTCCGTACGTTCTACTGTTCTTCTTCCTAGTTCTGCTTCTACTCGTCAGGTCATATGCTTTAATTGCGACAAACCTGGTCATGTTCCGACATGTTGTACTCGTCCTTAAGTACTCCATTGTTATGGTTGCGGATATAAGGGAGTTTCTCGCCGCAACTGTCTACACTGTCATCATCCTACTACTAATAGTTCTTCGAATCATACTTCAAATACGGTCCTCACCTCTAAGTGCCTAATTTCTTCTGCTTCTCACTCTACGTTCTCTTCTGTCCCTCTTCCAGGTCATCCGGCTCCTACTATCAAAACATACCCTTCTTCAGCAAATATAACTTTGAACACAATTTCTTCCATTTCTAGTTTTACCTCCTATTTTACTCCTCCTTCTGCTTGCCCTACATATTCACTCACACCCCAAACTGTGCCTCCGCCACTATTACAAACCATGCTTCGAATTAGTGACTTGCAGGTAGCTTCTCAAGAGGTTGTTCCCGTTTTCTTAAATGATTCTACCCAAGAAATTCCTTTCGTGTCTGCAAGCACAAATGTCGCGGGAGTAACGATAACTTTTAATTTAGTCAGCGAAGGTTCTGTTGAAGTTCATGAACCTGTATCTTTAATGTCTGTTGCTGTTGCTGTCAAAATTTTACATGTTCCTTCTTTCTTAAATTGTTCTACTCAAGAAATTTCTGTTGTGTCTACAAACGTTATTGGTTTTGTTTTCACAATTGTGCTCTTATGTGCTCTGTAAAACAACTAAATTTTGTTGGTATAAAGTGATCATTAATAGGATTGTTATATATCAAAGTGTAGCAAAAACAACCAGCTACAAAGTGCTTCTGGTAGCAGATCATTATAAACAAAGATGAAGTAATAAATGACCAATAAATACTCAAAATATAAACACTGAAGAATTATTATCTACAATAAGGAATAACAGGTGTTGATAAGATATCAATTCATTCATTTATTAAAACAAACATAAGGCAGAATTGGATTTAGGTGGATTCTTAAAACATGAATAAGCAAGATGATGAAAAGTGCATTAAATGTAAAGGAAAAGTAGAAGAGAAGCTTATAGGAGACAAAAATTTTAACTGTGATTTATGTAAAAAAAGCTTATGTGAAACCTGTGTAAATGATAATTTTACATCATCAGAAATTAGAGTCTTACAACTAAAAAAAGAAAGAACATTGAAATACTTCTGTGACTCATGCCTTACACATATTCTACACAGTAGATCAACAGAAAGAAAAAGAAAGGATCAAGATATGCATGAAAAAGTTAAGCTATGTATGGAAAAAATCGAGTTTCTATCTGAAAAAGTAGAGCAAAGTTTTGAAAACCTAAATAAAAATATAATAGAAATGCCAACAAAGTTACAAAATAAATCAATTGAAAGTAGTCATGAATTTGGTAAGAGAAAGTACAGTGAGGTGGTGGTGGTAAAGCCAAAAACAGTTCAAGACAGTGCTAAAACAAAAGCATTTATTGAAGAAAAAGTTGTTCCAAAACATATTAAAGCTGGAATATCACGGGTAAAGTATATTAAAGAAGGAGGCATTGCAATAAGTTGTGGCTATGAAAATAAGGAAGATTTAATAAATGTATCAAAAAGTATAAAACACCAACTAGGCACAGATTATGATGTTAATATCCCAAAAAGAAAAAATCCGAAGATAAAAATTGTAAATGTAGAAGCAAAAATGATAAGCAATGTAGATGATTTTATTATTTTATAGAAAAAATTATTTTGCAAAATGGCATAACCAATCCGGAAGCACAAAGAACAATAACCTTAGTTACACATTATAAAGGTAAAATTGGTAAAGAAAGTGTTGTGATAGAAGTAGACCCTAATACATATAGTTTAATACAAAAAAAAGATAAGTTGACCATCGGATGGAAATCATATAAATTGTTTGATCACATAAATGTTGTGCAATGTTTTAAATGCTATAAGTTTGGACATATTGTAAAGAATGTAGATCCGAAAAGAATGTATGTCCAAAATGTGCAGGCGATCATAAAGCCAATGAATGTCAGTCAAATGAAATTATATGTACGAACTGTAAATATGCAACAGATGTTTTGAAAATTCCTAATGTCAACTATAATCACCCTGGATATGATAAAAACTGTGAAGCATATAAAAGAATTTACAGAGAAATTGAACAAAAAGTGAATTATCCAAGTATCTATCAAAAGGAAAGATAGCAATTAAAATGTCAGTTAATGTACTTAAACATAGGAAGCTTACCGGCTCATAAGACTGCTTTAAGTTTTTTAATAAGTGAATGGAAACTCCACATTATATGTTTGTCAGAAACTTGCATAACAGAGGAGATCATGAATCATGAGCTAGATTTAGAAGGATACTGTTCAATTAATACAATCTCACATAGTAGACACACTGGAGGAACCGCAATATATGTAAAGGAGGAATTGAAAACAAAGCTACTTATGATAAAATCGATATCAAAAAATATATGGATAACAGGAATAGAGATTATAATACAGTCACAAAAATTTCTGATATTTTGTCTTTATCACTCACCAGCAGCAAGTTGATGCTGAATTTCTGAAATACTTGGAAGAAATTTTTGAAGAATATATAACAGTAGACGGAGCTCTAATTTTTATAGGGGATTACAATATTGATATGTCAAAAAACACATATTACACACTAAAGCTTAAAAAATTAATATCTGCAAATAGACTATATCAAAAAGTGGATAATTTTACTAGAATAACTGCTCATACTTCCACAATAATAGACCTTGTTATTACAAACAACAATGATTTGACATCTAAGGTCCATATAACACCAAAAATCACTGACCACTGTATTATAACAATTGATTTAAAATAAACCAAGACCATCATGATATTATAAAGCATTTTCGTGACTATGCCAAATACGACGAGTTAAACTTTCAATTAGATTTAATTAAGACTGAATGGGATGTGGAATGTACAGACATTAATACATTAGCCGACCAATTAGTTGTATCCATAACCAACACTCTAAATAAACATGCTCCAATGACAAAAAGATTGGTCAAAAGTAAATGGGCAGAGAAGAAATGGTGGACACCTGAAATTGGGACTGTTATGCAAGAAAGAGATCTGTTATATCGTAGAGCTGTAATTACACAAACAGAAGATCATTTCATACAATATAAAGTATATAGAAATAAAGTAGTGAACATGATAAGAAGACAAAAAAGAATGGTACTATAATACAAAAATAGATATAAGCAATAATGATTCACAAGAGATGTGGAAAACTATCAAGAAATTAATAGGTGGGAAACACAAAATCCAATGCTCAGGTATACAATTTGACAATAAGATTGTAACAGACATGTATGAGATTGCAGAAAAATTCAACAATTATTTTATAAAAAGCATTGAAATAATTTCTACTAAAAGTGATAAACATGACATTGAAAAGGTCACAAAAAGAATGAGGGAAAGCAATGTAAATATTGATAGATTTAAACTACTTTCAATGACAGAACTAAAAAGTATTGTCCAGAATCTAAAAAAGAAATAGAGCAGTATTGAGGGAATCACGATTATAATTTTGCAAAAGGCATTTGAGGCGATTGCTAACAGATTTTTGCAACTAATCAATACCAGTTTACAATATGGAACATTTCCAGAAAAGTGGAAGAAATCGACAGTAGTTCCAATCGAAAAGGAAAAAAAATACAGACAGATGTGAGGAGTATCGACCTATAAATATGGTTCATGTATATGAAAAATTGTTGGAAATAGTAGTGAATTACCAGTTTATACACTATTTTGAAAGCAATAAGCTTTTAAGTATATATCAGGCAGGGTTTAGAAAGAATAACTCATGTGAAAGTGCAATGGAAACTGTATTGATGAATTGGAAAATTGTATTAAACCAGAAAAAGATTATTTCAGTGCTTTTTTTGGACTTTCGTAGAGCATTTGAGACAATTGATCGGACAATGCTCTTGGAAAAATTGATTAAGTATGGCATACGTGGTACAGTGCTTAAATGGTTTAAAGATTATTTAAATCACCGATGGCAAGAAACCAAGTAAGGAAACAAGTTCTCAGAATCTAAAGAAAATATGTATGGTGTTCCGCAAGGGACAGTACTTGGTCCAAATCTGTTTATTATATATATAAATGATATAACTCAATATTTGAAAAAATGTAATATACAACTTTTTGCTGATGACACTTTAATATACTGCATTGGTGATGATATTGAATACGTGGTAAACACCCTAAATCAAGAAATGATTGAGATACATGAATGGATAAAACATAACGGTTTGAGCTTAAATATAGAAAAAACTAAGTTTATGATAATTAAAAATCGATTTAATACTCCATCAACTAAAAATCACAGTGGAATATTTATTAATAACCAAAAAATAGAGCAAGTGGAGGAGTGCAAATAGCTGGGAGTCATAATGGATGAACATTTAACATTTTCTAAACATACAGAATACGTAACCAAAAAAATAGCTAGAAAAGTACATCTTTTAGGAAGAATGAATAATTATCTTAGTGTTTGGTCCAAATTGACAATTTACAAAACCGTTATTTTGCCACATCTTAATTACTGTTCATCAATACTATTTTTATTAAACAAATCTGAAATAAATGATCTACAAAAGAAACAAAACCAAGCTCTGAGATACATTCTTAAATACAATCGTTACACAAGTGTTAGTAGTATGTTAAAGAAAACAAACTTGATGAGTGTTAATCAAATAATTTTTGTAAACACAATGAACGTCATATACAAAATAAAGCACAATTTCTTTCCAGCACATTTAGTAAAACATACTAGGATAGTGTCAGATATACATTCTTATCAAACTCGGGCTAGCGAAGACTTCTATGTACCTACAGTTTCTACTACATATAGTCAAAATGATCTCTTTCATAAGGGACTTGTGCAGTATAATAAACTACCTATCAGAGTAAAAAATTCGGAAACTGTAAAACTCTTTCAACAAAGATGTATTAAATATGCTATGGATAATTTAGGCGCGTGAAGAAGGAACACTATATGTGATGATTGTCTATTATGTACAGGTTGAAGAGTGGGTCCCTGTGTTGCGTGACTCCATTCACTACTTTTAAATAAGTATATATGTATGTATGTAAACTTATTGCTAAACACTTAAGTTAGAATATTCTATTAGCATGTGCTATTAAAAATGAATAAATAAAATAAATAAATAACAGCCGTAGCTAAAGTGACGATAACTCCTAATACGAATAGAGAAGGTCCTGTTAAAATTAGGGAACCCGTAGCTGTGATGCCTGTTGCTGTTGTCGTCAAAGTTTTATCTGATCCTGTTTCGTTATCTACTATTGTTAAGGAATCAGTTCCTATTGTGGCTGAAGTTTTGTCTGTTTCTAGTCTGTTGTCTAACAGTAATGAAGTCTTACTTGGTTCTACTCCTTTATCGGACGTTGATGAAACGTTACCTGCTCTTATTCATTTTTCTGATGTTGACAAAAAATTTTCTGATTGTGTTTCTTTATCTCATACTGACAAACTTCTACTTGCTTCTGTTCTTTTAGCGAAGGTTAATGAACTTCTAGTTGATGTTCCTTTATCTACTGTTGTTGAAAAAAAAAATTTCTGATATTTTGTCTTTATCACTCACCAGCAGCAAGTTGATGCTGAATTTCTGAAATACTTGGAAGAAATTTTTGAAGAATATATAACAGTAGACGGAGCTCTAATTTTTATAGGTGATTACAATATTGATATGTCAAAAAACACATATTACACACTAAAGCTTAAAAAATTAATATCTGCAAATAGACTATATCAAAAAGTGGATAATTTTACTAGAATAACTGCTCATACTTCCACAATAATAGACCTTGTTATTACAAACAACAATGATTTGACATCTAAGGTCCATATAACACCAAAAATCACTGACCACTGTATTATAACAATTGATTTAAAAATAAACCAAGACCATCATGATATTATAAAGCATTTTCGTGACTATGCCAAATACGACGAGTTAAACTTTCAATTAGATTTAATTAAGACTGAATGGGATGTGGAATGTACAGACATTAATACATTAGCCGACCAATTAGTTGTATCCATAACCAACACTCTAAATAAACATGCTCCAATGACAAAAAGATTGGTCAAAAGTAAATGGGCAGAGAAGAAATGGTGGACACCTGAAATTGGGACTGTTATGCAAGAAAGAGATCTGTTATATCGTAGAGCTGTAATTACACAAACAGAAGATCATTTCATACAATATAAAGTATATAGAAATAAAGTAGTGAACATGATAAGAAGACAAAAAGAATGGTACTATAATACAAAAATAGATATAAGCAATAATGATTCACAAGAGATGTGGAAAACTATCAAGAAATTAATAGGTGGAAACACAAAATCCAATGCTCAGGTATACAATTTGACAATAAGATTGTAACAGACATGTATGAGATTGCAGAAAATTCAACAATTATTTTATAAAAGCATTGAAATAATTTCTACTAAAAGTGATAAACATGACATTGAAAAGGTCACAAAAGAATGAGGAAAGTAATGTAAATATTGATAGATTTAAACTACTTTCAATGACAGAACTAAAAGTATTGTCCAGAATCTAAAAAGAAATAGAGCAGTATTGAGGAATCACGATTATAATTTTGCAAAAGGCATTTGAGGCGATTGCTAACAGATTTTGCAACTAATCAATACCAGTTTACAATATGGAACATTTCCAGAAAAGTGGAAGAAATCGACAGTAGTTCCAATCGAAAAGGAAAAAATACAGACAGATGTGAGGAGTATCGACCTATAAATATGGTTCATGTATATGAAAAATTGTTGGAAATAGTAGTGAATTACCAGTTTATACACTATTTTGAAAGCAATAAGCTTTTAAGTATATATCAGGCAGGGTTTAGAAAGAATAACTCATGTGAAAGTGCAATGGAAACTGTATTGATGAATTGGAAAAGTGTATTAAACCAGAAAAGATTATTTCAGTGCTTTTTGGACTTTCGTAGAGCATTTGAGACAATTGATCGGACAATGCTCTTGGAAAAATTGATTAAGTATGGCATACGTGGTACAGTGCTTAAATGGTTTAAAGATTATTTAAATCACCGATGGCAAGAAACCAAGTAAGGAAACAAGTTCTCAGAATCTAAAGAAAATATGTATGGTGTTCCGCAAGGGACAGTACTTGGTCCAAATCTGTTTATTATATATATAAATGATATAACTCAATATTTGAAAAAATGTAATATACAACTTTTTGCTGATGACACTTTAATATACTGCATTGGTGATGATATTGAATACGTGGTAAACACCCTAAATCAAGAAATGATTGAGATACATGAATGGATAAAACATAACGGTTTGAGCTTAAATATAGAAAAAACTAAGTTTATGATAATTAAAAATCGATTTAATACTCCATCAACTAAAAATCACAGTGGAATATTTATTAATAACCAAAAAATAGAGCAAGTGGAGGAGTGCAAATAGCTGGGAGTCATAATGGATGAACATTTAACATTTTCTAAACATACAGAATACGTAACCAAAAAAATAGCTAGAAAAGTACATCTTTTAGGAAGAATGAATAATTATCTTAGTGTTTGGTCCAAATTGACAATTTACAAAACCGTTATTTTGCCACATCTTAATTACTGTTCATCAATACTATTTTTATTAAACAAATCTGAAATAAATGATCTACAAAAGAAACAAAACCAAGCTCTGAGATACATTCTTAAATACAATCGTTACACAAGTGTTAGTAGTATGTTAAAGAAAACAAACTTGATGAGTGTTAATCAAATAATTTTGTAAACACAATGAACGTCATATACAAAATAAAGCACAATTTCTTTCCAGCACATTTAGTAAAACATACTAGGATAGTGTCAGATATACATTCTTATCAAACTCGGGCTAGCGAAGACTTCTATGTACCTACAGTTTCTACTACATATAGTCAAAATGATCTCTTTCATAAGGGACTTGTGCAGTATAATAAACTACCTATCAGAGTAAAAAATTCGGAAACTGTAAAACTCTTTCAACAAAGATGTATTAAATATGCTATGGATAATTTAGGCGCGTGAAGAAGGAACACTATATGTGATGATTGTCTATTATGTACAGGTTGAAGAGTGGGTCCCTGTGTTGCGTGACTCCATTCACTACTTTTAAATAAGTATATATGTATGTATGTAAACTTATTGCTAAACACTTAAGTTAGAATATTCTATTAGCATGTGCTATTAAAAATGAATAAATAAAATAAATAAATAACAGCCGTAGCTAAAGTGACGATAACTCCTAATACGAATAGAGAAGGTCCTGTTAAAATTAGGGAACCCGTAGCTGTGATGCCTGTTGCTGTTGTCGTCAAAGTTTTATCTGATCCTGTTTCGTTATCTACTATTGTTAAGGAATCAGTTCCTATTGTGGCTGAAGTTTTGTCTGTTTCTAGTCTGTTGTCTAACAGTAATGAAGTCTTACTTGGTTCTACTCCTTTATCGGACGTTGATGAAACGTTACCTGCTCTTATTCATTTTTCTGATGTTGACAAAAAATTTTCTGATTGTGTTTCTTTATCTCATACTGACAAACTTCTACTTGCTTCTGTTCTTTTAGCGAAGGTTAATGAACTTCTAGTTGATGTTCCTTTATCTACTGTTGTTGAAAAAAAATTTCTGATATTTTGTCTTTATCACTCACCAGCAGCAAGTTGATGCTGAATTTCTGAAATACTTGGAAGAAATTTTTGAAGAATATATAACAGTAGACGGAGCTCTAATTTTTATAGGGGATTACAATATTGATATGTCAAAAAACACATATTACACACTAAAGCTTAAAAAATTAATATCTGCAAATAGACTATATCAAAAAGTGGATAATTTTACTAGAATAACTGCTCATACTTCCACAATAATAGACCTTGTTATTACAAACAACAATGATTTGACATCTAAGGTCCATATAACACCAAAAATCACTGACCACTGTATTATAACAATTGATTTAAAAATAAACCAAGACCATCATGATATTATAAAGCATTTTCGTGACTATGCCAAATACGACGAGTTAAACTTTCAATTAGATTTAATTAAGACTGAATGGGATGTGGAATGTACAGACATTAATACATTAGCCGACCAATTAGTTGTATCCATAACCAACACTCTAAATAAACATGCTCCAATGACAAAAAGATTGGTCAAAAGTAAATGGGCAGAGAAGAAATGGTGGACACCTGAAATTGGGACTGTTATGCAAGAAAGAGATCTGTTATATCGTAGAGCTGTAATTACACAAACAGAAGATCATTTCATACAATATAAAGTATATAGAAATAAAGTAGTGAACATGATAAGAAGACAAAAAGAATGGTACTATAATACAAAAATAGATATAAGCAATAATGATTCACAAGAGATGTGGAAAACTATCAAGAAATTAATAGGTGGGAAACACAAAATCCAATGCTCAGGTATACAATTTGACAATAAGATTGTAACAGACATGTATGAGATTGCAGAAAAATTCAACAATTATTTTATAAAAAGCATTGAAATAATTTCTACTAAAAGTGATAAACATGACATTGAAAAGGTCACAAAAAGAATGAGGGAAAGTAATGTAAATATTGATAGATTTAAACTACTTTCAATGACAGAACTAAAAAGTATTGTCCAGAATCTAAAAAAGAAATAGAGCAGTATTGAGGGAATCACGATTATAATTTTGCAAAAGGCATTTGAGGCGATTGCTAACAGATTTTTGCAACTAATCAATACCAGTTTACAATATGGAACATTTCCAGAAAAGTGGAAGAAATCGACAGTAGTTCCAATCGAAAAGGAAAAAAATACAGACAGATGTGAGGAGTATCGACCTATAAATATGGTTCATGTATATGAAAAATTGTTGGAAATAGTAGTGAATTACCAGTTTATACACTATTTTGAAAGCAATAAGCTTTTAAGTATATATCAGGCAGGGTTTAGAAAGAATAACTCATGTGAAAGTGCAATGGAAACTGTATTGATGAATTGGAAAAGTGTATTAAACCAGAAAAAGATTATTTCAGTGCTTTTTTTGGACTTTCGTAGAGCATTTGAGACAATTGATCGGACAATGCTCTTGGAAAAATTGATTAAGTATGGCATACGTGGTACAGTGCTTAAATGGTTTAAAGATTATTTAAATCACCGATGGCAAGAAACCAAGTAAGGAAACAAGTTCTCAGAATCTAAAGAAAATATGTATGGTGTTCCGCAAGGGACAGTACTTGGTCCAAATCTGTTTATTATATATATAAATGATATAACTCAATATTTGAAAAAATGTAATATACAACTTTTTGCTGATGACACTTTAATATACTGCATTGGTGATGATATTGAATACGTGGTAAACACCCTAAATCAAGAAATGATTGAGATACATGAATGGATAAAACATAACGGTTTGAGCTTAAATATAGAAAAAACTAAGTTTATGATAATTAAAAATCGATTTAATACTCCATCAACTAAAAATCACAGTGGAATATTTATTAATAACCAAAAAATAGAGCAAGTGGAGGAGTGCAAATAGCTGGGAGTCATAATGGATGAACATTTAACATTTTCTAAACATACAGAATACGTAACCAAAAAAATAGCTAGAAAAGTACATCTTTTAGGAAGAATGAATAATTATCTTAGTGTTTGGTCCAAATTGACAATTTACAAAACCGTTATTTTGCCACATCTTAATTACTGTTCATCAATACTATTTTTATTAAACAAATCTGAAATAAATGATCTACAAAAGAAACAAAACCAAGCTCTGAGATACATTCTTAAATACAATCGTTACACAAGTGTTAGTAGTATGTTAAAGAAAACAAACTTGATGAGTGTTAATCAAATAATTTTGTAAACACAATGAACGTCATATACAAAATAAAGCACAATTTCTTTCCAGCACATTTAGTAAAACATACTAGGATAGTGTCAGATATACATTCTTATCAAACTCGGGCTAGCGAAGACTTCTATGTACCTACAGTTTCTACTACATATAGTCAAAATGATCTCTTTCATAAGGGACTTGTGCAGTATAATAAACTACCTATCAGAGTAAAAAATTCGGAAACTGTAAAACTCTTTCAACAAAGATGTATTAAATATGCTATGGATAATTTAGGCGCGTGAAGAAGGAACACTATATGTGATGATTGTCTATTATGTACAGGTTGAAGAGTGGGTCCCTGTGTTGCGTGACTCCATTCACTACTTTTAAATAAGTATATGTATGTATGTAAACTTATTGCTAAACACTTAAGTTAGAATATTCTATTAGCATGTGCTATTAAAAATGAATAAATAAAATAAATAAATAACAGCCGTAGCTAAAGTGACGATAACTCCTAATACGAATAGAGAAGGTCCTGTTAAAATTAGGGAACCCGTAGCTGTGATGCCTGTTGCTGTTGTCGTCAAAGTTTTACCTGATCCTGTTTCGTTATCTACTATTGTTAAGGAATCAGTTCCTATTGTGGCTGAAGTTTTGTCTGTTTCTAGTCTGTTGTCTAACAGTAATGAAGTCTTACTTGGTTCTACTCCTTTATCGGACGTTGATGAAACGTTACCTGCTCTTATTCATTTTTCTGATGTTGACAAAAAATTTTCTGATTGTGTTTCTTTATCTCATACTGACAAACTTCTACTTGCTTCTGTTCTTTTAGCGAAGGTTAATGAACTTCTAGTTGATGTTCCTTTATCTACTGTTGTTGAAGTTCTTCTTGATGCTGTTGTTTTTGTAAGGTTGATGAAGTTCTACCTGATTCTATTCTTTTATGTAATCTTCCTGAAGTGTTAGTGAATTCTGCTTCTTTTCCTAAGATTGATATTCCTACAGCCAATGCTGTTTTCTGTCCTAACTGTAATACTTCTAGTTCTTTATCTAACGTCGTTGAAATTTTATCTACTTCTGTCCCTCTAGTTATCGTAACTGAAGTGTGCTCCGCTTGTGTTTCTCTTCATAAGATTGATTCTCGTACAGCCAATACTTTTTCTCTTTCTAACTTGGATATTCTGACAACCCATGATGTTTCCTTTTCTACCGTTGACTTTCTTACTTCCAACCCTAAGAACAAACAACTTTCTTCCTTAACTGGTTTCGAGTCTCCTAAACCACCCTCGCCACCTCCTATATTGCATGCTACAACTGCAAGATCCCCTGCTGTTCCTATTTGGCAGAGAGTTGCTCCTAGGAGGCAGAAATATGTCTATACTGATTTCGAACCGGAACATGTATGTCGGCGAAGTCCTAATGTCCTTGATCTCGTTTCGTTTTCCTTTTAGCGGCGTAAACGCCTTAAGCCCATTATCTAGTCCTCGCGCCCCAGATTTTTATGCCGACTTTGCCCTCCTTCGGACTTGATTTTTGGACGTTACGATTTTGTTTTACTTACCTGATTTGCTAGATTTTCTTTCGTTTTCTTGCTTTTTCTTACCCCGTGTGGGTCCGGGAATAGAATAGTCCCATGGTACTATCTGCCTGTCATAAGAGGCGACTAAAACGGTCAAACACATACACACACACGCACACACACACACACACACATACATACACACACACACATATGTCCAACACATACACCCACACACTTCATAAATACACAGTTCTACTTGGTTCTCCTTTCTTTCTTTTTCTTTCACTCGTGTGGGTCTGAGAATAGAATAGCCCCATGGTACAACCTGCCTCTCGTAAGAGGCGACTACAGCGGTGCAACGCATACACACACACATGCCCTTCTTACACCCCACACATACACACACACGCACGCTCACGCACACACCCACTCATACATAGCTACACTGGGATTATGTTTTATTCTCTTTGGTACGATTCTTAGTTTTTTTTTGGTTTTGTACTCGGTGTTGGTGTTATTTTTTAGGTTTTTTCTTTTCTTTCTCGTTCCTTTCGGTCCACTTTCCTTTCCCTATCCTTTTGTTAGTCTTCTTTGCTGTCGGCCCCTATACTGATTATGTTTAGTCCATCCACTCCTGTGGTAGGTGGTTTCTACCGTTTTTCTTTCTTCCGAAAACACGACCTAGTCGACTTTAGGACTAGTCAGCATTTCTTCTCTTTGGTTCTTCGGTTCGATTTTTGGTTACCACAGTTTGTAGTATACCGTTTCCTTTTACTAGCGTTCCTTCTCTCTTCCTCTTGTTCTCTTTTGTTGTTTTTTTGTTTACTTGAGGCTTCATCTTTGAGTCGTGTTTTGGTTGACACTGTTGGTTTTCTTCTTCATTCCGTTTCTTCTTTTGAGGTTGATAACCGTACTGTTTCTTTTGAGAAACATCCGTCCGTTGACTACTCCACAGTGTTGAGGCAGTTCCGCCTTAATCCTCCTTGATTGCGTATTACACGTCTTCCCTTCCTTCCTTCCTTTTTTTCTTTCTTCTATTATTGGGTCTTTGAGCCGGATGAGAGTTTTTTTTAAATTTTGGAGTGTTTCTTCTTTTTCTTTTTCTGTTTTCTCTTTGTTTGGCTTTCTTAACGAATTTCCTTTAAGTTTTTAAGCCAATTTTTTTTGTTTGTTTGGGGTTTTTTCTGTTTTTTATTACTTTTGTTTTCCTACTTCGATCTATTAATTTTGCTGGAGGGAATTTGTTATGTTCCAATTTTGATTTTAAAATTTCCTTCGTTAATTCAATACCCGCTCGAATAAATTCTATGCGTCGGGATGCGTATCTTGCAAGCAACCGGAAGTGAGTCAACACAGGAACGCCATGGTCGTCAGGGTTCATTCACCCTGCCATCGTACTTACAGCAGTGATCCAAAAACAAAAGGCAGCTGGTACACGTCAACGAACAGGTAAGCCTACAAAAGAAAGAACCCATTTGGCATCCACCTAAAAAAAAGCTGAAAAGAGAATGCTTAAAATGGGTACACGCGGGGAAACTCACCGAATACAAGCAAGACATCTCCTAGTTGTTGAACAGAAAAGCGTGTTTTGCATTTGAAATACGGTGACGAATAAATATAGAAAATATTTCGACGTACAAGCTGTAGAATCACATTCAACAATGGTTCAAACAACACGGAGTCGAACTGCAAATCCTCGCTTATCGAAGCGCGATAAAACTGGAAAACCCCGTTTATATCGGATTGTGCGTGACCTTATTTCAACAAGTCGTTACATTGGAACAATAGAAAAAAACCATTATACGGCGGTCGTAAGATATACCAAAATAACGGGCACCTAAAAATAGGATACAACTATTTAATTGTAGCATAAACTTTGTAACAATTTTATTTGTCTTAGATTAAGTTTGACCTACAAACAGATTTCGACTTACCCCCCCATTTCTCATAGCTCTACCCAAGGAATAGACCCCTAGTTATGTCGGAAGACTTCGTCTCACTAGCGCCCATGAGTGGGGCAGGAGCCTCTAAGGAGAAACCGTTGCACTGGCGCCCAACGTAGGGCCTCGAAATTTGTTTGTTCAAAAATTATTTTGCTTCGAAATTTGTTTGTTCAAAAATTGTTTTGCCTCGAAATTTGTTTGCTCGAAGTTTATTTGACATTAAGATTTGTTTGTTTAAAAGTTTGGTTGAGACGTTAACCCCCATACAGTCAATTAATTAACTTAGTCAAATTTATTTTTAACTTTCATTCTGTTTTGACCCAATATAATTTTTTTGATATTGTTTTGGTAAAATCTATTTTACCAAATACACTTTTTGACTCTTACCTTTAGTTGCCCGAATTTGTTTTGACAATTTTTGTAAGGTTCAAATCATTTAGATTTATCAGTTTGATTTCATTAAAATATTAGGCTTTTGCAATCATGTCGGAAAAATTCCAAATTGTTTGTCTACTTAAAGAGGAACTGGAGTATGAACTGAAAATTAGAGGAGTAGTGAGCGAGAGACCAGTGTTGGAGAAAAGGAAAATTTTAGGAAGATTGTTAGCCAAAGAAGTAGATAAGCCTGGTTGTTTGATTGACCTTTCGTGTTATGAAGTAGATTTTGCAACGGAAAGTAAAGAAATTTCTGTTTCAGTTGAGTCAGTTCGAAATGTTTTGTCCGAATTTGAAGGTGATTCATCAGATTCAATTTTTAGGAGAGCTTGTTCAAGGTTAATCCACCTTTCTGGGCGAGTTAAGCGTATGAAAATTCCTACAATAAATTCCGAGGAAGCAATTAAGTTCAGAAATGAGACCGTAGCAACCATACTAACCCTTGAAGCTGAGTTATATGATAAAATCAATAAAAGTACAGAGTCCACCTATTTTGATCGGTCTGTTGTAGTATCCCCTTCAGTTGCTAGTGCGCCTACCCATTCGATTTCGTACATAACACCTTCTTTACCTATAGGTTCATGGCCCGTAAAATTCTCAGGAGATCCCAAACAACTATATTCATTTTTAGATAGAGTTAGTGATTTAGCACAATCTCGTAAGGTACCCGAAGCTGATTTATTTGGATCAGCATGTGAACTTTTTGTGGGAGATGATTTGATTTGGTTTAGAACGGTAAAAAATTCATTGAGAGATTGGAACTCTTTATTAGAACGTTTAAAGGAAGATTTTCTACCCGGTTTTTCTGATGATGACATTTGGGAAAAAATCAGACATCGTCGTCAAGATAAAGACGAAAGGATTATTTTATTTATTGCGCATATGCAAACTTTGTTTAGTAGACTGACTAACGAGCCAGCAGAAGTCACTAAAGTTAAGATGATAAGAAGAAATTTGATTCCTGATTATATTTCAGCACTTGCATTGTCGGACATTCAAGATGTATCTACCTTAGTAAATTTGTGCAAAAAGTTAGAAGAAGCTTCTTTGATGAAACTAAACTTGGTTTCTGCATCTTCTAGTAAGCCCAACAAGACTTGTAGTCCTTCTAAACATCCATTTGAGACCAAACATCCCGTGTTGAATGAAAAAATTTGTGCTGTTAAGAGTAGGGTGTTTCAAAATAAATTAGTTAATCCTCAAGCAACAGTAGCGGATAAGAGTACTTTGGAGTCTTCAGCTTTTAATTCTTTTAGTCCCGTTAAGAGAAATAATTTTGTTTGTTGGAATTGCTCCCGTAGTGGACATTGGTTTAGAGAGTGTAGAGCAACCAAGAAGATTTTTTGTTTTGGATGTGGTCGAAAAGGCGTTAAGGCAACGTCATGTCCACAATGTTCAAAAAACCAGTAAGGCGGCAGGTGCATAGTGGTCGGCATTCTGTTCCGCGTCATAAGGCTACAGTTATGATTTGTAAACAAGAAAAATATTTTTGTAAAGACGATTGGTCGAGATGGCTTACAGTTGTAAAAAATTTTTGTCAGAACTCTACGAAGCCTAAGAATAATACGTTGTTCATTGAAAAGCAGTGTGATAATCGACCTTACATTATGGTGAAGTTACTTGATAGAGACATTACCGGTCTTCTAGATTCAGGATGCACTACCTCAGTGGTAGGATCCTTAGCTCTTTCGATAATCAGAAAATTAGACTTAAAAATTTTTAGTTCAGCAAAAACAGGTATTACTACAGCTGATGGTTCAATAAAGTCTGTTTTAGGTTCTGTTGATTTACCAATTTGTGTAGGTAATGACTGTCGTATTCTTAATGCATTAGTGGTCCTGTCCGTACCTCATGCCTTTATATTCGGTAGCGACTTTGCAAAATTATTTGGTGTAGTTGCCGATTTTAGAAACAATAATTGGTTTATTCAGAGTAACATTAAGAACAATATTGTGTATTTAGGTTCATCTTCTATCCCTTTGAACACTAATGATTACTTATTTGATTTGCATGACCTTTCGGATGCTCAGTGTGTGCAAGCACAAGAGATTATAAATTCATTCAATGAAATTAGCAGCGATGATAGGTTGGGATGTACTAACCTAATCGAAATGGATATAGATACAGGTAATGCCAAGCCCTTCCATAAGAAACCATATGTGATGTCACCATATATGAGCAAGATATTGAATGATAAGTTGGAGGACATGATTAGACTTAAAGTTATAGAACCGTGTACGAGTCCGTGGTCCTCTCCGGTTTTGTTGGTTAAGAAAGCAGATGGAGAATATCGTTTCTGTTTTGATGGTAGAGCCCTGAACGACTTAACTGTTCACGATTCGTACCCCCTTGCGAATGTAGATAGAATCCTCAATATGTTGAGAGGTGCGAACTATATTTCGTCGCTTGATTTGAGAAAATCGTTTTGGCAAGTCCCTCTTAGTGAGTCATCTAAAGATAAGACTGCTTTCAGTGTTATTTCGCGAGGACAATATAGATTTACATTTGGGTTGAAGAATGCTGCGCAGACGCAGCAGCGTTTAGTAGATGCGATTTTTGGTCCACGTTTTGAACCTCATGTATTTTGTTATTTGGACGACATAATACTATGTTCGTTGTCGTTTGAAGAACATCTGAAGTTATTGTCAGAGGTTAAGCAACGTCTAAAAGAAGCTAACCTTACTATAAATATAGGAGAATGTGAATTTTTCAAAAAAACACTTAAATTTTTGGGTTATATAGTAGGTTCAAATTCACTTCGTACAGATCCCGATAAAGTATCGGCGATGGTTAACTTTCCTCGACCGAAAACCACGACAGAAATAAAGAGGTTTATAGGAATGTGCAGTTGGTATCGTCGCTTTATAAAGAATTTTTCGTCATTAGTTTCGCCTATCAACGATCTTATTAAGAAAAAGAAAAAAGGTCAAACTGTAAATTGGAGCGCGGAAGCAGAAAATTCGTTTGTGTTGATCAAACAAGCATTAGTTTCAGCACCTCTTCTTTCACAGCCAGAGTATTCGGCACCCTTTATTGTTGAGTGTGACGCCAGCAACACTGGGTTAGGAGCTGTTTTGATACAAAATATAAAAGGAGAAGAGCGTGTAATTTCGTACGCAAGTAAAACCCTGAGCCATACAGAGCGCAATTATTCCACCACAGAAAGAGAGTGTTTAGCAGTTATTTTTGCAATTGAGAAATTTTGTCCATGGGTGGAAGGAGTTCGATTCACAGTTGTCACTGATCATTTTTCGTTACTTTGGTTGAGTAATCTTCAGAATCCTACTGGAAAACTTGCCAGATGGTCAGTTCGATTAAGGCAACATTCATTTGATTTGGTACATAGGAAAGGAAAATTTAATATAGTTCCAGATTGTCTTAGTCGTGGCGTTCCTTTAGAAAATCCAGAAGTTAATTTAGTAGAGATTAAACTTGACAATGTAGACTTGTGGTATGAATCTTTGAGAAAGAAAATTTTGTCGTCACCCAAGAGCTACCCACAATGGAAAGTGGAAGATGGGTTTATTTTTAAGTTTATCCCTTCCAAATTACCGCATTCGGCGAATATTGTAGAGTGGAAGCACTTAGTACCGAGATCTAAGCGTAAAGATGTCATTAAATCATGTCATGACCCCCTACAGCAGGACATTTGGGTTCTTTGAAAACGTTGTCTCGTGTCCAAGAACTATATTATTGGCCAAAGGTGATCTTTGATGTACGTAAATTTTGTAGGAAGTGTTTGATTTGTGGTGCTCAAAAACCACCCAATAATGGTCCCCTTGGCATGATGGGAAAGGAAAAAGAGGTTGGACTTCCGTTCCAAACCATTGCTTTAGATTTGATGGGTCCGTTCCCTCGTTCCAAACGCGGACATAAATGGCTTTTAGTTGTTGGTGACTGGTTCTCGAAGTATTCGATTTTACAACCTTTGCGTAGTGCCACAGCACATTTGATAGAAAAGTTTTTGGAAGAAAAAGTGTTTCTTGTCTACGGAGTACCACAATTTGTTATTTGTGATAATGGTCCACAATTGATTGGACGTGTTTTTAAAGCTTTGTGTGCAAGGTACGAAATCCAAAAGATTTGGTACAATGCTGTTTATGCTCCTCAATGCAATTTTGTGGAAAGAATTAATAAGACAGTTGGTACTGCAATCCGTTCGTACGTAGAAGAACATGATACGTGGGATAGTGAGATATCAAAAATTCAGTACGCAATTAATTCAGCAAAACACGAATCCACCAACTATTCTCCAAATTTTTTAGTCTTTGGTCGTCAGGTAACCTTAAGTGGAAAAGCTTATAGTGATAATTTTAAACCTGGTGAGGATGTAGATGTTGTTTCAAGTAGTAGACCTTATGTTTTGGATCGTCAACCTTTGTTTGATATTGATGAAAATGTCCGTGAAAACTTACATGTAGCTTATCAACGTTCGAGTAAACGCTACAATCTTAGAAGAAGAGACATTTCATTCCAAGTCGGAGAAAACGTTTGGAGAACTAATAAGGTACTTTCAAGTGCTGGTAATAAATTCTCCGCTAAATTAGCTCCAAAGTTCGTTTTGTGTAAAGTTCGATAAAAACATTGCAATTTAGTGTATGAATTAGAGAATGAGGATGGAACAAGAGCCGGAAAATGGCATGTTAAGGACTTGAAACCCGTTGAAGCATCATGTCCAGACGAGAATGATGATCCTGACGATTAGTTCCAGTCTAGTCATTTCTTTGATGTTAAGCAAAACAATAGTTGTTTGCTTTGTTTTGTTCCGATTTTTGATTTAGTATCGTTTAACTAATACTAAATGGAGACTGCCCTTTTGTAACTCATTTTGTTTGATAATTTTGTTTGATAATTGAAGCATGTGGTTAAGAATTTATGTAGTAGTTTTGTGGTGTGCATTAGTGTGCATACTGGTTGTTTTAGCCGCGCGTTATTGGAAGATGTTATTAGAAGATGTCTTTGAAAGATATCTTTAGAATGTAGAGATAAGTTGACTATTTAAGTTGCTAGTCCTGATTTCTACACATTTAGGTAGAGAGAATATTGACTTATTCTTTCCCTTATTTCGGACCTTTCTGGGATTTTTGTTTGATAAGGTCGGAGGTTTGCATGGTGAACCTCACCATTTGATCCATCACTAATGAGATGTGTTGTTTGAAAATTAGTGATAGGATAATCAGTAGGGTGTAGGAGATTACAGCCCTGACTGGTAATATTTTGTATTCGATTTTTGTAAGTAACCTTTTGGTTAGGTTACCTTAGTTCTGATTATCACTTTGTGATAATAATATTTTGAGTTCGATCTTTGTAAGTAACCTTTTGGTTAGGTTACCTTAGTTTTGATTATCACTTTGTGATAATAATATTTTGTATTCAAACCTATTAGTTAGGTTACCTTTTTGATTATCACTTTATAATGATAATATTTTGAATAGTTATGCTATTTTGATGTGGTAGCGTCCTTTTTTTTTGTTGAGCTACTTGAGCTCCAGGAAGTGGAGTTTTTATTTTTGAAAATTAAGATAATTTGTAATGTGTTTAGTTACAGTTAGTAGATACTAGCCTTAGTAGGAATAAGAAAACTCTAGTTAAAGGGTTACCATAAATTTAGATTTTGATTAATTTTTTTGTCCCGTGGAGTGCTTGACTTTTTGATTTGACCTCTCCCAATTTTGACATACACCGATTGTGACTCCCCGATTTTGTCTCCCTATGGACGCTTGGTACACGTAGTTACCGACACACTCAAATTTGTAGATATTTGTCCCCCTCGTTTTGATAGGTTCATAAGAATTCATAATGATAATTAAGAATGTGGAAGAGGCTAGTATATGGTTAAAAAAAAATCTTTTGTATTTTTTTTACTTAAAATTTTTTCTTTGTTAAAATAAAAAAAAAGATTTTTTTCTTTTAGGAAAGGGGTAGTGTAACAATTTTATTTTTGATTAATAAATCCCTTCATCAAAGTGCGAGAATAATAAAATAAATGGAAAAAAACATTTAACAACTAAGGTAATACGTTAAATCAGCATCGTCCTTTGGTATTCTATTTGTGGTTGAATATCTGTGTCTTCTACAGCTATTCGCAGGCGCGTTTCGGTTTGACAGTCCCCTCCTCGGACGCCTCGGTCGCCCGAGCTAGTTTTGTAATCAGTCGGCCATACGTGGAAGAAGCGATAAGATGTACCAAAGACTACAGGCCGGCAATTTGCGTATCAACTTTGAGGAGTCGGGACACATCTTTGAATAGCGGTTGGTATCGTATGAAGGTTATTAACTTGTTTAATTTGAGATAATTTATTTAGCACGACGTGAAGAATGCTACAATTAAAAATGCAACTTAGAAAATAGGAAATTTAACCCATTTTATGAAGACCACTTTGTTATACGACGTGAAGAATGCAACAATTAACAATGCAACTTTGAAAATAGAAAGTTTAACCAATTTTAAGAAGACCACTTTGTTATACAACGTAAAGATGCTACTTTGGTGAGGCGGTGTGATTCAACATCCGGATTGCAGCAGCTGCCGAATGTATCGTGACCGTATTTGATTCTACACGTGGAACAACTCCATTTGGTAGAAGCTGTTTAGTATGAGCTTGGTTCACACTACATGCAGTAAACTTCGCATGATATAACAAGTACCTCATCAAGGCGAGAAAAGCAGTTTTTGGTTCGTAGTTAGCTTTAAGTACTTTTTTGGTGTTTCACATTAGAAACACGTTAATTTGTTCTAATGTGTAAAAGCATGAATATTATAAAAGTTTCAACTATTTCCGAGCTGGATTTCCAGTGTCGAAATTAAAATTCACTAATTCGATGTTTTGAGAAACAACACGCGTGGTTCATTATGAATCGTTAGTAACAACAATAGGTGTTACTGACGTCACTTATATTTCTGTAGTATACTGCTGACAGATGTGTTCTTGAAAGCAAATGCTTCGAACAGCTTTAGCACAAGTTATGTAAACAAGAGTATTTTTGTGATCTGCTTCTTTAGAAACTAAAACTAGTACATGTAATTTAAAAGAAAAACTTGAGTAGTAACATTTTTAGATGTAACCTGCCTGAACAGATCTGCACGGGTCGGAGTTTTTTTTGTGTAACAAGTTTACAATATACTGTAAAATGTTTGATTATGAATAATTTAGATAAACCTGAAATTAAAATTCACGAAGTAATTCAGTTATTAATTAAATTTTTGTTGCAATTCATTTTATTTTAAAAGAGATCCTTTTTAGTAAATAATTGGTTCAAGATTAAAGTTTTTTATTTTGATCAAATATGATCAAACCTAACCACAGAAAGCTAACATCCTTAAGAGTAGAATTTTGATGCCAACGTTATATTGAAAATATCTTTTTACTACTTCTTAATGTATATTTGCGGGACACAAATAGTGTTCCGCCTTTTTTATTAACCTAACTATTATAATTTCTTACAGGAACAGCGTCTTATTTTATTAAGACAGGTTTTTGTCATCAAAGGCGATCTTTTTTTTTGGGTCTCCACGTCCGCCCTTAGAAATATGCCATGCCATTATCCTGAATAAGTCCGGACTTGGTGGCGCCTATTTGTCTTAGATTAAGTTTGACTAACAAACAGATTTCGACTTACTCCCCATTTCTCATAGCTCTACCCAAGGAATAGACTATTTAATTTAACGAATAAATTTTCGTTTTAAAAGCAAAGGGATTTGAGTTGAGGAATTTATTCGAGTGCGTGTCTATTATTAATTATGTTAAAAATAAACGTAACAAATTCCCCCTCTAGCAAAATTAACAGATCGGGGTAGGAAAAAAAAGTAGTGTGAGTGGGCAGGACAAAAAAACAAAGAAAAAGAAAAAAACCCAAACAAAGAAAGAAAATTCGTTACGAAAACGAAACAAAAAGGATACAGAAAAGGAAAAAAGAAGAAACACCCCAAAATAAAAAAGAACTCTCGTCCGGCTCGAAGGACCAACTATAGAAGAAGAAAAAAAGGAAGGAAGGAAGGGAAACAAGCAACGAGGACTAAGATGGAACGGCATGGACACTGAAAAAGTCGTCGGAGGACGGATGTTTCTTGTAAAGAAACAGGGAAGTCTTCGACCTCAAAAGAAGAAAAGCAACGAGGAAGAAAACCGACAGTACAAGTCCAAATAGGACTCAAAGGTCAAACCTCAAGTAAACAAAGGAATAACAAGGGAGAACGAGAGGAAGAGAGGAACGCTGGTAAAAGGAAACGATGTACTGCAAACTATGGTAACCAAAAATCTCAACAAACGAAGGACCAAAGAAAGTAAATACTAACTAGACTTAAAGTAGGCCAAGTCGTGGTTTCCGAAGAACAAAAAATGGACTAGAAAGCACCTACCACACAAGCGGATGGACGAAACACAATCGGACTAGGGATCGACAGCAAAGAAGACCAGCAACAGGAAAAAGGAGAGGAATGTGGACCAAACGAAACGAGAACAAAACAGAAGAGAAAAAAACCAAAAAGAATGACACCAAGCACCAAGTACAAAACCAAACAAAAACAAAAATCGTACAAAAGAAAATAAAACAATCCCAGTGTAGTTATGTATGAGTAGGTGTGGGCGTGTGCGTGCGTGCGTGTGTCTGTGTGTGCGGGGGTGTAAGAAGGATGTGTGTATGTGTTATGCGTGTATAAAGTGTGCCTGTGTGTATGTGTTTGACCGCTGTAGTCGTCTCGTACGACAGGCAGGTTGTACCATGGGACTATTCTATTCCCGGACCTACACGGAGTGAAAGAAAAAAAAAGAAAGGAGAACCAAGTAAAACAGGGAAGTAAAACAAAATCGTAACGTCCAAAAATCAAAACCTAAGGAGAACAAAGTTGGCATAAGAATCTGGGGCACGAGGACTATACCTTGGGCTTACGGCGTTTACGCCGCCAGAAGGAAAGCAGAGCGATATCGGGGGCATTAGGATTGTCCGGATGGGTAGGTTTCAGATCTTTAACATGCCAAATGGATTTGTGACCGGAAGGATCAGTAAGTTCGTAGGTCCAAGGAGAAACGACTTTAGAAATGGGAAAAGACCAATGAATCTAGGGGCACGTTTGGCGTTAAAATGACAGAAAGTGTCGGACAGAATCGCCTAGTTGATAAGAGACAGGACGACGGTGGAGTTTATAGCGGCTGTGAATATTTCGATAACTGGCAGAAAGTTTTTTGAGAATGCGGGAACGGATATTCCTAAAGTGGTAGGGATCTGGTGAAGGAGGTCGGGATCAGGAATGTACATGTCGTTTATTTCCGACAACTGTCCAAAATAATCGCCGGAAAGGATATGCTCACGACCAAATAGAGCGAAGAACGGAGTGCAGCCTATGATTTCGTGTTTGAAGTTGCGGATTGCACAAGAAATTTTTGGGAGCACATCCCAATGGCGTTGGTCGTCGCGCAAATAGGAAGCAATCATGGTTTTGAGAACACGGTTAACCCGTTCAGCAGGATTGGCTTGGGGATGGTAGCGGGCGGCGAAAAGGATTTTGGAGTGATAACGGGCACACAAGGAGGCAAGCTGATGGCTACGGAATAGAACACCATTATCTGTGATAAGATATTGCGGGACACCGAATATAAGAAAGACTTGTTCTTCGAGGAGTTTGGTGCCGTGCCTGTACGTAAAGCAAAGAAAACTTAGTAAAATAATCAGCCACTACAAGTATATAAAAGTGACTACGAGTGAAAAGAGGAAAAGAACCTACTATGTTGCAGGAAAGGACTTGCCAGGGAGAGGATGGTTTGGTCCTACACTGAGAAAAGGATTTTGTTGCTTCAACTGAAAATTAGTTGATTCAATTAGAATTTTGGTTTGTATATAAACAATGATCTATATGCATTAAATAGAACATAATAAAATGTTGGAAAACCGATTTTGAAGCAAACAAACCTAAATTTGCACCACAATAATTATGGCATTTACTCAAATTGCTATTAATGTAACTTGAATGTTAGGTATCGTTACTTCAATTGCTTGTAGGTTTGATTTGAATTATTTAATACTTTTATCAAATAAACTGTTACGTTAAATCAACACGTTGAATATCCCACTTACATATAAAAATCATTGAAGCAAATACTTGAAAGGGTTTGTAGCATTAAAACAAACTATTCAAATTTTTCAACTAACCAAAAAGCGTCATTGGTTTAACTAACCCATATGTTGAGTAGATAATCATTATTAAGGTAAGTGGCTAATAAGGGTTCAAATAATAACATTTTTGGTTTAATCAAACTTTTATTGTGTTCACTTGAAACATTTAGCTGTCAAATCAATCATTTCGTTGCGTTGTACATTGTTTAGATATAGAATTAGTTTAAACATCCAAGGTAGTTTGATTCAATATCCAGCTTGATCGATTCGGATTTAATGCAATTATTTTAATCAATTTTTTTAATACAACTTGGCGATCAACAAACCCTAACCCTAACAGATTTTAAAAAAATATTGATTTAAAATAACTTCATTCAGTCACATTATCAAGTTAAATATTGAATCAGATCTCACCTTGAATGCTACATTAACTCTAGTTCATTCTGCATAATTTCAGTTAAGCTTCCACTTCAATTTTATAAAACTGACACTGATTATTGAAAGTTTGTTTATTCCTTGTGGTTGCCATTGGTCTTTGAAGTTTAACGTTCGCTTATATAGTTGAATGCTAAAAACAACTGCATTTAGTTATGGACAATTGAGACCAATTTATATGAAGGTACTTACGTATTTTTAGACGAAGAGATTTTGTTTAAACATAATACAGCATACTAAATTTATCTTCCATGTATTTTTACAGTTAGTTGAAATACTTTTATGGAAACTAACACAATAAACAATGCGAAGTAACGCTTGAAGCCATGTTGACGTGTCGCAGTCGAACGTTAGCAGTATATTAAAGATATAATGTGCGCGCGCTGAACATTCAATACGCAACATCGGAGACGTACTAAATAGCGTTGCATTCAACAAATAACCCGACGTTTGATTTGGCAATCGTAGTTTATTTAAATCAACAAGCTAGAGTACGTTTGTTTCAATGTTCAGTTTGTCACAAAACGTGTTCATTTGACACTTTTTTCAGCATTCATTTAACTAAAATGGATTTTTTTCAACATTAATGTAGTATTCGACTAAAATATGAAATTTGTTGACAATATTAGTTTGTATTAAATACGACTGATGTTCAATGAAATTCACTTTTGCATTCGTTTATTAATCAACTGTTATTATGCATTCAAACAAACAAATTTAAGTCAACTAATTTTTGATGTTAGTTTAACCATCTGCAAGCGGTTCAGTGAATATAGTTTCGTTTAGAACGACTAAAAAATACTTGATCAAATGCTTTACTCTTCCAAACAACAGAGTTGGTTGTATCAACCAAATCACTTTTCTCAGTGTAAGAGCGAATAAACCAGGAGGAAGTAACTGTTCAACTTTGTGAGCAGCACAAATCGAACAACGGCGGATGTAACGAGCGACGTCAGCTCAGAGACAGAGCCAGTAATATTTTTGAAGGAGACGAGCAGAAGTTTTGGTTACGCCACAATGACCGGCAGTAGGAGGATCGTTATAGAGGGATATCAGATTTTTACGCTGTTTAGAAGGTACGACGATCTTTCAATCGTCCAGAGAATCGGCAGCGTTAGAAGTTTTGTGACGTCGGTAAAGGACATTGTCCACCATGGACCAGGAAGGACAACGTGTAACGGCGTTAGAAACTTTTCTGAGCATGGCGCTGTATCAGGGGTCTGGAATAGGAAAGGAGGCTTCGAGAAAGGTGACTGTGGAAATAGAAATTGGTTCAAGGACCGGAACAGAACGAGAACGGGCATCAGGAACAACATAATCTTTGCCCTTACAAAAAAAAAAAACACATTGCCCACGACTATCTATTAACAATGAAAATAAATTAAAATTTCTTGATTCACAGGATCCACGAAGTGCGCATTTCGTAGCTAACAGGTAATAAAAATCATTAAAAAAAGTAATGCTTAGATTTTCTCAGTAGCAAGTGTGTTAAATTAAAGTATTCGATGTAGGTTTTCTCCATAGCAAGTGGGTTAAATTAAAGTATTAAATGTAGATCAAGGTGTAGTAAGAATTGAAGAAAAATAACCAGAAGCACTAGCAAAGCCAGCTTCTAAACATGGATGGTGAACTGGTTTCACAACATCAATCGATAATAAGTAAGGATCCTCGATGTACGTAAAAGAAAACGAGTCACATACCTCTATGCGTCAGGATGCATATCTTGCAAGCAGCCGGGGGTGAGTCAACACAGGAACGCCATGGTCGTCAGGGTTCATCCACCCTGCCATCGTAATTACAGCAGTGATCCAAAGACAAAAGGCAGCTGGTTCACGGCAACGAACAGGTGGGCCTACACAAAGAAAGAACCCATTTGGCTTCCAGCTAAAAAAAGATTCTGATTAGAATGGGTACGTGCGGAGAAACTCACCAATACACGCAAGACACCGCTTATTTGTCTAACAAAAAACAAACAAACGGGCATTGCTTTTGAAATACGGTTACGAATAATGTAGAAAATATTTCGACGCACAAGCTGCTCAATAAAATTCAACATTGGTTCAAATGACACGAGTTCGAACTGCAAATCCTCGCTTATCGAAGTGGGATTAAAACTAAAACACGGTTTTATCGGATAGTGCGTGACCTTATTTAAACAAGTCTTTACATTGGAACAGTAGAGAAAACCATTGTACGCCGTCGTAATGTATACCATGATAACGGGTAACTAAAACACGATATATAAAGTATTTAATTATAGCACAAACTTGTTGTTTCAAAGCAACTAGATTTAAGTTGAGGAATTATTAGAGAGCGTATTTATTATTAATTATGTTGAAGGATTTAACAGTAGAAACGGAATTTATTCGAGCGGGTATTGAATTAACGAGGGAAATTTTAAAAGCAAAATTGGAACATAACTAATTCCCTCCAGCAAAATTAACAGATCAAAGTAGGAAAACAAAAGTAATAAAAAAACAGAAAAAACCCCAAACAAACAAAAAAATTGGCTTAAAAACTAAAAGGAAATTTGTTACGAAAACCAAACAAAGAGAAAACAGAAAAAGAAGAATCACTCTAAAATAAAAAAAAGAACTCTCATCCGGCTCAAAGACCCAATAATAGAGGAGAGAAAAAAAGGAAGGAAGGGAAGACGTGTAATACGCAATCAAGGAGGATTAAGGTGGAACTGCCTCAACACTGTGGAGTCGTCAACGGACGGATGTTTCTCAAAAGAAACAGTACGGTTATCAATCTCAAAAGAAGAAACGGAATGAAGAAGAAAACTAACAGTGCCAACCAAAACAAGACTCAAAAATCAAGCCTCAAGTAAACAAAGGAACAACAAAGCAGAACAAGAGGAAGAGAGAAGGAACGCTGGTAAAAGGAAACGGTGTACCACAAACTGTGGTAACCAAAAATTGAACCGAAGAACCAAAGAGAAGAAATGCTGACTAGTCCTAAAGTCGACTAGGTCGTGTTTTCCGAAGAAAAAAAAACGGACTAGAAAGCACCTACCACAGGAGTGGATGGACGAAACATAATCAGTATAGGGGCCGACAGCAAGGAAGACTAGCAAAAGGATAGGGAAAGGAAAGTGGAACGAAAGGAACGAGAAAGAAAAGAAAAAACCTAAAAATAACACCAACACCGAGTGCAAAACCAAAACAAAACTAAGAATCGTACCAAAGAAAATAAAACAGAATCCCAGTGTAGCTATGTATGAGTAGGTGTGTGCGTGAGCGTGCGTGTGTGTGTATGTGTGGGGGTGTAAGAAGTGCATGTGTGTGTGTATGTGTTGCACCGCTGTAGTCGCCTCTTACGAGAGGCAGGTTGTACCATGGGGCTATTCTATTCCCAGACCCACACGAGTGAAAGAAAAAGAAAGAAAAGAGAACCAAGTAGAACTGTGTGTTTATGAAGTGTGTGGGTGTCTGTGTTGGACATATGTGTGTGTGTGTGTGTTTGACCGTTTTCGTCGCCTCTTGCAACAGGCAGGTCGTACCATGAAACTATTCTATTCCCGGACCCACACGGTGTTTAAGAAAAAGCAAGAAAACGAAAGAAAATCTAGCAAAACAGGAAAGTAAAACAAAATCGTAACCTCCAAAAATCAAGTCCGAAAGAGAGCAAAGTCGGCATAAGAATCTGGGGCGCGAGGACTAGATAATGGGCTTAAGGCTGTAACATGCCTTTTTGCCTATATTTTAGCATGTTACATTGTGCTTGGCACTATTAGCATATAAATGCTTATATCTACATTTAAATATAAAAGTACTCTCTTTATTATATAATATATTTTCTACAAGAATTTATCTTGCACAATCCTGATTTATTAGTTTTAATCCACAAGTTTCTAATTTATTACATAGTACAAATAATTATATCTATATGAAATTTTCCTATTGGTTATTTCTGAAGTGTTTATTCCAAAAGCACAACTGGTGTGGTTCTAAATTCTGTATTATTGAGAATAATCGCTAGAAATCGTCCATCCCGAAGATGGCCGAAAATAATTTATTTGAAGTGTCAAATTTTCATTTCTCTTTTTATGTCTGATTGCTCATCTGGCACTGTAGGCCATTTTTGATTTGAACTTCTACCTTGCCTCATGTGTTTACCTGGTATGTAAATTTTCTATCATAAATCCTAAATTAACATTTAAATATAATTTTAGATGTTTTGTATAATGGATAAAGAAGTTGTTTATTTGTTTAACCCATCAAATAATTATACAGATGATAAGTTATAAATGGATTAATTTCCCTTTGCACCTCGTGTTAAATTTTCATTTTTGTAACACAACTGAATTTTCTAGGGTGCTCGGGTTACCTATGCTCCGGTTACATATGCTACGGTTACTTATGTTCCGATTACGTGCGTTTTGGTTACCTATGTTACGGCGACTTGATCTCTCATTCAGATTTCTACATGGAAAAGTTGCTCGTGCATTCGCACAACCAGATGATGTAAAATAAATACTCTCACCACAAGAATTTTATATTTCGTTTCCTTCTACTTTACATATTGCCGCTCAGTTATTATCTTATTGAAAAATATCTACAAGTTTAATTTATAGAACAGAAGTCTGTTAACGACAACATTTTAAGTCGACCTCATGCTGTTTTGTACCTACACTAGGAGATCCACCAATGCAGGATGTCTCAGTTTCCTGGATACGAAGGATTCCTATAAATTAAGTAACTATTACTATTAGTTTAGTTACCGATACTACAGGTATGAGATTAAAACTTTTACCTTATCGTTTCTGTTAAAATAAAGAGACCTAACCTCTATTTAAATTTGTCTTTGTCACTACAAATATTTTGTTTTGATTATTAATTACATTTTGCTTATCTGAAATGATTTCAAACAAAATTTTCTAATACATAACCTAAAAATATGTAAACATTCGGAACTTCATGAAGCTTCATATGGTAAAAAAGGTTTATTACTTGAACTTTCATTTCATGTGCATTTGTTACAGGACATTATTACAATTATGATCACTTTTTGATTTACTCTCGCATTAAGTTAAATTTTGAGTTTTTAAACAGAGATTATTTATTTTGATTTCTCTATAAAAATTTTCTCGTGTACATTTATTAAATTTATGAATTATATCATGTTAAAATATATAGCGATGGCTACAATGTTAATGACACAAGCGTATATCTTATACTTGCCTTTGGAACTGTAATAGCTGAATATTAATATACATATTTAGTCAAATTTCTCTTATCGTGTTTTAACTTTTGTTTTGTTTTAACATTCAGATATTCGCTAAACTTTCCTCTTACCCTGTGATTTCAAGTCTCATGCAGTCTCCGCAACCGTGAAGGTCGATGCAAGCTGTGCCGAAGTATTTCTTATACTTCGTCGTTTTTTTATAACATCGAGAAAAGAGTAAGGTGCACGTGGCGCCCAACCATTCCTTTTCTTTCTATACCTGCCTACGTTTATACGTGACAACAAAATTTTCTTGAACGTGGTTTTTTATTTATAAACCCCCTCGCTTACACGTGGCATCCAACCTGTTTTCTTAATATTTCTATCTGTCCACGATTACACGTGGCACTTTTTTTTACAATTCTCTTATTCAAAAACAAACAAAATTTTTATTGATAGGTACACAAAAAAAATTTTGACATTGTTGTTTAAAATTTATTGTCAGCATACGTTTCGCACAAACCCCACATTTTGTCTAAATTTTTTTCCCTACACGACCATGTTTGCACGTGGCACAAAATTGTAAAACTTTATCTTCCCGTAATTTAGTTATTTAAAATAAAACACATCTAATCGTATCTTAAGGTAATTTTTTGAAATAAATATATAAACATAAATTAAATAATTATTTTCTTAAAAATAATAAATAAAAATGGATCAATATTTAAAAGCGGGATATTTATTAATTGATGAACTTGAATATGAACTCAATATAAAGTCAATAAATACAAAAAAGAAGTCCATGGAAGAAAAAAGAAAACTTTTAGCTCGTGAATTACGTACTGAAATAAATAAACCACCCCCGCATAAAGATATCTTAAATTGTACAAAAACTTTTGAGCAAGATTGTGAAGCAATAACTAATACATTAGATTCTATTACTATTTTATTAAACGGTTTTGAAGGTGACAGTAAAGATTTAGTATATAAAAGAATAAAATCCCGTCTGGCACATGTTTGTGGCAGAATTCAACGTTTAAATATTACAGATAGTGTAGATGAAGAACAAGCTAAAATGTTCAAAAATGAAAATTATGCAACCGCACTTTTAATTGATGCTAAACTTTATGAAAAAATAGACAAATATGAACATTTATCTGGTATTAATGATAATTCTTTAACAAATAATAGTAACCCAACAATAAATGTACATCCACCTACCGTAACTAGCATAACAAACCCTGACCCAATATCTTCTTGGTCAGTTAAATTTGATGGTAAACAGTCATCAGTGTATGAATTTTTAAAGCGAATTACTGAACTTGCTGAAACTAGAAATGTAACAAAACAAGTACTTATCACTTTGGCAATGGCATTTTTTATCGGAGACGCTATTATATGGTTTAGGGAAGTCCAACATATAATAAATGATTGGGATTCTCTAGTAGAACGTTTAAAACGTGATTTCTTACCTCCAAATGCAGAAAATTTACTTTGGGACGAAATAAAAAACAGAAGACAAAAACAAGGTGAACCAGTAATACTATATATAATGCAAATGCAAAATTTATTTAGACGTTTTAAAAAATTACCGTTAGAATCGACAAGATTAAGTATAATTGTTCAAAATTTACTTCCAGATGTTATAACTCCACTTACTCATTTCCCTGTAAATACAATTGAAGAATTATTAATAACTGCACAAAGATTACAAGAATCGTTTAGATTAAAAAATTTAGCAATTTCAATTAATAACGAATAACAACCAAATACCTCCACTTTTATTGAAAATAAAAATACCTTACCTAATACCTCACCTAATCAAGTAAATAAACAAAAATTGTTTCAAAATATACAACCGATACATAAAATAAATTATTTATTGCAAAGAAATACTAAATTTCAATCATCAATGAGTGTTCATCCTAGAACCACATATTATAATAAAAATTTTAGTACCTCTATACCTCAAATAAATTCAACAAATAATGATATAAAAAATAATGTTACCTCCTTTCCTCAATATAAAAATAACTATCCAGTAAATACAAATTTACCTAAAATATAACCCCTAATACATAGAACTCAATACTTTTCTAAAAATTTTACACCAACTCAAGTCACATGTTTTAATTGCAGACAGATGTGGTTTCCCACAAGTAACTATAAATAACTGTCCAAAATTTTCAAAAAAACTAAATAGTCGGTACAGGACAAGTAGTCGATCTTGTACGTATTCCCTTAAGGCTACAAAAATACATAAAACAAATAAAAATTTAATTTCTACCTTTAAAAATAAAAATAATAAAAATTTAGTTACTACTTCTAAATTTAAAAATTATAATGACTGGTTAAAATGGTTAAACACATTTAAAAATTTTTATAAACTAACAAAATTTTATGTTGAACCTTATAATTTTATATCTAAACCATCTGATAACAGACCCTATATTAAAGTTAAATTAATAGATACAGATATCACTGCATTGTTTGATACTGGAAGTAATATTTCTGTAATAGGATCTCTTGGTGTACCTTTAATTAAAGATTTAAACCTAAAAATTTTCACTTTATCAAAACATAAATTATTTACCGCTGATGGTACCCCACAAAAAGTTGATGGTACCGTAGATTTACCTATTTTTATAAACGAAGTTTGTCGTTTTATTACATGCCTTATAGTACCTACCTTACCTCTTTCATTTATCTTTGGAACAGATTTCGCAAAGAAATTTGAAATTACCTTAAATTTTAAAAATGATTCCTGGGAAGCTTTTCCATATCAAATACCTTAATACCATTATTAGATAGTCCTGATTTATCAGAAATTTCTAAATTAAATAATAAACTCAGTACCTTAGAAGATTTACATCCATCAGAATTATCTGAAGCTAAACAAATAATAGATTCCTTTAATACAATTGCTAGTACTACATATAATTTAGGTCGAATAGATAAAATATATATGAATATAGACACAGATGATAGTAAACCTATTAGGAAACGTCCATATCCAATGTCTCCCTTTATGTCAAAAATTTTAAATGAAAAATTAGATGAGATGCTAGCTTTAAATGTAATAGAAAAATGTAACTCTTCCTGGTGTTCCCCAGTTTTATTAGTAAAGAAACCTTCTGGTGATTATAGAGTTTGCTTTGACGGAAGAGCTTTAAACGAAATTACGACTCATGATAGCTATCCTATGCCTAATGTAGACCGTATTCTAAATATGCTTAGAGGTGCTACATATATTTCAAGTTTGGATTTAAGACATAGCTTTTGGCAAATTCCTTTAACTGAAGAATCGAAAGATAAAACGGCCTTTAGTGTCATCTCTAGAGGTCAATTTAGATTTGTTACTGTCCCGTTTGGTTTGAGGAATAGTGCTCAAACACAACAACGTTTAGTTGATACAATTTTTGGACCCGAACTGGAGCCAAGCATTTTCTGTTATCTCGACGATATCGTAGTAGTGTCTTCCACGTTCGCTGAACATATTAAATTATTAGAAACTGTAAGAGACCGCTTAAAAGAAACAAATTTAACTTTAAATTTAGACAAATGTGAATTTTTCAAAAAGTCATTAAAGTATCAAGGATATATTGTAGGGTCGAATTCAATAAGAACAGATCCAGACAAAATTTCTGCCATGATAAATTATCCAAGACCAACAACAACCACTGAAATAAAACGTTTTGTCGGTATGGTCAGTTGGTATAGAAGATTCGTGAAGTCTTTTTCAACTTTATTATCTCCAATTAATGATTTATTAAAAGGAAAGAAGAAAAAGGAACCAATAGTTTGGACTCCTCAAGCAGAATCGTCATTTTTAAATATAAAGCAGATTTTGGTGTCTGAACCAATTTTGTCAACCCGATTTTAGTCAACCTTTTATAATAGAGGCTGATGCGTCAAATACAGGTCTAGGCGGTGTCTTATTACAAAATTTGAATGGAGAGAGTCACATTATCTCATATGCTGGTCGATCTCTCACTCGTTCTGAACGTAACTATTCAGTTACAGAACGTGAATGCCTTGCTGTGATTTTTTCTATAGAAAGATTTCGTCCCTGGATAGAAGGCACTAAATTTACAGTAATAACTTATCACCACAGTCTCCTGTGGCTTAATAATATACAGAATCCCTCTGGTAAACTTGCGAGATGGGCAACTCGTTTGCGACAGCATGCCTTTGACTTTATTCACCGAAAGGGTAAATTAAATGTAATACCTGACTCACTTAGTCGTTCGACTTCAGAAGACACATTAAATTTAAATATTTTAGAAATAAATCAAAATAATCTTGATGAATATTGCATATCTTTAAGAAATAAAATAATAAATTCACCAAATACCTATCCACAATGGAAAATAGAAAATAATCTTTTATATAAATTTGTACCTACAAATCTACCTTTAAATACAAACATTAGTAATTGGAAACTTTTAATACCTATACAACAAAGCAATGACGTCATATCAGCATATCATGATCCTCCTACAGCTAGTCATTTTGGCTTTTATAAAACTTTAGCTAGAATTCAAGAAGCCTTTTATTGGCCAAAGATGGAATATGATGTTCTCAGATATTGTCGAAATTGTCTTGTCTGTGATGCACAAAAATTGTCAAATCAGAAACCTTTAGGATTAGTAGGAAAGGAAAAAGATGTTCATTTCCCATTTTATACAATAGCACTAGATCTCATAGGTACCCTACCTCGTACAAAACAAGGCCACAAATGGATACTTGTTGTTGGAGACTGGTTTTCCAAATTTACTTTGCTCTTTCCTTTACGTAGTGCTAAAGCACAACACATTGAAAAACATGTAGAAAATAATATATTTTTAACTTTTGGTGTCCCTAAATTTATAATTTGCGATAATGGTTCTCAATTATCTGGAAATATTTTTAAAAATTTAAGTAATAAATATAATGTTGAAAAGATCTGGTATACTGCAGTATATTCTCTTCAGTGCAATTTTGTAGAAAGAATAAACAAAACTGTTGGTACTGCTATAAGATCTTACGTTGAAACACAAAATATGTGGGAATGAAAACTTGGCAAAAATACAGTATGCTATAAACTCTACTAAGCATGAAGTAACCGGTTTTTCTCCAAATTTTCTTGTCTTTGGTAGACATGTTCTTATCTCAGGAAAATTTTATAGTTCGTCATATAAACCTTCTGAAGACGTCGATATAATGCCTGAAGATAGAGTTGCATATTCCACTGGTCAACAGGGTCTCTTTAACGTATTCAAAGATGTTAAAAATAGGCTGCATTCAGCTTATAAAAAAATGTCTAGTCGATATAACCTTCGACGTAGACAAATTTCATTTAATATTGGTGACTTTGTTTGGAGAACGAACAAAGTGTTATCTAAAGCAGGAGAAGCAGGAGTAACTTTGTAAAATACACTTTAGTATTTTAATTTTAGACCCCCACCCCCCTTAAGATTTGCAAACCGCCATCTTTGTTCCAAACCGCTCTCTTTGTCCCAAACCGCCCTCTTTGTCCCAAACCGCCCTAATATTTTTTATTTTAATTTAATTATATGAGTGATTAGATTTTACCGACTTTGTCTTTACCTATTTTTGTCCTTACCAATTTTAGTCTCCCTCGGGACGGGTGATACAGTCAGATATCACATCACTCATACTTTTAAGTTTATTTCAGTATTTTTCCCCCATTGGTTTACCCATATCTACTAAAAAAAATATTCCTAACGTCATATTTTTTTTTCTTTGGTCCGGGGCAGTGTAACATGCCTTTTTATCTATAGGTTAGCATGTTACATTGTGCTTGGCACCATTACCATATAAATGCTTATATCTACATTTAAATATAAAATTACTCTCTTTATTATATAATATATTTTCTACAAGAATTTATCTCGCACAATGAAACATAAAAAGCAATAAACAGACGTGTACTAAAACTTAATTGAATCTTAAAAGACATATGCATATCTATGGCAGCCAACTCAATGTGCATAGATTATGATTTGTTAAGGATAAAGTGATTAGCAAGATGTCAAACTACCTATTTGAAATTAACAGTTGGTAATTATGTGATAGACAACCCAGCATACACCAATTATAACTTCTTAGAGTAAAATTTTATTGTTAGGTGTATAACCTAAGTAGCAGCCGTTTATTATGTAATATTTATTGCTATATGCATAGTGATAATAATTTGCAATGTGCAAAATATCGTTTTGTTGTTAAAAGATTGGTTTAATAAAACACAATATAAAGATTGTGAATTATTTATTCTAGTTAAATTTTACACTGCTAGAGACAACAATTATTATTAGTACTTGGTGTAGATATAACAAAATTTGTATTCTAGATGATAGTATGTTTAAGGGATATTACTATTTAAAAAGACACACCTATTGTGTGGGTGTATGTACCTACTTATTAGAAGATTTTAGAATATTAATTAGAGATGATTTTGAATTCTGCATGTGATCCTATTGATAGTCATATATGTATAAATACATTAAGACTGTACGTATAGGTTGCGTTATTATCATCGAGATGTGTAACAAAGAACATTTTTAAAACATAGTATTTTAAATATGGATGTATGAATATACAACTATACCTTTTACTACATTTTCTATGGTCTTCAGCGGATGTTGCTATTGGTTGGATGACATAACTAAAAGAGCATATTCTATCAGTTGTACACATTTTTGTTTATTCAATATATTTGTTAGCAGGAATTCTCCAATATGATGCTAACAGATTCCGTTTCCCTATATCTATTTACTTCAAGCCTAAGATTGGGCATAGTCTTTACGAGTTTCATTCATATTTAACAATTTTCTTATTTCAGTAACAAATTGTGTCAAACTGATAGAATATGATATCAAGAATGCATGTGAGATTAAGGGAAAAATAATTTAGTTGAAACAGAAAACTGGAAATGTAGGTATATGATAGTGGCGTAATTCTTAATGCAGGTATTGGTATCTAACCCAAGTTAAGAAGCCTGTAAACGTAATTATGTCTTTTTATCCAACATTTCCTATGTGTACATTCAGTTAAAACTAACAAAAGCCTTAAAGGTTGTTTGCTATTAACTGCAGCAAAACCATATTCTCTTTTTTAGCCAGAAGTTTAATATTTTCCCTTAAAAAAACCTCGTTTGTTAATAAGTACTAGAACCAGCTTACTACATATTCAATACAATCAAAAATGAATTAGAAATCCACATGAAATAGTACTTTTACAAAAATTGTTTTGCAGCATTTTTGTTCTAGGTACGGACAGCTAGCTCTGATCGCAGCTTTGATCACGCTGTGAATTCCGATTAAAGCTTTGATTACAATATATTCTGGTTTATAGTTTTGAAAGATTGGACTCGTCAGGAATTAGATTAACTGGAATTGTCTGGAGTTAGGTTACTTGGACTTGTGTGGACTTAGGTTAGATAGCAGGAAAAATTGTTAGGTTAGGTCAGCGTTGCCGGAACAGCGATGCTGATCTAACCTATCAATTTGCGGTTAATTTTAATATATTGAACAGAGTACACTATTTTGAATCATGTTATAGGCAGAAAAGCTGCTAAGTATATTTTTTATTCATTAAAAGTTTAAAATGGGAGCGGTCTGTAAAATAAAAATTAAAAGGGGTCACCGGCACTAGCTAGCGGAAGGTCGTGGATCGTTTAAAGGGTTAAAATTTTGCAGAAGGGGCTAAATTAATATATAATATACAACAAAAAAAATTGGCACTTACCTTTTATAAATATTGGCTACGTTTCTTTCTACGTTTTTAAAACGGACAACTCTAATGGAATCTTCTTCTCTTGACTATAGCCTTAAATTATATATCAACCATACTCTTAACCATTATTTACATCATATTTCTGATTTCCAATGACTATTAACATAACAGCCCAAAAACAAGATTTCAGAAACCAAATCCGGCCCTTTTCAAGATGAGTGCCATAAATAGCAATTATTTTTCTAACGGTATAAATATGTTGTACATTCTTGGAAGTTTAAATACTGAAATTGTTGACCATATCATTGGCGATAGTTGTCTGCCATTGACAAAAGACCCGATAACCTACCCCGAGCCGAAATGGCATTCAATACAATGGTTGTCTCCAGACTACTTAAAATTACTTGCAATCTTTGAACAAATCAAATTGAAAAATAGTTAGTCTATTTGTAATGTTTCGTTTTCTATAAACGCTGTCACTCGCTGAAATATTAAGAAAATAAAGTTTTACAAAGAGAAAATTGCTTTTGTTTGTTTAAGTTAAAAGGTAAGATTCTATTTAAATTTATCAGATTCGTCAATCTATAAACGACATAGGTTTTTAAAGGGTATTGTATTGGGTTTGCAAAGTAGGGCCTTTCAATTATTATGACAGCTGCTGGAATTTCTAATATTTAAGTTTAAAGTTATTTCTAAATCTGAGGTCTTTATTATAAGGGATGCTTACTAAAATATAACGGTAATTTATCATGGAATTCTAAGTATAATACAATTTAATGAAATTTAATTAATTAATTAATCTGTTAATACGTTAACATTTCAAAATAATGTTACAATCATTCAAATCATATAAAAACATACAATATGTTTCATTACTAGAATGTTTTCACTAAATCCAAAACATTTCTATATTGTACATAAAAGTTCATTTTTTTAAGAGATTTACTTGATTAACCACTACTCATTGATTCGCTCCCAGAATCTGAACTACATCGCCTTCACAAAGCATGTTCTCAGATCATGTTTAGTAAGTTTTAAAAACCTTTCATAATTGTATACGACTTGTTCCAACTGGCAGTAGGTACCAATGACTGATACATCATAGCCACCATTACCACTCGAACATGGTTGCCAACTTTAAATTTTATTTATCCTATTGTCGTTTTTTATATGGTAATTATAGGTCAGTGTGAAAACGAAAATAGGTCAGGTAACTACTAAAAACTATGGGGGGGGGGATTCATCAGATGACTAAATAGAAAGTCCCATGTAGGCGACGCTGATACATTTAAATATATTAATTTTATTGTACATACGAGGTTGGTGCGGTTGATAAGGTTAGTGCGTTTGAGGTTCGATTACATCTTTTTGAACAACAGCATGGGATAAGTTAGGATGAGTTGTTTGCAATAAAATAGACACTTAAACTTATTACGAAACATTTTTTGAGAAACATCTTACTAGTCGTAAGGAATATATATGTATGTAGGTATAAAATAAACAAATAAAAACACTACTTAGTGTAAATCTGTTGGTTAACATTATTCTTTATTAAAAATGAGTTATTGGTTCCATATGTACAAACCAGTTTTTGAGTACAATTACATTTGTGGTTGCGCAATTAAATGAAGAATGTCGTGTTGTATGGTAGAAATACTTCGGTGGATTGGTATATTCCTTTGATTTATGTAGTGGTTAATAACATTTAGGTGTGGAAATTTTTTTAATAACCAAAACCGTTTTTCTATACCTTTAACATAGACACATGTTGTTCTGGTAAATATCGAGTCCAAAATATGATGGAGATAGCTATATGGCAAGTCACCATCTTCCCAAGATATACTGTGAAAGTTTCCGCTTAACCATACGTTTTGGTGTTTGAAGCGAACTGATAGTCAGTTCCAAGAATACGGTGGTTTCAGCTTATATGTTATTGCAACTCTATTCAATAACAATAGTGGTAAAACAGTCATTTCTTTAAACACAAAGTTATTATTGACAGTTTTCAAACCTTGAACGTCGACAACTAATGGACTATTTATTTTAGACTTCACTTACAATATTGGTTGCAGGATTGTAGCAAACCAAACGATCGTGTAGAATGAGGCAGTATGCTGTAGTGTGAGCTTTAAGTGCTTCCTTTATTTGAAATTCTAATCGTATGTCAATCGCTCCCACTTTCACTATTTCGTTTTGATGAGAAGAATCGATGACTACAAGTTGAGCGTACGTTTGAAATTCATTGGGTGTTAATATATGTTCGCGATGCCCTCGTAATACGATTGTTGAAACTGTGCATACATTTCATATAGTATAGAATAGCGATTGGTATCGAAATCAATGTTAAGATTATCATAAGGATACATAGATGAGCCTAGATGTAATTTCATATTGGTCCACCTACTGTGGCCGAGCTGACTGCGCCCTTTTTTTGCGTGGTGTATCGGTTTGAAAGCGGACAATAACAAAACGCGGTTTTTCCACTTGAGAAGCAGTCTTCATAGTCCACGTATGCGTGTGTGTTTTATGTAATTCTGGATATTCGTGTAGTTCCCAACTGCGAAAGCTTATGTCCATGGTGACATTGCGTTGCAGATGTTTGAGTAGTTTTAAGCGTTCTGCATCTGCTACGGTTATATGTGGAATCTGCCATGATATATGTGTAATAGTAATTTTGATTGACTCTTTGTTATCAGAATTCGATATAACTGCATCGTCAGCACTACTTCTATTAAGAATAAGCTCCTGTTTGATATTCAAAATAATTATTCGGTGGTCCTCCGCAAATCCTAAAACCATGAGCTAGGGAATGCATAGGTTGAAATGACTATTAGCATCAACGAGATCAAACTTATCGATGGGGGACCAACCGGCGTTGCTATAGCGACGGATTTCGCTATAATCGTAGGATAGGAAATTTTTAATAGTTGTAGTTATACCTGGATTACGACTGTGGTCAATAACCTTTCCACCAAGTTCATAACGAATTTCATCAAATAAAAATAAAACTCTGTTGTTGGCAAAATCGGCTGTAGGTGAAACGGCACCATCTGACTTATTAATTATACCCTCAATATAAATTACGCCGTCCCATGATAATGTATAGACATCTTCGTTTTCAATTGGAATCCGTATAAAATCGTTCTTCTCATGCGTGGTGTTGGAGTAGGGAGTATGCATATGTTTGTCGGCATTGACGATGGTTGTATGAAATATAGCACGTGCATAACATTTAAAATATTACTATCCATTTTAGCGATGTAGTACTTTGAATCTTAATGTTTGCAGAAATTTAACGTTTTCCGGTGTTAATCGCTGCACTGGTGTCATGTAACTGGTAAAGCTGCTGACAATGTGTCCATTAATAGGTTTTGGTGGTTTATGCTCGTAGCGCAGAACCATCGTTTAAAGACACTCTAGATAAAGTCTAATCGTGATGGTTTCCCGACGAAAAGTAGTGAGATTATTGTTTTGATCAACTATTTTAACAATAATGCGATCGATGATTCGTGAATTAAGTGGCATATAGGTGACGTTCACGGGATTTTCAATAATCTTGTAGCCTGCAGGAAAGAATCGATGCAAAATGTGTACAGGTTTGCTATTGCGATACGGTCCGACCACAAGATTACATTCAATGCATATAGAATTGATTGGAAAGACCTGTGCCGGATGGTCCGAAATAGCAGTAGTGAGAGCTGACAGCTTACGTTTTTCAAAACCTAGCAACGAAGAAAGTGAATTTGGTTGTGTAAAATCGACTATACCTGATGCTTTGATTTTTGTATGTAAACTGTTATTATTGGCTAGAATATCAATGAGATAACGTTTGGATGAAGTGCGTTCACGGGGATTGTTCAGATTACGTCGTACGAACTTATTAATATCTGCTTCATAAGTTCCTTCTGGTAAAGTAAGCACGATGTCATCAATGTAAAATTTATTGTTCGCTTCCGTTACATTGGAAATTGAAAAATACGTATCAAAGTTTGTAAGACCAATAACGTATTCAAGGTCATCATCGAGAACAATTGGTGGGTTGATGATTACGGTGAGCGTAGATTCAGTTCCAGTTAAAGTAAATGTATACATGTTCAGTGGTTGACGATAAACTAACAACTAGTTGTATTGGTAGTTGGGATGGGGGGTTAAAAAGCAAATTCCTGAAACACTTGCAATATTGGTTTTTAATTAAACACATTTTTACACAAAACAGTTAAAAATACAATAAAAATTAAATAACATATAACGTTATTAGAAACTTAACGGAGGACTATTTTGCAGTAAAAATTTCAACACGAAATGCCCACACGTAACAGTGTTAAGCGGTTGAATTTGCTTATAATTATAATAGAGAGTGCATTGTCCTGATGAGGTTAAGTACTTGTCAAATTCCTCGGCGGTGGTAGATTACCAATGCTATCATAATAGACTGCCATTGAACTATCTTTTTTGTACGCGGTCCAATGAGTTCCTGCACCACGTGTAATATCATGATTAAGAATACCACATTCGCGCCAACGAATTATGTTTGGAAGTGAATTGCGCATGAAAATTTCACGAAAGTGGGATATTTGTAAACGTTTTAAGTATTTGTTCAACTCAACATTGGTTAACGCTCGCATAGGTAGGTTTAGCGATTGCGTTGAGTCTTTTTTCCTTGTCTTTGTTTACGCAAACCTTGCCCGTGCCTAAGATAAGGCTTTAGGTACAGTCCATGTCCACGCCGATAAGGTTTCAAATAGAGACCCTTTCCAAGTGTCACAACCTCTTGTGCCGAGTTATGTCGTTTCGCTTCCTCCAATTGTTGTCGAAGTTTAGCATCGTTGACAGCTTTTACAATTCCAACTGCTCCACCCGACAACGCTCCAATTGCGGAGAGGGCTTGCAAAAATAGGTATTAAAGGTAGGAAACCACCAGTTTTGAGTACAGGAATTACACGTGGGATGCCACGAACCTCATCCGCTATATCTTTAATGGGTGTCACTGCAAGTCTAGCAGTTTTAATAAGATGGGTCGGACAAAAGTTTTTAATGCGTTCCCAAATGGTGCGAACTAAACGCTTGAATAGTATGCCATTTCCTGTAAAAGACGCTGACCACGTCGTTTTCCCTTACACCTTATCGTTTTCTTGCGACAATCTATACCAAATTTAACTTTGGCTTTCATTGCAGAACCAACTGCAAACGCAGCAAGTTTTTTACCTAAAGAAGCGTCGGGTGCAGTGCGACGTTTTTGTGCTGCTTTGGCAAGACGTCTATCAGCTTGGTGTAGGGCTGTTAACTCTGTAGAACGATCGTAGGCGATGTCGTGTAGTTTGCAGGCTTAAGGGATTACGACCTATATCACCACGCTCTAGACGTTTCTCAAGCTTAGTACCCGGTCCAAAGAAGCGATAGTCTGGTAAATGTAATTCTACTAGTAAGCGATTGATAGCCCTATTGAGTAACCCGTAGCTACGATAGAATTTCATTAATCTTGTCAGTCGAAACGTTTAAAGGATACTGGTCATGCGTGTAGAATTGTTTGCTTAAATGTTTACCATACTGCAATTACCCTTTAGTATATGGATGGAATACGTCTGGCAAAGCAATAATCGACGTTGACGATTACCGACTACAACTGCAGCAACATCACTAATGTGCAAAAGCATGGATTATTATTACCGTCAACAATATGGTGTATCATTACAGGTCCATCTAATTGTGGCAAAACTGATGTAGTCATCGGTCTCTTGAAACATCCGAATGGTGTACGCTTTGAAAACGTTTATCTCTACTTGAAATTTTTGTATCAATCAAAGTATTAGTACCTAGACAAGTTATTACAACCAATAAAAGGAATAGGATATTTTGCGTTTAACAAATGGGATGCAATTGATACCCCAGTGGATGCAAAACCGAATTCGATATTTATTTTTGAGTACGCGTCGCGCGATAAACAAAATGTAATGCGAGAATTTTTTTTTTGGGTCGACATAAGGCCATCGATTGTTTTTACCTATAACAGACCTATTCCAAAATACCTAAACAATTGATTAGAGACAATGCTAATGTCCTAGTGCTATTCAAACATTTAATTTGATTTGATGGCCATTTTCCCGAATTCGGACCACATATCCATCCTGGTTGCTGTTTTTCATCCTCTATTGCTAATTTCTTGAGGATCCAGTTATACGTTGATCTATGAGGACTAACTACATTAGGTTGGTTCTTGCAATTTATCTTATACTTTAAAATTAACTTCAATACTTTTTCCAATATCATAGGTTGTGCAAAATATATGGCATCTACAACAATATCGTCAATCGCTGTTACCAGTGACTTATAGTTGCGTTTTATATTCACTATAGGATATGCCTTCATACTCAATACAGCTTGGTTAGTTAGCAATTCTTCGAGTAAATATACATCGCTCAAACTATAATTACTCTCTGTTGTGTCTAGCATGCCACGCACCTAATGACATTTTTACTCTGATCTGTCACTGCAAGCGTCAATAAGGCTTGATACAAATTGATCACACCTACTCTGTTGATTAAACAGCATGCCCATTACATCAATGGATGTATCATTGGTCAATGTTAGCCATTTGAAGGCTTTGAAGGGAACATGAACACCTAGTCTGAACAGTATATGATTGAGTTTGTCTACATCATTCAACACTATGGCGTGTTTCGGATGTTGGTGTAAAATGCGTTATTCGCCCTCGAACAAGTCTTACAATACATTGTTCATGTTAACTTGAAAACTCCACGCCACTTTCGTCGTTGTTGCACTCACTGCGAAAACTATCCAAGTACCTGCCTTTTACGGTACATTCTTCAAAATCGGTAATGATAAAGAGTAGTGTAAATACCTTCTTTGAGACTCACTTCCGTACCTCACTTCGAACTATAGTCCCCACTTCCACGTTGTGACACTGAGCGTCACCTGGTTATTCGTCTGATAAACCCTCCTAGTTTTTTAATTTTTGTGACTGCTTATTTTCGTTTTGACGCTGACTTACACTTACCTCACAAAAGAAATTTGTATAATCAACCACAAGGACAATAATAAATTTTACAATTTATTGTTGGAGTAGTAGTGCTTTACATCCGCCTATTTATATAGTATAATACACGACAAATATCATTATCACGACTCCTTACTTAGTCCTCATTACTTGGAAATAGGTTTCGTGTTCAAATCGACATACTTCTTTAAGCATTGGATTTGTTTAGATTTCAACACCCTATGTACTCGTGCTATTTTTAATCCGTTCCATGCTGCTTGTAAATTTTAATAATGACTAACATAGTTTACTTTATTGTTTAAGTTTGCAATCAATTCCTTATATTTTGTTTTTATCATTTGCAATGGCATATTTTATACTAAAAACGGTAAGTTGGAAAAATTGTTGTGCAGTTCTTCGAGATAGGCCATATCCACCTCTAGCGCATAGCTAAACTCTGTTTCATCTGCTATCTGTGTTATATTCAAGTTTTTTACGTCCCACCCGTCCGATAACCGTTCAAAATTTGAAATTGGTAGTACAAATTTGTAGAAATTTGCCACATCTAAGTACATTAAATTTGTTTTCTGTCTACACAAACTAATTCCACCTCTGATGTCCTTGTAAAAATGCAACATATAAATATTGACGAGTAATTCTAATTCGACATTGGATGTAGGATCCAAATTACAAACATTTATACAATTTTTACTAAACGCTTCATAAATATCTGCTAGTACCAATACATCCGATTTTAAATACAAACCAGAATAGGAATATACCTTTTCTAACAGTTGCATAAATTTTTAGGGGCAGTCTTCACCGTTATACAGTCGAAATCACGAAAGAATACGATCACGTGGTTATTGCTTGAATGTAGAAAACACGCATTTACATTCAAGATGGTCCCGATTTTATTACGAGTGTAATAAAGATAGCAAGTAAGGGAAGTGTGTTCTACATCCACCGCAATAATTTTCATACGTAATTGATTTATACTGAATACAAATAAAGCAATTCTTATATCTTTTATCTGAACTTGTTTCGTATTCATTCAGGCATTTACCTGATTAGAGTGGTACTTTAAATTTGACGATAATAATATTTTAGCATCATTTCTGTCATTATACCCTAACCCTACTTACGTCGTATTTAACATGCAAACTCATTTTTCTTTATTTGTTATATTTCTCGTTCATTTATTGTAAAACAGTTGTTGAAAAATTAATTATAGAATGGTACGAACGTGAAAAGGCACTAGATGTGACCGTTAATGAGTTGCTCATTCAAGTCGAAGGCGACGATTCTTCAACAGACAGTGACAACGATTAAAAATCTGTATGTATTATTTTTAATGACTTAACATTGTGCATTTCAATTAAAATGATTTGAAATATAACGGTATTATCCTTATTATTTGCGTAATGTGAAGGAACTAAATTTGTTTAGCACCAGTTTAATGACATTGGTTGATATAAGATGAAAATTGTGAATTTTGGTAATTGACAATTATTCTGAAATATTTTGAAGTTACGCAGTTGCCATATGTTCCATTTAACAGAATTAAAATACAGATATATTATAGACTACATAGAACATCCTCGCAGTTATTTACCATATATGTGTATATATTTCTTTGGAACACAAATTGCGTTTTGAACATGTTATATATTACAATAATTATTAATTTATGAATAACTTATTAAATTAAAGTAGGTTATTTATAAGCACTAAATTCTACAATAATTGAAACGAGTTTGAATATAAAAATGTATTGACAATGTTGCTTTTTTCTATAGCACTATTTAAAATTTATTATGATGGAATTAAGGATCAAAAAACATGATGCAAGAGAGTTGTTTTACGTATCAACAGGAACCACATAATTTACATATATATATATATATATATATATATATATATATATATATATATATCGAAATGATATTTTAATTTAGACTATAATTAGTAAAATCCCGGAGGTCATTAACTAAGATGCATTTTTCTGAATGCGGTTGTTAAAGGACGTTATATGAACGCCTTTTGCAAAGAAATAAGTAATATTTATCTCAGTTTGCAACATATTAAAACTTTTAAGTTCGTAAGTTATGCATATCAATTAGAAAACATATTTACTTTTATGAACAAATTTACCTTTACATTCATTACTGAATTTTTAATAATTTCACTAATCATATTTAGTGTGTTTTAAATAGTAACATCCCTTAAACGTACTGTCACCTGGAATACAAATTTTGTTATACCTACATCTAGTACTAATAATAATTGTTGTCTCTAGCAGTGTAAAATTTAGCTAGAATAAATAATTCACAATCTTTTTATTGTGTTTTATTAAACCATTCTTTCAATAACAAAAGGTATTTTGCGTATTGCAAATTATTTTCACCATACAAATAGCAATAAATATTACATAATAAACGGCTGCTACTTAGGTTATCTACCTAACAATAAAATTTTACTCTAAGAGACGTAATTGTCTATCATATAATTACCAACTGGTAATTTCAAATAGGTAGTTTGTCACCTTACTAATCACTTTATCCCTAACAAGTCATAATTTATGCACGTTGGGTTGCCTGCCATAGATATGCATATGTCTTTTAAGATTCAATTAAGTTTTAGTACACGTCTGTTTATTGCTTTTTATGTTACATTGTCTGGTCCTTTTCCAACATTAATCCAACTTAAATTTTTCACAAACCTCCGGGGGGGTATTTTTATTAACGTGCTTTTAAGACATTTTCTTAGAGTAGGTGGTATTGCACAATATTTGCAAAAATATTTACTTCTATAAACTAATTTCGTTTATTACTGAAAACTGTTATTATTTAATAAAACTTAAAGCTATTATAGTTAATACCTGCGTACAACCTTGGTTTTCTCCTCATGAACAAATAACGACATACCTGTTTTTGCGCGATTTGCACATATGTCTATATTTTATTCAAACCATAATTAGAAAATCCAAGGTCACAATCAGTATTCAGCTGTGTTGTAGGTAGTTACTCATATTATATTTAAATGAACGGCACAGTATTACTAGCTGTGTAAAAAATGTTTCTTTTCTGCAGTGAATCAATCAAACTGCATGAGAATATGAACCAATTTCCATGTAATTAGAATATGCCGTTAAATGAAAATAATATATAATATTTATTACTAACAAATTTTTCTGAAATTAATAAGACTCTAGCGGTGATGACAATGGTAAAACAAAAAGTTTAATTAATAGGAATCTGCTACCGCCACTCCACAAAAAGACAAAAGACAATTAAAGAATGTAATTTTTTTGTAAATAAAACATTAAAATTTGGTGTTCGTTTCTTTTTTAACATTATATATTTAATACAAAAATAATTTTTGAGACTTTTGGGGGATTCTTCAGCACGTGCACGTTTTTGCTTAACCTAAAATATCCAAAGTATTCATTCACTTAATGGGTGCAAAGCCCCATTCAGAACACCCTAGGGGAGCTCCATTCCGCATTTGAGAATGATTACGTCACCATCCAAATTCTTCACCACGTTTTAAATAACGACATGATTTGCCTATATTTTAATTTCAGACGACTATAATTATGATAAACAAGACGAGGTTATATGCTAGATCCGGCTGCGAATTCAGTGTAATTGTATAAATTATTTTGGTGATGCAACCGTAAACAAAAATAAGGATATACCTGTCTTAACATAATTTTGCATATACACCTTATTTTAAATTAAAACCATTATATTACGAAACATATAATTCTGCTATTTTTTTATATTTAATACAAAAATAATGGGATATCTCCGTTCAGAACACACTAGAGAGCCGCATTCCACATTTATCATTTTTAGAATGATTACGTCATCCACCACATTTCTTATTTTTGCTTAACTCAAAAATTGCTCTTCAATTAATTATTGCGACGAGAATAAAAATGCAGGGCGAAGCTCTAAGGGGCCCCGCTGCTCAATAAGCAAAAACACGAGCGCCCCTACGAAAGCGAAGCCCCATTCGCCATACTATCTAACAACAAAGACACCCGCCGCTGCGCCTCCACGGTGACGAGGGCAAAGACCTAAGGAGCCCCATTACAAATTCATCATTAAGCAAACTATCAACCAACAAAGGTACCAGAGCCCCAGCGCTTCGCCTGCGTTTTATTTTACGTGGATATACATGGGATTCTATGACAAAATTTGTATATAAAGGAAATTTTGTTTTCAAAACGGCCTCGCAAAACTACTGTCTTCATTTTCCTGTTCAGGAACACCATGAATTTCAATATTGTAGCTTCTGCTTTTCTTTTCCGTGTATTTCAATCTGGCCTCTAAGTAATTGTAGTCTGTTTTAAGTTGTAGATTATCAGTGTTCAATTGCTTTATGGAGTTCTTTGTTTTCAGATTGCATTTTGTCCAATTTATTATTAACTTCATCCAGTTTATTTTCGGTAAAGTTTAGACTTTCTTTAATGTCTTTTTTAAATGATACGAAGTGCTTTAGTAGCAATTTTTCTAAGGATTTTTCGTCAACAAAGGAAGACTCTACCTGACTTTTTGGTTCCGCGATTTCACAGCATTTTATGATAGAATCATTAAATTTTTTATGTTCTACATGTGCTATGTAACTTTTATGATATTTATTTTTACAGTTTATACATTCTGGTCTATTTTTTAGAACATTTTTGCAATATTTGCATTTACTTTTGATGGATGTCTTCACTTCTCGCCATGTGCTGTCCGTAAAAATAGTTCTGGCCCTAAGCAAGGTTTCCTTACGTCTATTACAAAACCCAACGACCCTTTCCATACCATACACATGGATTCTTTGGGACCTTAACCTGACAATCCGGATATGTACAAATACATTCTTGTCCTGGTTGATGCTTTTTCTAACTTTGTCCTTCTTTATCCGCAATCCTGCCTCATTTCAAAAGAAACCAAAGTCAACTTTACAATATTTATTAGCATATTTGCGACACTGAGTAAAATCATCCATGATGCTGGAACAAATTTTACAGCAAGGATTTTTAAATCGTGTGTCAAACATTTCGGTATTGAACTATATGTGACCACCTCGGTGTACACCGCTCTAATAGACGAGTGGAACGCTATATGTGTACCATCACTAATATGCTAAGAATTAAGTCCAACAGAACAACAGCTGGGCCGAGCAAAATCTACAAGATACAATTAGTAAATAATACCACATTACAAGAAACTACTGGACATTCTCCGTTTAATTTAGTTTTTGGACATGAGGGGTAGATCCCTCAAATTTGTACCATCCTTGTTGATTTACTGATTTCTGAAACCAATTATATTCCTGTAGATTGTACGGAAGTAGTAAATAAATTGAGGCACAATGCTGAAAAGTAGCTTTAAATAAAGAGTGAAGCGCAGGCGACAATTTTAAAATTGGGGATGCAGTATTATTAAGTAGAGGCCAAAGACCCAAAAAGTTTAATTGTGAATTCGTTGGACCTTACATTATTAAAGATTTGCTACCACACAAACGTTACACACTGATTAAAGTTGGAACTCGAAAAACTGTAAAATGTGCAAAGGATCAACTGCGCCTTTGGCCAGCCGATTGGACTCCTGAAGATTTCCAACACTTAATAGAATCCGAGCTGAAACTCAATTTAATTTATGTTTTGTTATTATGTAGGTACTAATTGTTTTTGTGCGGTGTTATGTTAGATTAAGAAAAACAGAGACCCATCGTAAATGCACATATCATGTGTGTGTCATTTCCATCGTGTCTCTTGGAGTTTATTGAAGGCCCATCATAAATACACACACCTTGCGTGTGATATTTCCATCGTCTCTTTATTTAGAGTGTAAACGATTGTATATTTTAAGACCCATCCTAAATACGCACATCTTAGTGTGATATTTCCATCATATCTATCAGTTACAACAAAAGACCCACTTTAAATACTTTTAGTATTCTCATCGTGTCTTTGTGTTGTACCATCTATGTTCGTTATTTACAACAAGACTCATCGTAAATACTTTTAGTATTTCCATTGTGTATTTTATTGAGCCTAAATGAAAATGAAACATACAGGTGACATATTCTTATTTGTTACAGCTACAAATCAGAATTCGAGTTAGCACCAGACGAAGACAAAAAGAGCAATGATTGCTAAGATTTTGATGTACGTGTTTTTTGTTTACTAGTACAGTTATGTATTGACTCCAATAAAGAGAAAAACTGCTTTTGATTGTAGTAATCAGTATTAAGTTGTTTTTGCATTCCGAGAGCGGAATGGGGTCAGTTTGGCCAGGTTAGATTCCTTTTAACAGATTTGAATTTAGTGTTTGAATTTGTGTTGCTTGCATCTATTGCACACCCAGTCGAGCTCCAGCGTTGGTAGCAAAAAGACTGTCTGTTGATGTGTCACTAAGACCCATTATTTAATAGTTTATACTGAAATCTAACAAAATTATTACTATATTGACAAGAATTTTTGTTCTAGCATGTGGAAAATAATGCAGTCTATTCAAGGATTAAATTCATTAGGTTTTTTTATGAATTATTAATATCACTGTTTGAAAGCAAAGAAGACAAAACTCAAACTCCTACAGGATACCAAGGCTTTCTTGATGCTGCTTTGTTTATGTTGCTTGTTATGAAGGCAACTGTACATCTTGGAACTCCACCGGCACGTGAATGTAAGTTTCAAATTTAGAAATGAAATTTATTTAGTTTTAGTTATTGCTCTATCTATCTCTATCTCTATCTATTGCTCGGAGAACAATATATTTTATTGAATGTTGTACGGGTTTTATACACTTTCCACGATATAGAAATTTTAAGTAGGACTGTAATTACATAGGATTTTTAATAACTAAATTAAATAAAATATTCAGAGTTGGAGACAATGCAAACAATTGGTTTCTATATAATAAAGCAAACAAACACCCACCTTGTCCTTCCAGTAGACTGCATATACGAGCGCTCGTTCTTGTGGACACATGGACAGCGTAAACGTGAATTGCCCGTTCTTTAATATACAGCCATAAACCAAAATATAAACACTGACTCCAAATCACACGGTAACCACTACATAGGTTACATACAAAAAAAGGGACGGTACACACATTTAACCCGTCAATAATATATTTACATGTTGCTTCCACCAAGTATGGAAAGTAACTCTTAATTTTAAAAATAACAAAAGAGTGGGAATACATTATCACTAATATATATATCGGAATTATTCGCGAACTAACCTATTATTACCGATCCGACTACTATACCGGATTTATACGCGAGTTAACTGAACAAATGGATTAAAATGAATCTTTAAAAGTTGATAAAACATTTGTTTATAAATTGTTGATTGCTGCATTAAAAAACAATTGTCGAAACTCATTGAAATGGGTAAGAAAATGCATTAAAATTATTTGACCTCTCCAGGAAATTTAAAAATGCTATAATCAGTTGGAAATATTAATGCTTTGAAAGATAATGAATATTGATTTGTTTGATCTTAAAACTTTTACGTTGTTACTGTAAACCTTACAAAAACAATTAAAAGATTCAAAATGCTAGACAATACTATAATTCATACCTTTGAGGAGTTAATATTGTTTTTGGGTCAAAACACAAAATTGCTTGAAATGAATTTACATAAAATAGTTAAAGCATCCAACTATTTCAGCAAAAGCAGAATTAAAGGTTTATTCAAAATGCATGTGGTAACTATGATAACACCTAACAAGTGTATAATATGTCATGACTTGTCATTCAATTGGTTCCAGCTAAGATTTTCCTGGCAAACGTAGCAAAAAAAAATTTGAAGCCTTTAATAAAAACATTTGGACACTTTTAAACTATATGGTTTATAATCAGTTTGTAGAAAAATTAATGCTACCTGTCATGCTTTGTTATTTTGTGAGCAAGGACATTTTTTAAACACAGATGTAGATTTTGCGAGCAAGATTGGAAGGAAGGGTTAGATAGGCGGAACTTCATCAACCATTTTGTACCTTGAAGTGAGTATCATATTTAAATTTTGAATATCATAACTTTACTTGCCATAATATAAATATTGGTCGCAGATGGTGTTGGCGAAGGTTCAATCAATCAAAACGTTATTAGATTTGGATAGTATGTTGGATTTTATAACAGAAAATATTAGACAGCATCTTTTGATGCAAAACAGAACTCAAGCAAGGAGTCAAGGTTTAGACTTTAGCACGTCTGCTACAATTGCAAATTTCTTGTACACTGTTGTTGGACGAAATGGTTCATTAATTACAATTTTGAATTGTTCGTTCATTCATAATTATGTTGTTAAATGTCGGCTGGTTCTATGTCAAAACATGAATAAAATATCATTTGCATGGTTTGGCTTTATCCAGTACCCATGTTTATCTTGTTACGCATTATTACTGTCTCCGTTAGGCGTCAATTATTATGTTAACCCTAGGTGTGATTTATGCCACTAAATTTTATGGCAATTTATTGCCGTCAAACGGTTAAATAGTTTGTTATGGTATTCCATGCAGACACGAAAGAAGGTAGTAAAATCAATAAAGAAAATCGACCATACAGAATATGGCAACAAAACAGGGAGAAGGGTAGAATAGAAATGCACAAGAATTAGATTTTGAGCTAGTTTAAAATGTCATAGAGTGGGTTGGGTCATACAGAAAGAAAAATTAGAAACCTCCGTAAACCAATTTATTATAAACCTTTAACAAACATAGTCCCAAAAGGGATATTTACAAAACAACCAAGAAAACAAACATATGCGTAATCGTCCTGTCACAACATAATGTAAACAAAGTGTCAATTTGCATATCACATAATATAAAAATATAAAGTTTTAAGCATGGATTAGTCTTAAAATCTAAATAATAGGTATATAAATATACAAGTATACTTACACAATGTCCAACCCTAAATATGTACAAGAAGCAATTACACAATATATATATATATATATATATATATATATATAATGCTATGATAAGAGGGTAGTTTGAGGGTAGATTAAGTCATAGGGGTCGTAAGATAACTATAAATATAATTAACGTTAAGAAAACCAAATAATTCCACCATTAAATAGGAGTAAATCGAATATTTTACAAAAGATCAATAGCGAGCACACTGTATATGAATTATATTTAATTTAATGCATAAGAAAGAAGCTCATTTTGCAATAATTAGATAATATCTAGCTAAAATAATAATGTGTGCGTATTATAATACGCTTTAAGTTAAAGAAACGAACAAAGATAATGTTTTAAATACGTCAAGTTTCATCAAAATAAACACGTAATCGGTAAAGATAAACAACCTGGCATTCTAGCTATTTAAAATTTTTATTAAAAATGTCAACGCATAAGTATGAAAACGCATTCAAATACATCATTATTAGAAAAATGCGTACGTGACTAGAATATCATATTTACATGAAAATCCAACATATTTGAAATAACAAACAAAATAGCAGGCTGTTCGCTATACGATAAGCTTTGGACTATATACGACACAAATATAAAATACGTGACAAAATGCCATAAATATTTGGAAATTCTAAGAATACTGTGATATACAGAACGCTTACATCATCGGCAGAGCATTTTATCTAGAATTAAACCAGGAAATTTTGAGAAATATCGGGTTCCGTAGAGATAGGCACAAAGTACAAGCCTTGATCAGCGAACACGCCAATTAAATCGTTGAAAGGTGGGGCTTATAAATATCATAGGAAACTCGAAAATAAACAGTACATCTTTAACAAGGCACGGACCACGTCGATTTAAAGTTGAATATTACGTACCAGTAACAATTAGTGAAAAGTCAATAATTTATTAAAAGTGAATAATTGAATGTGAATATGTGCAACGAAGAATAGCCGTTCTACGCGTAAACATAAGATAAACTATTAATTGAATTTTATTTTAATATTTAACAAATTTAGGGCTCCGAATAAAGATCCGAATAAAGACATAAATGTAGATCATAAAGTATATCTAAAGATCTAAATGTATCTCCAGATGTACCTATAAATGAAAATCCAAAGATACTTCGAAAATACTTACAAGGAAAAAAACGTAAAGATACTAAAAGTTACTACAGAAATCCAAGGGGAAAAATACAAGCAACCATTAATCCATCATTTTGGCCAACAAGTGAAGCAAGTCGAACTGTAACAATCAAGGGGTGCTGACCACAAATACTCTGAAGCAATTCCAGTGACAAGCAAGGAAAACCTACGATAAAGATCTTAAATTTTTCATTGGTTAAAGACTGTTTCAATTTTAATCAAATAGGTCAATTGAGAATTTGAAAAATAGAGAAAGCATCTGTGAACGTTCGAAAGGTACTTAAAAGTAATTACAAAGATATTTTTGCTGGCTTTCAAGAAAATTAAATTTGGTGAATGTGAATAATTTATTCAGGGGCTAATTTTTGAATTGACATAAAACTGTACATATTATTAATCATTATACTGTGTAATTTTGGATTGCTTTATTTAAATGATTTTAACAGATAGAAAGAAAAGGGGTTAAACAATCTTTGTTGTTGTGAAGTAGGGCATTCAGTGAACTAGTCGTGGAAAAACAAACTCAAGAAATTATAGGATTTTAAAAGGGGTTGATATTCACACCAATAAAAATAGATACGCCAATTGTAAGGGCATTATCACAGCAATGAAAATGACATCCAACGTAGGGGCAAAAAACGTAGGGGCTTAAAGGAAATAAGAGTTATATCATAGTAATAAAAATATCGCCCAATCGTGGGATAAAAGGAATTAAAGAAGATATCACAGCAATATATATATATATATATATATATATATATATATATATTGCCGTGGAAGTTGGGACAGTCTCTGGATTCTTTATTATAATTCGTGCCCCACCTGGGCTAACAAAATTAAAAAAAAAAATTTTAATTTCTTACCCCTCTTAATAAGATCGCCTTTGAATTTCTTCTGCTTCCCTGGCTAGCTCAACTGGGCCTCTTCTCGAATACCTAAATTTACAGACATACCTCTTTCACACTTGCACACCATTCAATAAAATCATCAAATAATACAACAACCATACAACCTTTTATTGACACCAAATAACAGATAAATTTTATTTACACATGTGTTAAAACAGTTTGATACAATAATTATAAAACTCAAATTATTGTATGTTTTAAAGTCCTTGATTTTTCTAATGATTTTTAAACAAATTCAATGAGATATGAGTAGATGGGCCCCACATGTTACCCTAAATTGACTTCACACTGGAGTATGGTGAGCTCATTATAACCCAGTTTTATTGGTATATGCTTTTTTAAACCTTGAATAAATTAAAACAAAATTTACAGACCCGTTTACTCTTTACTTGTGGTGACAAAACAGATATAAACAATTACGGGCCTATATCTAAAATAAGTGTTCTTGGCAAAATGATAGACAAGCTTGTCACCATTAAAATACAATTTTATCTTAATAAGTACATAATTGAACAACAACACGGATTTATGCCTAAAAGATCTGTTAACACTAACCTATGCATTTACCTTGAATCAATAGTCACAGCACTTTCACATAACTACTCCGTACCTTCTATTTACATTGATTTGGTAAGAGCATTTGATAAGGTAAACCACAACTTATTGCTATATAAATTGCATTGCTATGGAATAAGTAGTGTTCTATTATTATGGTTTAAATCGTATCTTTGTGGTCGTCGACAAAGGGTAAATATAAAAGGAATAATCTCTAATGAAATTTTTGTTCCTTCAGGAGTCCCCCAAGGGTCACATTTGGGGCCATTATTATTTTTGCTTTACATAAATGATGTATGCAATGTAATTTTGCATAGTAAATTTTTGTTGTTTGCCGATGACTTAAAAATATTTCAAATAATAATCAATGATTCTGATTGTTCTGCACTACAGCAGGATTTAACGAGAATTGAAGCTTCCTTTAAGGAAATTGGAATGGTATTTAACTTTTCAAAATGTTCAGTTATTAGGTTTAGCATTGGTGGCACTGATGAGGCGTTTGATTACCAATGTGAATCAGGATTCTTGGGAAAAGTTAAGATTATTAAAGATCTTGGTGTATATGTTGATTCTAGTATTAGTTTTCATAGTCACATTGATTATGTTGTACGTAAAGCCAGAAAAATGTTATATTTTATTAAATCAGTATCCAATGATTTCAAAAATCCTACTACTTTTAGAACTATTTATTACTCGCTTGTATATCCTATATTAGCATATGGTTCGGTTGTCTGGAATCCATTTCTTTTGGTTCAGTCAGATAAGTTGGAAAGTATACGAAGAGGTTATCTTCGATATGCTGCATCCCGTATAGGTATGACTATGCATTTCTGTGATCATAATAATAAACCCATTGCAACTAAACTGAACATTTGTACATTAAGTTCAACGAGAAACAGAACGGATTTAATTTTTCTGTATAAATTGTTTAATAATCAGTTTGATTGTAGTATCTTTCTTGGATACTACAATGTCTATGTGCCTGGTGGAAATCTTCGGAATAAAAATATTTACTTTGTTTGCCCTACTAAAAAATATAACTTTGTTAAACATTCTAGTACATTTAGGCTAAGTAAACTAGCAAATAACAATTCTCATTGGTTTGATTTATTTAACACTACTATCTTTAATATTTATTCTCAATCAAAACAAATACTAACTATAGAATAATTTGTGCTCATTAGATTTAATAAATATTATGTAAAAAGGGCTTGCCCGTTAGGAAATAAATAAATAAATAAATTTTTATCCTGAATAAAATTTTGGATGTTCTAAATACACCCTTTTTCAATATTCAACATCAGTAAATTGTCCAGTACATGTATCTTTTACAATAAGTTTTTACAACCATAAATATGCCACCAAAAATCTCCCACACAACACAAAGTTCCACAAATGTTTATAAAACAACAGAAATTTCAAATAAATTATCTGGAAAATTCTTCAGGCTTCCTTCCCGTCGGAGATGATTGCCAGAACACCCCTCTTAATGTCTCCATTTACTGTGCTGCCCAGCAGATCCACAGGCCTCTACCATCTGATACCTCTGCAAGCTATGCGCCTCGTATTACAGTACCATTCCATATATCATGCATACAAACTTGATTACTCGTGGTGCTTACTCCCATATATCATGCATCCATTTAATAATTTCTGTGTTGTAGTAGCCGAACCTTTTCTCAATTTAATACGCACTACTCATACTTCACGTCAATAATTAGAAATTTGCTACTACTGTTTTATACTTGCAACCACTATATTTACGGTAACAAAATTACACATACATAAAATACTCACAAAAAGCTTTATTATATGCTGGCCTGAATCTATATTCAGCACTTTATCGAAGTAAAAGAAAAGAGACCCTTAATAATCTAGCTTGGGTATTTATATCCTTTTTAAACCCCCCTAGTGGACGCGCTTCCTTCGAAAAGCTTATTTTCAAAACGAATTCTACAAATTTTGAACGTAACCGTCTCTAAATTCGTAAAATTTGTTCCGTCCTACGTGCTGTATACCCCGAATTCGCTTTCAACCTTCGCGTGTGCGTACGTTTGGAAGGCTGTCCGCTTTCAACCAATGACAAAATTCTCTGCCGTCACAAACTCCACCTAAGCTCTATTTATCTTTGTTTTATACATGTTTGCTGTCTCGTTCAAAACCCCACTTGAGTTACAGAAAATCGATATTGTTGACATCCTATCTCAACTCCACATGTATATTGTACGTGCATTTCCATTCGTTGCTTGCTTTATATCTGTCTCTATCTGTTGTATATTACCGATTGTCCATTTCCCTCGCTCCTTAAGATGTTTGTTACCCTAGCTGTTTATCCAACTGTCGGTTGAAAATAATCTCTGTGAAATCCTATCTTAACGTACGCTCGAATTCTTTGAACGTAACCTTTAAAAAGCAGGTGTTTCTGTTAATTATCGACCGTTTGAACATAACAATTCCTAGACTTTCTACTTTTTTGTATCTGATAAAACTGACGTTGGCTTCTACAACGAATACATTTGCTTTGAGATTATTGATTTTCTTATGCAAGCACGCTCTCTTTTTCTTATATGTGTTTAATTAAATCAACTTATGGTTATTTATGCGTATCCTTGCACTTCTATTTGTTTTGAAGCTTTGTTCCTTCCTGTGATCCTAACATTTCAATTATTAAATATAAAAATACTCTAATATTTGTCTGTTTTCACTAAATGAATTAAATTAATTTTGCGTGTAAATAATTTGCTCTTTTCTATGTACAGGGTTGTTAAAATTTTATTGTTTTACACTGATTTACCCCTTTGAATTCACAACATAATCCCCCTATTTCAATTCAAAGAAAACTTACCTATGTTTTATTGAATTTGAATATAATGATTCCTACCACCTAATCTTACATGATATTTCTAAACTCCTATCTACTCACGTAACACTACCTATATCTATCTATCTAACCTATCACTAGTTATCTATCTATTTCTATGTATTTCTATCTATCTCTAATTATTTCTATCTATCTACACCTATCTTTATTTATAACTAACTATTCACACCTATCACTACCTTTTACCTAACTATTTCTATCTATTACTAACTCTTCACCCTCTATTTCTGTCTATTTCCCTTTTTACCCTTTTGTCATTTGACTCTTTAAGTACCTCACTTTTATATTTTTCTACCTATCTTCACTTTTATTTAAGTTTCTTCTCCTTATGGCCCACTGTGTTATTTTTAACCTTACCTATTACTATCACTATCTATTTATTATACTAACTACACACACTTAACTCAATATCTACATCTCCCTATCTTCTCTTATTTATCCTATACCTAATTCCACTTTTCTAGATACACCTTTCTCTATCTCATCTATTTAAATTCCACTCTACTATTCACCTATCTCTATATTTTTATCGATTAAGTTTCTGTTCCCTCATTTTGTCTCTCCTCAGGTGTATAGGAAACAACAGGCTCACGTGAAATTTCCCCCTTTCCGCCTGTGTCTCCATATCTCTTAAAATATAGGTACACTCCCCTACGATCTCCCCAACTTGAAATGGTCCTTCGTAGGGCAAGTGTAGCTTAGCACATGTCATTAATTCACGCCTGTCTACCCTTAGACTTCTTACTATTACTAGTTCTCTAATTTTGAATTTTACTCTCTTTCGAATTTTCGCATTCATTTTTCGTGTATATTTGTCTGCCCTTCTTCTTAACTTCTCCCTGACATCAAACAACAATTGCTCAAATTCATCCGCTTGAGACACAATCTGCCAAGGTCTCTCAGGGTGTTGCTGTCTCATCAGCATTATGGGACTGGTTTTTGTAACCGTGCTCGGGGTTTTATTTATGAAAGATTCGACCTTAGACAGATTGTCCTCCTATAGTCTATGGTCTCTATATTATGCCAGACATAAGAATTTTACAGTTTCCTGAATATATTGCTCAACTGGGTTTGCCTGAGGATGCCTTATGCTGCAGAAAACTACCTTAACATTTTGTTGATCCCAATAATTCACAAATCTTTGATTATTAAAGTACGTGGCGTTATCTGCCAGCACACGTTTAAACTTTCCAACCTCTCTACAATATAACTCTAATTTTCTATTAGTCTCTACCGTACTACACTCTTTAGTTGGGTATAATTTAGTAAATTTAGAAAAAATATCTATGATTATTATTACATGTTGATACTCTTTTCTACTTCTTACTAAGTTACTCAAGTAATCAATCGCAATTAAGTCTAATGGGTTTTCTACCTGTATGCTCTGTATCACATCCTGACTCGTGTGTTTTTATACTTCCCCAATGTACACAGATGACACAATTTGATCACTGATTTCACAATACTAATATCTTTAACGGAGAAAAAGTTTTCCCTAAATATGAGTCAAAGTTTCCTAACGCCTATGTGTCCATACTTAACATGAAGATCCTTCACAATCAGCTCTGCTTGCACCCTATCTACTACCTATCTAATACCCTCTTGCACAGAAATCCCTCTATCATCTGATAATTTTTAAACTCTGGTTCAGTTTCTAACCGTCTTTTGATGCGTAGTAGCTCTTCACTCTGCTCCTGATTCCTCAGTACCTCTTCTTGTCCATATATGGATCCATTTTGTCTCAAAATGTTTATAGCAATCATGATGTCACGAGGCTTTTATTTACATTATCTTTGCTCCGACTGAACGCATCCGCTATAAAATTATTTTCTCCCTTTATATATTCTATCTCAAAATCAAATTCCTGTAGCAACAGACTTCACCAATATACTCTATTATTGGAGAATCGAGTATTCATCAGGGCACACAACGCTGAATGGTCCATCTCAATGACAAAATGCCGACCTATGAGATAAAACTTTAGTTTGCTCATGCCAAAAACCACTGCTGCCATCTGCTTTTTACTAATCGTGTAATTCAACTCATGCGGCTTCAGTGTCCGTGAAACAAACGATATAGGAATTGCCTCACCATCCTGAATCTGGTAGAGCTCGGCCGCTAAGACACTATTCGATGCATCCGTTCTTAATATAAACCCTACGTCAAATCTGGGATGCCTCAAAATTAGTTGTTCGTGAAACTGCTCCAACAGGGTTAGGTACGCTGCCTCTTGGCTCTCCGACCACTTCCATTTGACTCCTTTCTTCAAGAGTTTGAACAGCGACCCTGCCTTTTCTGAAAATGCCGGTACAAACTTCTTATAAAAATTGAGAACTCCCAAAAATGCTCTTACTTTTCTGATATTATTTGGTCTCGGATAGTTTAAAATTTCAGACAATCTTTCTTTGTCTATACACATACCCTCATGATTCACTACATATCCTAAAAATTTCACGGTCTTTGGAAAAAACTCACACTTGTCAATATTCAATCTTAAACCTGCTAACTTCAGCTCTAATAACACTCTCTCTAAATGAGCATAATTTTCCTTTTCAGTTTCGCTAAAAATCAAAATATCGTCCACATAGTGCATGCAAAACTGCTCATACGCTCCTAAAATTGCCTGCATGGCTTTAATTAATGCTGCACTCGACGTTGACAAACCATATGGTACTACTTTAAAGTTGTACACTTCCCTTTTACGGAAAACCCCGTATACCTTCTAGACTCTTTGTGTAATGGAATTAGCCAGAAAGAATTCCTTAAATCTAATTTGCTGAATATAAATTTTCCACTAATCTGGTCAAAAGTGTATCCATGGACGGTGGACAATGAAATTGTGGTTTCGTCCTCTGATTAATCTTCCTCGCATCCAAATATAAACGAATACTGTTATCCTTTTTCTTAACCACAACTAATGGATTTATAAAGTATGTATTCAAAAACTCGATTATGCCATCATTCAACATTCTCGTCAACTCCTGATTCACCTGTTCCCTATATGCTGCCGGTATTGGACATACCTTTGCATTGAATAGTTCAGAATTGTCTACCTCTAAAACATGCTCATAATTTAACGCTGTGCTTGCCTCTACCCCTACTAACTCTGAATGTTTGTGTAATAACTCTTGTACCTATCTTAACTTTTCTTCAGGGCATTTAATGGTGTCGATCTCTTTCACTTGTTCCTCATCTACCTCCATAACATTAACACATAATCCCATGTCATCCTCTGTGACATCATAATTTGCCTTCCAGGGCAATATCCTATCCCCAATCCTAACTACTTTCCTCTCCATATCTATTACAACTCCTAACTTCATCATACAATCGACCCCTAATATCTCTTTAAACTTTAACCCAGGTACAATTATAAATTCCTGTTCACAGCTAACTGAACCTAACTCTACTTTTAAAATAACTACACTATTCACAACAGCAAATCGCTTTTTATTCGGCGCAACCAGGTGACTTCTTTTTATTGGCATTATCCTGTCACACACTTTATCCTTAATTTCATTGACGAATTCCTCCGATAGTAAACTCGCCTCAGTTTCTGAATCTAATAACACTCCTAAATTTTTTTCAAAAATTTTAATATCAATTATAGGCAAACAAAAATTTTCTGTTACTTCTGGCTCAACTTCTTCCTCTATCTTTAAAAATTCCTTCGGATGTTCTAGTGGTTTGTCCTTGTCTAAAAATCCTGTCCTGGTCTGGTCTCTCTACTTGGTCCAGGTCTCGCTACCACCTCAGCATATGTCCGCGATGTCTCCGCTCTGTTTGTGTTCTTATTCTCTTTGTTAGGTGTGGTCGATGTCCCTCGTATGTCAGGCGAACTGTTTTGTGTTGTCACCCCTTGTCTAGGTGCAGGTCCCTTACCTACACTGTTACTCTTGAAAATGTCCGTCTAGGTTTCCAGTTCGGTCGATTAAATACATAATTAGTCCCTCGTCTTGCATAGTTGTCCCTTCTGTTGTCAAATCTTACCGTGTTTACTTGTCGTTCCCTTGGTTCCCGAGGTCGTTCACTGCTTACATCATCATACCTCTGCAGGTACTCCAAAAACATCTCCCTGTCTACAATGTTTTGCAACGCAACATGTTGCCTAACCTCAACCTCAAAATGCCGTGAAAGATATTTGATTATCTGTCTGTCTGTCAATGGTGGATTTAACTGTTTCGCTATGCTATACTTTCTTATAGCATATTGCTCCCTACTTCCTGCAAACCCCCCTTTAAATTTTTCTGTTATTAAGTCGTCTCTTACTTGGTCCTGTCGATGTGGTCACTCCAGTAGTGTTTTAGAAATCTGTCCTCAAAGTCATTGTATGTGTCAATTTCCTGTCCTATTAAGTTATACCAGGCCTCAGCATGGTCTTTCAGCAACGCTTTAATAATGTTGAGTTTCGCCTGTTCATCATACAAATTACTAACCAAACCTCTAATGTTATTAATAAATATTTGAGGATTCACCCTACTATCCCCATAAAATTTCATTTGTTGATCTAGCGACATATTCCCTGTTACGAAGCTGGGACCATCCCCCATCCAAGTCGATACGTTTTGTTTAATTCCGGTCACTTCTCTCTCTACCCTACCTAACTGATCCCTACATGAGTCCGTCACCTCAGTCATTTTAACGTTAATTTCGTCTTCACAGAAGATTCTTACCTCCTTCCGTAATTGTCGCATTTCCTAACTTAAACCTCTAATGTCACGCTCATTTTAATCTACCCTATTTTCTACTTCCCCCATTTTTACCGTTAACCTATTTTTGAAATCCGAAAATTCTTTGGTTGTTTTATCTATTTTTTTGCTTAATGTCTCCCTAACTCCACTCAACGTCTCATTCATTTGTTCCACTCTTTTTTTTATTCTTCATCCATTTCCCTAAGCTCCTCAAACTTCCTGTTCGATTCTTCTTTAACCCCACGTAATGTCTCACTCATCTGCTCAAATTTCCTGTTAGATTCTGCATTCATCCTCTCTAGCATCCTCATTATCATCTCATTTCCTTGGTCTCCTGACTCTGTCCTCAACTGATCCCTACTACCTCCAGCTTCCTCCATTTTTTTCTGCTTTATCAAATAAGGCGCTATCGTCACTTCCAATTTCCACTCCTTGACTTCTTAACCACTCCTTCCTCTGCATACGTTCAAATCACTCCCACACACTTAAAATTATTTCTAAATTTATACCAGACACACTCTCTCTCAGCTTGCCAGTTTCCTGGAATAAAATTTTCAAATCTTATTTGGAGCTCGAGCCTCACGTTCGGGTCGCCATAAAAGTGCCGTGGAAGTCGGGACAATCTCTGGATTCTCTATTAAAATTCGTGCCCACCTGGGTTAACATAAAATTTTCAAAAAAAGATTTAAAAAATTTCTTACCCCTCTTAATGAGATCGCCTTCGAATTCCCTCTGCTTCCCTGTCTAGCTCAGCTGGACCTCTTTTCGAATACCTAAATTTACAGACATACCTCTTTTACACTCGCACACCATTCAATAAAATCATCAAATAATACAACCATACAACCTCTTATTGACACCAAATAACAGATAAATTTTATTTACACATGTGTTAAAACAGTTTGATACAATAATTATAAAACTCAAATTATGGTATGTTTTTAAAGTCTGATTTTTCTAATGATTTTTAAACAAATTCAATGAGATATGAGTAGATTGGCCCCACATGTTACCCTAAATTGACTTGGAGTATGGTGAGCTCATTATAACCCAGTTTTGTTGGTATATGCTTTTTTAAACCTTGAATAAACTAAAACAAAATTTACAGACACGTTAACCCTTTACAATTCAATTTTTACCTGAATAAAATTTTGGATGTTCTAAATACACCCTTTTTCAATATTCAACATCGGTAAATTGTCCAGTACATGTATCTTTTACAATAAGTTTCTACAACCATAAATATGCCACAAAAAATCACCCACACAACACAAAGTTCCACACATGTTTATAAAACAACAGAAATTTCAAATAAATTATCTGGAAAATTCTTCAGGCATCCTTCCCGTCGGAGATGATTGCCAGAACACCCCTCTTAATGTCTCCATTTACTGTGCTGCTCAGCGGATCCACAGGCCTCTACCATCTGATACCTCTGCAAGCTATGCGCCTCGTATTACAGTACCATTCCATATATCATGCATACAAACTTGATTATTTGTGGTGCTTACTCCCATATATCATGCATCCATTTAATAATTTTTGTGTTGTAGTAGCCGGACCTTTTTTCAATTTAATACGCACTACTCATACTTCACGTCAATAATTAGAGATCCGCTACTACTGTTTTATACTTGTAACCACTATATTTACGGTAACAAAATTACACATACATAAAATACTCACAAAAAGCTTTATTGTATGCTGGTCTGAATCGATATTCAGCACTTTATCGAAGTTAAGGAAAAGAGACCCTTAATAATCTAGCTTGGGTATTTATATCCTTTTTGAACCCCCCTAGTGGACGCGCTTCCTTCGAAAAGCTTATTTTCAAAACGAATTCTACAAATTTTGAGCGTAACCGTCTCTAAATTCGTAAAATTTGTTCCGTCCTACGTGCTGTATACCCCGAATTCGCTTTCAACCTTCGCGTGTGCGTACGTTTGGAAGGCTGTCCGCTTTTAACCAATAACAAAATTCTCTACCGTCACAAACTCCACCTAAGCTTTATTTATCCTTGTCTTATACATGTTTGCTGTCTCGTTCAAAACCCCACTTGAGTTACAGAAAATCGATATTGTTGATATCCTATCTCAACTCCACGTGTATATTGTACGTGCATTTCCATTTGTTGCTTGCTTTGTATCTGTCTCTATCTGTTGTATATTACCGATTGTCTATTTCCCTCGCTCCTTAAGATGTTTGTTACCCTAGCTGTTTATCCAACTGACGGTTGAAAATAATTTCTATGAAATCCTATCTTAACGTACGCTCGAATTCTTTGAACGTAACCTTTAAAAAGCAGGTGTTTCTGTTAATTATCGACCGTTTGAACATAACAATTCCTAGACTTTCTACTTTTTTGTATCTGATCAAACTGATGTTGGCTTCTACAGCGAATACATTTGCCTTGAGATTATTGATTTTCTGACGCAAGCATGCTCTCTTTTTCTTATGTGTTTAATTAAATCAACTTATGGTTAATTATGCGTATCCTTGAACTTTTATTTGCTTTGAAGCTTTGTTCCTTCCTGTGATCCTAACATTTCAATTATTAAATATAAAAATACTCTAATATTTGTCCGTTTTCAATAAATGAATTAAATTAATTTTGCGCGTAAATAATTTGCTCTTTTCTATATACAGGGTTGTTGAAATTTTATTGTTTTACACTGATTTACTCCTTTGAATCCACAACATAATCTCCCTATTTCAATTCAAAGAAAACTTATCTATGTTTTATTGAATTTAAATATACTAATTCCTACCACCTAATCTTATATGATATTTCTAAACATCTATCTACTCACCTTACACTACCTATATCTAATCTATCTAACCTATCACTAGTTATCTACCTATTTCTACGTATATCTATCTATCTCTAATTATTTCTATCTATTTCTATCTATATCTATATCTATATCTATCTATTTTATTGTTTTACACTGATTTATTCCTCTGAATCTACAACATATATATATATATATATATATATATATATATATATATATATACACACACACACACACGAGAGAGAAAATGTTCATTATTATTACCTGCCATGTGAAGTGCACTCTGTCAGTTAAGAACATATTGGTAAGTCTAAGCAGCGTAACTTTAATTTAAATAAACCAAATGTTCACTTACTATAATTTAGAATTTCTTAAGCATGTTGCCGATGTTAACATTAATGTGCAAAGAATAGGTAAGGTAACAGTAACAAATGCTTTAACGTGACTAATTTAACGAAGTTAGAATACTAAGTACAGGAAGCATCTTAATACCGCGACTCCCAACATATCTTTTTACTAAAAGGATACTGTATCTAATGTGTACCACTTTCAAAGCACAATCTGTATTTATAAGAAAAAACTAGGTCGAGGGCAATGCGTTAGGCTTTTCAAAAATACTTCCAAAGGGGGACAATCTTATTGCTTTGAACACTTGCACTGCTGCAAGATAACAGGCTACCGCTGGATAGAATTACTTAGTATAAACCCATTGGAAGTGCTCATTTACTAGGCAGGTGGTTTAAGTGGCCTAATCTTTTAAAGAAAGCCATAAATGTATGTACAGTTATGGTTGACACGTATTTACTGCAGGTGTTAGAACATGTTTGTAAAGTGAAGTTGATAAGCAGATGTTCTAATTTATAATGCGACTTTATAATTCGACTAACAAGGCAAAATACTATATAGTAAATACTTGAGTAAATTTTATAAAATAACACTCATTTCAATTGGAAGGAAATCGGGCTTGTTGATCGATAGATTTTGGAGCTGAAGTGACTTAGGAAACGTGAAGTCATTTAGCAATTTTTAGGTCATTTTAAATAACAGTTGTTTGAATTAGTATTCATGCAGAAAAGATCGCTTGTAGGGTTTTAATGTAACAAGTTGCATGCTAAGGAAGCCATTAAAAATTAAACAAAGGGTTTATTTTAGTTAGTAACTGTAGCTAAGGCATCCTCTACAGATATTTTCAGTTAGATTAGGTTGTGTGGGAGCTCGTTTATTATGTATTGTCTAGATTCTGGCAGGGATGTGTGTTGAACCTTCACTTTTAGGGAACATAAACATTTTTATGGTAATTTGACAGGTTAAGGTAATACAAAATGGTACATTTCACACTTAATTAGAGCGCACTTACGTTTAATACCTTGATATTGTCTGGTAGTCGGAAGTTGTCTTTCGTTAAACACGTTGTTCCGATGAACTTGTTAGTATTTTCACCATAAAACGTTCCTAATTAGCTAAGCACGCTGACCACACGTTTTTTTGGTCTGGGAAATGTGTGCTAAGCACGAATACATGCAATAAATTAGGGATTATTGTCCTATAATATCTGAAAATAGAGAACCACAATTTTATCATCGTAACTTAATTAAAAGTTGCAACAGCTTTAGCTTTCGAATTATATGGTTCCTAATACTAAAATGAAAGTTTTGTGCAGCCGAGGGCGTAACAATCTTTATAGTTGTGTAGGCACGTTTTTAAGAACATATATTTTTTTAAATAACATTGAATAACTACATCCCATTACAAGAATGAGTGCAAGAATATCTGTGGTAATAATGTGTCACACAGATGTATTTCCAGAAGACCAAGGACTTTGTTTACTGACTTACATTCAGTTTGTTTGTTTTTATTAGAATAGGAAATACAAAAAATATATACTTTCTTGTTAGCTTTCTGTAATAATCTTTATACAGGATTATCTTATCAAAATTACATCTAACATTTATTTTTTTTGTTGCTTGGAGTAAGTTTCTGTATATTATATATTCTATGCCAGTTTGTTGAATATCACTTTGTTACAAGGTGCAGAATTACAAAATGATGTTGACATTTTGGTTGCACAAGTTTGTAGCGTTTTAAAAAAAGCTTAGCATTATGTTTGCCTAGTTAATTACAGTTTATAAATGCTAACCGAACTCGCATTCCAACTTAAGCATTAAGTATTATTTGTTGCTGTTCTAGACCGTTGTTCTTACATTTGCTATTTGGGACAATACCTTGTGTGTGTCAGCATCAATTCAATGCTTTTTGTAGTGGTTAGGTTAGAACGACACCTTGTGTTAATAACTACCTAAAATATTTTTATATATTTATATATAATATATATATATATATATATATATATATATATAACTACGTAATTTGTAGGTTAAAAGTATATAGATAAGTCATAGGTCAGTTTAGGGTAGGCTAGCGTATGTAAATACCGCTTATTAAAAAAAATTAAATAGGTATCTTAGAAATCTAATGTAACAATTAATTAATTTAATGTAGGAATTTTAGGTTTAGTTTCATTTTAGTTTCAGCTTTGCACTTATTTGCAAGGAAATTTCAATATTTAGAGAGCAGAGTCAATAAATGCTAAGCGACTATCAAACAAGTCAATTAATTTGTGCACAGGTTGAGATTTCAGCTTTCATTATAATGAATACATAGCATACAACTGTTAATAAGCTTTTTCACTTTAATTTCATTGAGATTAGGAATTTACGGGTATAATTGTTGTGAAGTAGAAACATTTCAATATCATTTAGCATAAGATAACATTTAAAAACACGAGCTTTTTAGACAGGGAGAGGAAGGAAAATCAATAAACGAAAATTCGACAGTTACAAGAAGCACGTTTCAGGTAACAATTATTTACATGTATGGGGCGCGTGTTGTCAACAACCTCATCGGAAAATCGATAATTTCTACGAATGCAAATAGACGTTAAGGCATGCACGGATCGATAGGAAAACAGAGACAAACTGGTTATATCATTAAAGGAGGGAGATGCAAATGTCAGATATCGGTTAGGTTTGGTAACTAACAAACAAGGATGGTTTTTAAGGTATAAGCAAGATACAGGTGGAATATGTTTGTGCAAGATATCGATTTTAAATAGGGAGAGAAATTAAGAAATGTAATTGGACGTTACAGGAAGAAGCGGACGCGAGTTAAGGTTCGGGCCTTGGGAGCTGCCTTTTTAAAAACCAGTTCCAAAACTTCTTAACAAATTTATTTATTAATACAGAATTGACTTATGGAATTTTGACAAATTAATTAAATATTACTTTAAATCGAAATTACACTAGTTAATTGTACTATGATGAGTAGTCTAGCAAACTGCAATGCTAAAGCGGATCACTCAACTTACTGCCGGATCCTTGAGCTTCCGGGCTTTTTATAACGTCCTTACCCCCTCACATGGTTGTGGAAACTTGCAGATCTCATATCTGCGTATTCTTAATACTATTCATAATTACATTGTTGTAACCTTAATTTCTAAGTAATCACGGTACCTGACCGTCTGTGACCTGACATCTGCAGTGTCACTATCGTGTGCGATATAAAGTAGCGCATCCGTTTTCATGAACGTTAATAAACTTTACAAATTGTCCTTGTATTTACTTTGTTGCACTTCACTTAACATTTCATTACACTTTCTAATAATTTCCTAATTATTCTATTTTAATATGTATACATCAATTGGGGGATACATAACTCCTCCCGACGTACATTAAAAATTAAGGGTTTTTCTTTTCTTGATTTTTAATTCATTAAATTCATTTAATTTCATTGTTTAAAATTCATAGTTTCTAATGGTACATTTATTTCTTTGCTTAGCTTTGTTGCCTTAAATCTAAAACTGTTTTCTTTATTTTTATACTTAATATACATTTTGTAAATTACATAAATGATCAATAAAATAGTCAAAATAATTAATACAATTGTCCAAACACTAATGTTATCGTAGTGCACTTTGGGCGTTTTTAATTCGTTTAAATGTTCCTTATAATTTTCTATAAGTTTCATGGCGTGGTTGAGGTTGTCTAGTTTTAGATGTTCGAGTTGCATGGATTTTTGAAGTATTTATTCGTCTTCGATTGGTGCTGTCTTGATCTGTAATTCGGGTAAGCTTGCTAATTTCTTGGTTTGTACGGGATCTTGGTAACTCTGATTATTTCATTTTTCAATTTTAAATAACAATTTTCCTTAAGAGTGATTTATTTACTTCCGATTAATGCTAAGTTGTTTTCGTCTTGATTGCAGTGGATGGTTGCTATTACTTCTGTGGGGAAAATGGCTTTTCCATTTATTTTCTGTTACTTTTTGAATTTTCATATTAGTGATTTGTACAGATTTGGCTTCACAGTTCTCGTAATGATTTGAAAATTTTAATAATTGTACTTCGCAAGGGCTGTCTTTTTGAATGGTTGTCGTTGTCAACGATTGGCATAAATATTGATTTAGTGTGACTTTATCACATTTTTTGTTTGTATAACCATATCTTAGCTCATTTAAGGATAGGTTGGTTTTGGGTATAATAACTTGGTATGTGCTAGTCATTTTCATTGGAAAAGCAAATAAATGATAATAATTGTAATTGTTAATCTCCACTATTGGGATTTCTATTAAAAATGTTATGTCGTTGTTTTTTACATAGCCTTTAACTATAGCTATTTTTTCAAATATTAAAATGTTTGATTCTACTACATCAAAAGGTAATTTACTGTTGTTTATAAATGATCTAATGTTATTTTCAAGGGTTTGTATTCGGTTGGTTTTTAATTAATTTTCTTAGCGTTCGTTGTATTTTATAATAGTTGATTGTGTCCATTGATTGTTTTAATCGGTAATAATTATTTTTGATTGTTTGAAATTCTTGCTTTAGTTCCGTTAAGTCGAATTTTTGTGCAAAGGTCTAATAGTGTATGGTATTCTGCATACTGCCTAATTTTATTGGTAGTATACCGGGGTTGTTTTTTATGTCTTCAATTATTATTTCGGTGTCTGTTCTACCTGGGTGGAGGTTGACGGTAAGGGTGCTGATTGTCCATCTGAAAGTACAGGGTGTCTTACGTTTTTCAAGTGAATATATTTTTTTATCTTGCCATCGTCTACTATGGCTATGTTTTTGTCCAATATTCTTTTAATTTTAAAAGGGCCTAAATATCTGGGTGCCGTTTTGTGTCGTTTGCTTTGGAAATTTTTCTCGTATACGGTTTGTCTTATTGAAAATTTTTTTGTGTTGGTATTTTTATTACGGGTTGTGGTAATGCGTTCCTTGTCGTTATCTAATTTATCCTTTACGTTGTCGTAAGTTATTTTTAGTTTTTCTTTATGATCTTTCGCATATTGCTGATAAACTTCTTTGTTATAATGTATGTCATAAGGGTTGCAGGAATCTGAATGTCATAAAGTTAATTCTAATGGTGTAAAATTGGTTGATGAATGAATTGTGTTATTGTAGGCGATTAGTGCGTATGACATTAAATTGGTAATGTGTTCTTTCTTGTAGGTTATTCTTAATAATCTGATTTGTTCTAGCAGGGTTGAATGTAGTCTCTCGATTAGTCTGTTGGATTCAGGGTGGTTTTCAGTTATAAAATTAATTTTTATTTTGTGTAGTTCTAAAGTGTTTCGTATCGTTTCATTTTTAAATTCGCTGCCGTTATCTAACGTTATTGTTTCAGGCGTTTCATAAAATGTAAAGTACTGTAAAAATCCTTGTGTTATGTCAATACTATTTTTAGAGGTGATTGGTATTGCTTGGCCTATTTTTGTAAATGCGTCTACGATTGTCAAATAACTTTGTGCTTCTACTACTAGAGTATTGGCATGTAATTTCTGAAAGGGTTTGTCAGGTGTCTTAGTCAACATTAAGGGTATCTTTGGGGGCTTCCTATCATATTTTGCTTTGTCGCATAGTTTACATTGATTGATAAAGTCTGTAGTTAGTTCTTTCATGTTCTTGAAATAATATCGTCTCGTAACTTGTTTTAGGGTTTCATTAATTACACTATGGTTGGTTATTCCTTCGTGTTGGTTTCTGATCACATCATTTATTTCGTCAGGGTCGTCTAATGTTATTAATTTTCTAGTGCATCTTATAAGTTCAGGGTCAGAGTTATTAAATAATTTAACATATAATTCTGAGAATAGTTTGTACAGGTTTTCGGTGTTAAAGTAAAAGTAAAATCGTTTTTTCTCGGGGGTGTATTCTTTTAGAATTTTAATTATTTGTTCTTCATTGTCGTCTTTGGTTATCTGAATTTGGTATATCTTTTTGTTATCTACTTTTGTATATGTTACAGGGTTGGGGTTGGTTAAAACTTCGGTGATTATAAACTGATTGGGTTTCATATCGATGGCTTCATTTAAAATTTTAATCGCGGTTTTTGGCTCTTTATTTTGTGTTGAATGAATGGGGTCCATTTCGTGTGGATCTTCTCTGAGTCCCGTTTCGTCTACGTTTCCTAATACTGATTCCATTTCTAGTGCGTTGAGCTGTATTCTACTTAAAGCGACTGCGTTATTATTATAAATTCCTTTCTTGTATATTATCTCGTAGTCATATTCTTCTAATCGGATTCTCCATCGTTGTAATTTTGAATTAGGTTCTTTAAGTTTGCATAGCTATACTAATGGTCTATAGTCGATGTATATATAAAATTTTCGTCTGTATAGGTATGGTCTAAAATACTTTGTTCCCCAAATTAAGGCTAACAATTCTTTCTCTTCGGTTTCGTTTAGGGTTCTGGATGCGTAGCTGATAGGTTTATCGTTGCCTACTGTTCCTTGGCTTAATACTGCGCCTAATGCTACATTTGATGCGTCTGTCGTTAATATGAATGGTTTTGAAAAATCGGGGTATTCTAATACGGGAGATTTGTTAATATACCTTTGATTTTATCTACGGCTTTAATGAATTCTGGGGTATGTTTAATTTTATTTCCTTTCTTTAAACAATTTGTCAGGGGCTTGGTTATTTGAGCATAACCTTTAATAAATTTGCGGTAGTAACCACTAAGTCCTAAAAATCCTTTTATTTCTTTGTTCGTTTTGGTATAGGGTAATTTAGTACTGCATTTGTTTTATCGGGATTCAGCATAACTCCTTGCGGTGTTATTATATGTCCTAAAAATGATACTTCTTTCTGTAAAAATTCGCTCTTATCTAATTGTACTTTAAATTGTGCTTTTCTTAATCTTTCGAACACTTCTCTTAATCTTTCTATATACTCCACTAATGATGTTGAATAAACTTTGATATCATCTAGGTACACAAGACATTTTTCGTTGTGTATCCCACGTAGTATATTATCTATAACTTGATGAAAAGTTGCGGGTGCGTTCTTTAGTCCAAATGGCATCCTTTTATATTCGTAATGTCCTCTAGGTGTGCTAAAGGCTGTTTTTGGTGTATCTCTTTCATCGATTTCTACTTGATGGTATCCTGAGGATAGATCTAATGTTGAAAAATATTGGCACTTGCTTAATTTATATAAAATTTCGGTTATATTGGGTAGTTTCATTTAGTTTTCTATAATCTTTTACCAGTCTATATTTTCTTTTTCCTGATGCGTCCAATTTTTTGGGTACCATTAATATGGGGCTGCTCCATGGTGAGTTGAAGTGTTGTATGATATCTTGATCTAATAAGTCGACTACTTGTCTGTCAGCTTCTTCCTAACTTGCCTGAGGTAGTCGGTATGCTTTTGTAAATATGAGTTTGTTATCTGTTAGTTCGATATTATGTTTGACTGTATTTGTAAATGTTAGGGATATTCCTTCGCAGTGTAATATGTCGCGGTATTCAAAACATAAATTTTTGATTGCTTTTTGTTTTTCTTGATTGATGTCGGTGTTAAAGCGAATGTTACTTAAATTTTCTCTTAACATTTTGTTGTTTTCTACGAGGTTGTAATTGTCGAAAATTTTTTGTCTATTTACATCTCGTTAAAATTTAATTCTTCCATGTTAATTGTATTGGTGAATGATAGTTCTACGGGGTAGTCATTTGAATTTAAAATCGTCGTTGTGGCATAATTATCTTTTATTTGTACTAATGCGGTTTGGGTCTCTACTCCTTGTTAAAATGTTATATGATTTATTATTCCTAATTTGTTATTTGAATTTACGGGGATTTGTATTTTTTCTCTGTTCGAGGTTCTATTGTGTATTTTTGTTCAAGTTGGGTATTTTGAAATTTAATGATGATTTGTCAATATTTCGTTCTTAGTAAACGGTTCTTTATGTTGTTGTTGGCTTCTAATTTTCTTAGAAGGTTCATTCTTAATAGTCCGTCATATTTGTCATTGAATTCGAAGATGCAAAATGTGTGTTTCATTTTACGTTGAATGTTTTGGGTAAAGGTATTGTAACATATGTGACACATCATGTCCATTTATATGTTGTTGTCAATTTGGTCATCGCGCTCTGCTGTCTGAGCCTTTTGTGGTTATGCAGTTCGGTATAATATACGGTCGTGGATATATGTAGGTGAATTCCGTAATACATTATTTTGTTATTATCATATACTTAAATAATATGTATTGGAATTGTAAACTGTCAAATACTGTACTGGATTTTTGTCCTAAATACAAAATATACGGTCACTAGCATTTGTTGTATGTGTATTAAAAACAGGACAGAGCTTTTCGTAAAACCGAAGATGTAACAGGTATGTTAACTACTAATTGGTGTAGGGTTGTTTGATGGGCTGTTTTAATTTTAAACGGTTCTCTTTCTACATAGTCTAAATAGTGTTTCTTTATGGTTCGGGGAGTAATTAATGTTTTTGAGGATCCGGTATCGATTAATAGTTTGAATTCGGCATGGGGTATTTCTATATAGGGTAGTACTAGGTGGTGTATATTATTTAAGTTTATTAAGTTTGGTCGTTTATAAATCGGTCTATCTGAAAATTTGAGCACGCGTTTTCTTCGTCGTCCTTTTCATAAGTTTCGTATGATTCGTCGCGTTCATAAGTTTCTACATGGTTTGATTGATTGTTTGTACTGGGTTGAATGTAATTATTCTGGTCATCTTCATATTCTTCTACTTCTTGATGAAATAGTTCTTCCGATGTAAAAGTGCGTTTTTGGTTAGGGTTCGGTCGAATGTGTTATTTTTGTATTTGGTCTGGTGTTACCAAATGAGGTATCCATTGGTATGGGTTTGTAATAGTTATTAGGATTGTTATTATTGTTTGTCATTGGTGAATTTCTAACAGGGTTCGCGTTGAATGTTGGTCTTTGTTGATTTACGTTTTGGTTGAGTCTTGGTTGAAATGCGGGTTTCGTAAAGTTTGGGTTGAATGTTGGTTTTGAAAAATGTTTATATTGATTATTAAAGTTTGCGTTATTAGAATGTGAATTATTGGTTTGCGGTTGGTTTGTTTGTGTATTGAATGGGGGTGGGGTTTTTGTTGGGGAATTGTTTGTCTCGCGGCTTGTATAGTTTTTATTGGTGAGTAACTTTTATTCGCGTTGGGGTTGTATAATCTGTTTCTGTAATACATTACGTTTTCTTCTTTGATTATCATGTTCATAGCTTCCTTTAAATTTTGGGGAAGTTGGAATCTGATTTTGTCTGATAGTGCATTTAGATATGTGTCTAATGTCATTTCGTCATACATCTTTGTTTTTAAAAGTCTGATATTTTGGTTGGGTTTTTCAATTTTTAATTTCGTCAGGATTAAACTTCTTACATCTTGGCATTTCATTCCAAATTGGTACGGGGATTGGTTATTTTCCATTCTAAGATTTATTAAGTCGCGTACTAAGCATTTTAGGTTACGTTGATCGCCAAAATATGCAATCAATATTTTTTTAAAACCTTCCCATTGTTCTAAGTCATCCCGGTTGGCAATTAATGTTAGTGCCCGGTCCGGTTAGTTTACTGATAATAAGGCGTACGAGTAATGTCACCGGGTTTATACAAGGTTTTTAAAAATATTTCACATGCTGTTATTAAATTACCGAGATGACATTGGCGTCCATTAAAATTTGGTATAGTTTCCAAATAAATCTTCATATCTCCACTTATTGAGACGGGGTGGTTGTTCTAATAATTATTATTTTGTTTTTATTTTAATTAATTTCAAATTTTGTAAAATTAGGATTTATTTCGCAGTTTGTATTGTTATTCCTTGCTTGGGTTCATTAATTTTCCGTTTAGATTGCGTCGGGTTACTTGCTATTTTTAGCTTGGGTCGTTTTAGATTATTTAAAGAATTGAGTTGCTTGTATTGTATTTAATTGCACGGAGATGTGATTATTTTATGGGTTTTACGCTTAATACTGTCTTGAATACGTTTATTTTTAATTTACTGATGTTAATTTTATTGTAGGTTTGATCTCTTAAATTTCGATTTGACTGAGTAATTCTTTGTGGTAATTTATTTCACTTCGCTTGCTTTGCGTCAGTTGAAACTTTTCTATTTTAATTAAACTGATTTAATTGTCTGTTGTAGTTATCTCTTTCCGTGGGTGTGTGTAATTTACAAGTGTGTCTACGATGCTTTTCGTCTCGTAAACTTAAGTGTTAATTATAACGTTGGCAAGGTTTCGTCTTTTGCGTTATTCAAAGTTGAATACAATGATCTTGTTTTGATTACAATGTTTTAAACTACGGTAAGATCGAGATTGTTGCTTTTCAGTTAATTGTTTGCGTCAGTGTCTCTGTTGTACTTTAGTTACAAGGTTGTTTTTTTAAAATCTACTGTAGGTGTAATTCAGTCTCTGTGAATGCTTTGGTATAATTAAATATGCAATTATATTTTTCTGAAAGGTGTCGTTTTCAGTTGATATGAAATGAACTTTGCGTTTTTTCTATAATTAATTATCTCGTCTTTAAGTATTTAATCGTACAATGTTGCGTTTGGAATGAATGAAAGTTATACCTTGTTAATTGCTGCAGTATTTTAATTATAGAATGTCAATGTAATTGTGCTTTTTATAAGGTTGCATAATGCGTTTCAATAGCGTGATTATTTATAGGTTTCTTTGGTTGATTTTATAATTAGACATATTTTTCGTATTTAAGATGATGTTTTGTTTTAATCGAAGATGCTTTAATTTTATTCTGGTAGACCGAAGAGTTTTCGTATGGTATATTTATGTTCGCGATGCGTTTTGAATAGCTTTGTTCCGTAATTATAATTAGATATATTCGTATTGAGGTAGATTTGTATTCGTTGCGTTGGGTGAATGATTTGTTTGAAGATGATACGCGTTTGGGTTTGCGCTTTGTTAATTCTATTAATAATCGTAAGGTGTGTCTATATTTTATAGAATGCGATGAGTTTGCGTCTTAATAATTCGTTCTCTTTAATTTGTTGCGATATTTACAAGGATCTCTGTATTAATTTGTAATTTAAATTATTCTTGTGTGCCAGTTAATGTCGTATTGTTAAATTAAGAATTCGTTGTTTGTTTTGTTTCTATATTTTTGCTCTGTTAACTTTCGTAATAATTGTCTCAAGTGCGCATATAATGCGTCTTTTGGTTCTTTTTAGCTTTTATAGGTCTCTTTTAAACAAAAAATAATTTTTCTCAAAAATGAACTTGAAAATAATCCCTTGCAGCTAAGTGATTTATTTTTATCAAATAGCTTACAATAGTGGTACTAATAGTCAATATACATATATAAATCATACAATCATAAACATTTCTCTCATGCTAGGAAATATCAGATGTTTGGAAAGTAAAAAATTCAATTGGTTTAAGGAAAATGAACTTACACTAATTGTTTTGTTGATTTCATGGAGTCCATCGATTTTTGTACTTACTCCACGTCGGTTTTTTGGATTCGATCTATACTTGTATCTTCTCCGGGTTTTTTTTTGTTGAATTTGAACGATTTTGGTTTTGCCTTCAACTTCTGTTTGTTTGTCGGGTTTGAACGATTCTTGTTTCGCCTCCTACTTCTGTTTGGTTTTGTCAAATTCGGGATTGAAATTCCAGGCCACCAGTTCTTTAAATTTGGGTTTCCTAGTGACGTTTTGACATCCTACCGATTGCGCTAGTTGAGGTTCGAGCCTTGGAAGCTGCCTTTTTGACAACCAGTTCCAAAACTTCTCAACAAATTTATTTATTAATACAGAATTGACTTATGGAATTTTGACAAATTAATTAAATATTACTTTAAATCGAAATTATACTAGTTAATTGTACTATGATGAGTAGTCTAGCAATCTGCAATGCTAAAGCGGATCACTGGACTGACTGCCGGGTCCTTGGGCTTCCGGGTCCTTGTGCTTCCGGGCTTTTTATAACGTTCCTACCCCCTCACATGGCTGTGGGAACTTGCAGATCTCATGTCTGCTTATTCCTAATACTATTCATAATTACATGGTTCTAATCTTAATTTCTAAGTAATCACGGTACCTGACCTTCTGTGACCTGACATCTGCACTGTCACTATCGTCTGCGATACTAAGTAGCGCATCCGTTCTCATGAACGTTAATAAACCTTACAAATTGTCCTTGTATTTACTTTGTTGCACTTTACTTAACATTTCATTACACTTTTTAATAATTTCCTAATGATTCTATTTTAATATGTATACATCAATTGGGGAATACGTAACTCGCGTAACTGTCTAAGATTTAGAGTGGGTACATATCGAAGTGGGATTTGTATAACAAAGTGTGAGAGAGAAAATGGTTGTAGATGAGATAAAGGAAAAAAGAACTAGGTTTGTCTTACATGTGGTGCATAAACCTTATAGCAATTGTTTTTCAGTTGAGGCTAGTTTCGGAGAAGCGGACCAGCCGTTACACGGGTAGAAACGATTTTCGTGGTATTTTGTGGAGCACGTGCTTGACAATTCCGGGACGATGAAGACCGTTGATGTTTGGTGGGAAAATTATGCAGAATTTTGTGTCGGTCAGGAGTTTGTGTTTTGAGAAGTGTGCCAACGGTTACGGTGATACCAAGAAAGTTTGTTTATATGTGGCGGAAACTTAAACAACAGAGGAGGGGCGTGTTTGTGGTCTATATAACCAGCTGTAAGGGGGTGAGAAGCTCTCTTCTTTTCTTCGCTTGTCATCGACGTGAATTCTAATAGTAGTAAATATTATTCAGTGCTTTTCAAAAGTTATTACACACAAGTGGGTGTGCTGTAGCACTTGTTGTTTGAAAGATCTATACAAATAAAAGCGAAGCTTCTGTAAGTCATGTAAGTACAAACTACAATTATTTTGGTTGTTGGGAATTGCAAGGCGTCCCAAGATGGATTTGCAATTGTGAATGCAACAAGGAGTGATTTGCTGATTGTACATGAAATAGTCGAAGAATAGAGGGAGCTTGGATGCACTATCAATGGTTAGTTGGCGAGATTTGGATATCTGCGTGCTGACTGGAATGGTGTGACTCAAGTAGAGAACAGTTCCATAGCTCCGAGGCATCATAAACGGCAACATCATCGAGGGCTGGATGGCTGATGCAGGCTGTGTAGTGGTTACCAGGTAACTAATTTTTTTAAAACGTTGTTGACTTATTTGACGTGTTTTAACACTTTGTGCTTTTTGGGTGCTTATTTTATGAATTCTATGGACTTAAAAATTTATTGTACTTTATATTTAAATGAAAATATGTTTATATATAAAAGGATCATTAATATAATGATACAAAGGCTGTTATGTACAAAGTAAAGGGGACTTTTGTTATTGCAGTGCTATAATTTTTGCACACAGGTTTAAAAGGGTTTTACTGTGAATTGTTCATATTAAGACAAGGGTTAAAGTCAGGTATGAGGTTAGCCCACTTTAAATAGGGTATATGTATAATGAAAAATATTTGATCCAAACACATTTTAAAAATGAATTGTTTTCTTCATAAAAATATGTAATTCTATGAATCTTAACTGTTGTAATGGACAAAGTTTTGGAAGGTAATTTTTTTTATTTGTGTAAATAGAGTGTGATGTATTTTGGTAATTGCGTTTTTTTGATAGGATTGTAGGGAAGTATTTTTCAGATTATAGCTTAGTGGCAGTTAGGTGAAGTTTGATTTTCAATAGTCCAGGTAAGCTTCTTTGAAAAATTCAAAATTTTAGCGAACGAGTTGAGCATCCGAGGTAAACTTCACAATAATAATGACGGCCCAACGCTGGGGTTATTTCCAAAGGTGACTTCACTAAATTATGGCGCCCAAAGTTAGGGGCACGAATTTAACTACAGGTAATCAGAGCAATTCACCCATAGGACTTCACAGATCAAAGTACACGTGCTGAACATTGAACAAGGGCCTAGAAAATCGGGATCTTCAACTCATTTTTTGTGCTACCCTAAAAGTAGCGAATCTATTGGATGCCCATTCCATTAACTTTTTTTCAACATACCTTGCATAGGTGAAGAAAGCATATAAATATGATTGCGAATTTTGCAAAATTTAGTACCCTTAGTGCCCACTACAGCCTGAGGACTCAACTACAGTGCTCACCATAACATGTAAACCGCCTCAACAAGCAATGCTCTCCATAGCCTGCTTAATTTTTGAAGCCGTTACGCCGCCCGACGCCGTATCTGGGGCATGTATAGCAGTGCTCTCCATAGCCTGCTCAATACCTGACCAGTTACACTTCCCGGCACCGTACCTGGGGCACGTCACCATAATTCAGCACGCAGTGCTTCTCACAGCCTGCATAAATCTCGACCTCTTAAAACCTATTACTCTGCCCGTCGCCGCACCTGGAGTACGTCGCCATAGTTTAGCACAAGTTTACCACGTAATAGCAGTGCTCCTCATAGCCTGCTTAATATCTGATCAGTTACGCTGCCCGTCGCCGTACCTGGGGCACGCCGCATTAATTCTTTATCATTCCACGTTGTTGCACAAGTGAACCACAAAGACTTCCGAAGACCTCCGAAGACGTCTGGACCTCTACAAACAATAAATACTTTCTCACGAGTAAAACCCGAAGGTTTCCGAAGACTTTCAAAGCCTGCCGAAGACTTGCGAACCTTTCAATATTTTGTATATAGTCAGTGTATAGTTTTTGTATGTATATCATTATTCTTCATAACTCCGCGTTGTTCCACAAGTGAACCACGAAGACGTCCGAAGAGTCCCGAAGACCTCCGAAGACATCTGGATCTCTTCAACCAATAAATACTTCCTTATTTTTGTCATCCAAGCTCTTACTCAGCCTCACGAATAAACCAGAGGTTTTCCGAAGACTTTCAAAGCCTACCGAAGACTTGCGAACCTTTCAATATTTTGTATATAGTCAATGTATAGTTTTTGTATGTATATCATTATTCTTCATAACTCCGCGTTGTTCCACAAGTGAACCACGAAGACGTCCGAAGAGTCCCGAAGACCTCCGAAGACATCTGGATCTCTTCAACCAATAAATACTTCCTTATTTTTGTCATCCAAGCTCTTACTCAGCCTCACGAATAAACCAGAGGTTTTCCGAAGACTTTCAAAGCCTACCGAAGACTTGCGAACCTTTCAATATTTTGTATATAGTCAATGTATAGTTTTTGTATGTATATCATTATTCTTCATAACTCCGCGTTGTTCCACAAGTGAACCACGAAGACGTCCGAAGAGTCCCGAAGACCTCCGAAGACATCTGGATCTATTCAACCAATAAATACTTCCTTATTTTCGTCATCCAAGCTCTTACTCAGCCTCACGAATAAACCAGAGGTTTTCCGAAGACTTTCAAAGCCTACCGAAGACTTGCGAACCTTTCAATATTTTGTATATAGTCAATGTATAGTTTTTGTATGTATATCATTATTCTTCATAACTCCGCGTTGTTCCACAAGTGAACCACGAAGACGTCCGAAGAGTCCCGAAGACCTCCGAAGACGTCTGAACCTCTTCAACCAATAAATACTTCCTTATTTTCGTCATCCAAGCTCTTACTCAGCCTCACAAGTAAAACCGAGGATTTCCGAAGACTTTCGAAGCCTATCGAAGACTTCCGAATCTCTCAATATTGTGTATATAGTCAATGTATAGTTTTTGTATGTATATCATTATTCTTTATAACTCCGCGTTGTTCCACAAGTGAACCACGAAGACTTCCAAAGAGTCTTGAAGATCTCCGAAGACGTCTGGACCTCGTCAAACACTAAATACTTCCTTACTTTCGTTATTCAAGCTCTCACTCGGCTTCACCAAGAAGTCCGAAGACTACCGAAGAAATTTGAAGACTACCGAAGACCTTTGAACTACTCCGAACTCTGTGTATACCTGTCTACTTAGTATTTAAGCTCGTACTTGGTTCCATGAGCTACCACGAAGCCTTCCGAAGATTACCGAAGACTTCCAAAGTGCTTCAAAGTGCATAAACTGTTCATTTTGACTTTTTACTTGTATATTTGTGTACTTATGAACTTTCTTTATTTTCTTTTGCTTGTGAATATTAAAGATAACAGTGCTGTTTACATAATTTCATACGCCGCCCACTCCGACGATAACATATATATACATATATACACATGTATATATATATATATATATATATATATATATATATATATATATATATATATATATATATATATATATAAATATAAGCTTCATTCTTAGTCAATGGACTAGTCTATTATTTTATGTTTTTTAACAATAGTTTTATTGATGAAAAATTGGGATTATGTAGTCCAAATCCCAATGCAATATTGTATTTAGCATAACATTTAATAAAGATCTTATGTTTCGGCAAAGGTTTTTGCCTTTTTTAAAGATACTGCAAAAAATTGATATATAGAATGACAGTTAGTAAAAGATTAAAAATATTTACTTAAGGGTTGTTAGTGCAGAAGTACATATATATATAGTTAAACACCACCAGCATTGTAATGCTGAGACTTCAAATCAAAATAACAAAATAGAGTAATCAGTAGGGTGTAGAACGCCATTTCCAAAAACAGGTCGTCATTAATACATATTAAAATGTCAAGTGACAAGAAATGACTGAAACAACCTTGAAAAGAATATGTGTGAATCGTATGTAACCTACTAAGTTATAAGAAACAAGTTAATTATGTGACATTTGAGTTGTTTTTAAATGTTTGGTAATTTCTTTGAAATCTTGTACAAATTTTCATATATGGGATGCAAATTTTTGTGTATTTTGTCTGAAGTTAATGGCATTAACTTCATTGTATATATAGTAAGCCTCTAAGAAAAGTCTAACTTTATAATTACTTTCAGAATGCAAGATAACTACCTCTTTATAATTTGGAGTGTGAAGGGTGTTGCTAACGTGTTGAGACAAAGCACAACTTTTTCATATAATTTTGCATCAGACCTGTGTTGAATAATATGATTCTTTAACCATTGGGTGGTGTTACCAATATAGGTTTTTCCACAGGAACAAGTTATTTTATAAATAACATGACTTCTAACTAGTATGTTAGTTTTGTCTTTTAATTTTGTGAAACAGTTTCTCATTGATTTTTCATAAATACTTACTATTGTTAGTGACATTAATATTGGAAAAATGTTGGGTCATGTTGAAAACATTTTGGACAATGATGAACTTTCGCAACAAGAAAAAACAACTTACGAGCTAGGGTTACCAATTGTATCACTAATTATGTCAGTAATCCAAAAAACAGAAACATTTGTAGTTTAGATTCAATTTTGTATTTAAAAGTGAAGAAGTGTCTCAAAGAAAATTCAGACACTATTATTATAAAAGCTGATAAAGGAGATGTCACTGTAATTTTAAATAAAAGGGATTACATAGAAAAATCTTTAGAGTTACTTGAGAATGATCACATTTATCAAGTAATTTGTAAAGATCCCACTTTCATGATAAAAAAAAGTTAATGATCATAAAATTTTACATTCTAAACATCTGATTTTAGACTCTCAAAAAAGGAGCTAACAATAACTAATTCTGTACCCAGAAAGTATTATGGCCTTCCAAAGATTTATATAGATGGTTGTCCATTACAACCAATAATTTCCACTGTTAATACTCCAACGTATCAATTAGCAGTATTTATTACAAAAATTCTTCAAACCGCTTTCCCTCTTCAAGGATATAATACAAAAGATTCATTTACCTTTGTTGCACAATTCCATCAATTTCAATTACTTGAAAATCACATTTTACACTCATTGGACGTTTCTTCCCTCTTCACTAATATACTTTTAGACATGGCATTGAACTTAATCTCTAATAAATGGGATAACATCAAACCATACACCACCCTTTCAAAATCATTTTTTCTGGCATAAATTACCCTAATTTTCAATAACACTTATTTTGTTTTCCAAGACTTTTATTTGCAAAAGCTTGGTACCCCTATGGGTTCCCCATTGTTACCAATAATTGCCCAAATAATAATGGATCATTTGCTAGACTCTGTCATACACAATTTGAATTTTAAAAAGAGTTTTCTTGTGAAACATGTGGATAATATCATGTTCAGCTCCACCTGAAAAAATACCACATATTTTAGATTGCTTCACTACCTTCAATCAACATCTGAAGTTTACCTATGTACTGGAAATTGAAGGTAAAATTCCATTTCTAAACACTATAGTCATCCGAGATTGAGCAACTAAGTTGTTTTTTGATTGTTATAAAAAACCCACGAACTCTGGAAGATGCATAAATTATTTCTTCAATCATTCTTTTAGCCATAAGATTAACACTGCACTTGCTCTAAAACACAGGATACAAATGATCGCAGAACCACATTTTATAAACAAAAGCTACAAATTTTAGAAATGACCCTTTTCAATAATGGTTACCCCAAACAACTGGTTAAAAATTAGTTTACATCAACATACGGTTTGGCAATATTGAACCCAAACTTAACACTTTGATTTACAAAAAATTGCTTTTTGTACAAACTTTAACTACTTTGTTAGCAAGAATTTTACATCAACCAAACCTCTCAATAGTCAGTATTTATGAAAAATCAGTGAGAAACTGTTTCACAAAATTAAAAGACAAGACTAACATACCAACTAGTTAAAAGTAATGTTATTTATAAAATAACTTGCTCCTGTGGAAAAACCTATATTAGTAAAACCATCCAATGGTTAATGGTCTGATGCAAAATTACATAAAAAAGCTGTACTTTGTTTCAATAGTTAGCAACACCCTTCACACTCCAAATTATAAAGAGGTAGTTATCTTGTATTCTGAAACTAATTACGAAATGAGACTTTTCTTAGAGGCTTACTATATATACAGTGCAGTTAATGTCATTAACTTCAGACAAGATACACAAAATTTGCATCTCATATATGAAAATTTGTATAGGATTTCAAAGAAATTACCAAACATTTAAAAACAACCCAAATGTCACCTAATAAGCTTGTTTGTTATAACTTAATACTCTACATATGACTCACACATATTCTTTTCAAGGTTGTTTCAGTCATTTCTTGTCACTTGATATTTTAATATGTATTAATGACAACTTACTTTTGGAATTGACGTTCTACACCCTATTGATTACTCTATTTTGTTATTTTGATTTGGAGCCTTACCATTTCAATGTTGGTGGTGTTTAACTATATATATATATATATATATATATATATATATATATATATATACAGGGTGAGTTTTTAGTGTGGCCACGGTCGATAACTCCGTTATTATAAAAGCTACGTAAACCAAATTTGGAGGCATATTAGACATGCCTAAAGTGCACATTTTAAAAATATTTGGAAGCATACAGAGTGTTTCATAATTAAAGGGCATATTAAACTTATATTTTTTTAAATGGAACACCCTATATATTATTACATTTTTGAAAAGCCGATAAAAAAAACTTTAATTTGATATCAAATTGTAACTGTCTATTTCTTTTAGTTTTTGAGATATTCAACTGTTTTTAGAAAAAATGACCCCAATTGGATACATTGTCACTGCACTAATACACAACTTATGTTAATTTTCAAGATGCAGAAAATTTTACCATATACCATAGTACTAGGTTATCATAAAGTAAGGGATATATTTTAAATCATTACAACTTTTTAATAAATTAAGTTAGTAACATAAAATAAACGAAATCTAGTTGCTTAATGAATGGGATTTTACCGTATCTATGAGAAACAAAAGCGTTGTCATAACAATTGTTGACACTAGTGTCAAAACGAAATTATTCAATTTGAAGTTTTATTTTGAAATTAAAACTCAAGTAAACGTTGAGTTCAAACGACTCAACTGTAATAACATGGATTTACAAACAAGAATTGGTTTAGTTCATTGCTATTATGAATCCGGCAGAAATTACACCGCTGGATTACGAAGATTTCGCACGAGAATGGGTTTGAGAGCGGGACCCTGTCAAATGAAAGCGTACCGCAATTTGATACAAAATTTGAAAGAACAGGGTCTGTAACTGACTTACCAAGATCAGGAAGACCAATAATTAGTGATGTCCAAGTTGCAGAGGTTCTTCATGAAAATCAAGACATAGCCAGAAGCAATTCACTCGCAATCAGCAGTGCAAATGCGATATCCAAGCGATTGCAAATGGCGTATACCACGGTTTGGAAAATTTTACGCAAAATTCTAAACATGTATCCATATAAACTGAAAATGCTGTTTGAATTAAAGGACGCAGATTTGGCTACTAGGTACGATTTTTCTTTGCGACTAATGGCTCAGATGGAAATTGAACCCGAATGGTTATCCCGTATTTTATGGACAGATGAGGCACATTTTACTCTGAATGGTGGAGTCAATACTCAAAACTGTAGAATCTGGTCTGCAGAAAAGCCGCAACAAATCGTTCAAAAAGGTCTTCATGACAAGAAAGTCACCGTTTGGTGCGGTTTTACAGCTGATTTTATTATTGGTCCGTATTTCTACGAGGAAATGCAGAATGGACAAGCCGTATCTGTAACTGTAAATGGTGAACGATACTTGCAAATGTTACAAAATTATGTTATTCCACAGCTGCAAAACGAGCACTACGGAATTGAAAACATCATTTTTATGCAGGATGGAGCACCCCCGCACATTTTTCGACCAGTCAAAGAATTGTTAATCAACGTTTTTCAAGATCGCGTGTTAAGCAGACATTTCGTAAATTCATGGCCACCAAGATCACCTGATCTAAACCCAGCGGATTATTGGCTGTGGGGTTATTTAAAAAGTTTAGTGTTTAGAAGACGACCAACTACGCTACAAGAATTAAAAGACAGTATTACGGAGCAAATTGGTACGATTCAACCAGAAATGTTACGAAATGCTGTGTACAATTTGGAGGTAAGGATGGTGATTTTATAACAACAATATGGAGGTCATATTGAGCAATTGCCGTAACCTGTTTTGGGCATACTAAATCCCATTTCATAAGCAATTAGATTTCATTTATTTCTTGTTATTAACTTAATTTGTTAAAAAGTTATCATAATTTAAAATATATCCCTTACTTTATGATAACCTGATATATTTGTAAATATCACTTTTTTGAAATTTTTTTCCCAGTATACAGGGTGTGTCAGGTTTCGCAGAATGCAATTTTTAAAATTTTTTTTAAATGGCACCCTACCAATTTTATTGCTACAATGGATAGCTCATTAAGTGTCCTTTCATTTTTGTTAAGCATTCCCTATACCTAAATCCATTACTTTCTGAGATATTTTTGATTTTCTTCAAATTTTATGAATGTTTTAATTTACATAACTAAAAATAACTTACTATTGGAGAATATTATAAAACAATTAATACATTTCGATTAACAATCAACTACAGTTATCCAATAACAATTTTCACTAAAGATATAACAACCTACAATATCGCTATCAACAGAATTCTGCCAGATCAACAATATGCATTTTATAGAAAATGTTCAAACAGGAAATCAGGCAGGCTTTGAAAAAAATAACTATTACATGTAAAGTGTCATTTAGGTTTATTAATTGTAGTGTGTTGTCATTTAACAGGATATCTCTCTTGGTATATTCTTGATGCAAGTAGGAAATTTTTTAAACTTGCTCTCAATACCCAAACCATATTTATTTGTTCTTCCACTGTAAAATTCATTTTGAAAACTCCTTCAAAGATTACATTTAAAACAGAACTGATAATGTGTTAAATGACAACACACTACAATTAATAAACCTAAATGACATTTTGATTGTAATTGTAATTTTTTTCAAAGCCTGCCTGATTTCCTGTTTGAACATTTTCTATAAAATGCATATTGTTGATCTGGCAGAATTCTGTTGATAGCGTATTATTGTGGGTTGTTATATCTTTAGTGAAAATTGTTATTGGATAAGCGTAGTTTATTGTTAATTAATATGTATTGATTGTTTTATAATATTCTCCAATAGTAGTTATTTTAGTTATGTAAATTAAAACATTCATAAAATTTGAAGAAAATCAAAATAACTCAGAAAGTAATGGATTTAGGTATAGGAATGCTTAACAAAATGAAAGGATACTTAATGAGCTATCCATTGTAGTAATAAAATTGGTAGGTGCCATTAAAAAATTTTAAAATTGCATTTTGCGAAACCTGACACACCTGTATACTAGGAAGAAATTTCAAAAGTGATATTTACAAATATACTATGGTATATGGTAAAATTTTCTGGATCTTGAAAATTAACATAAGTTGTGTATTAGTGCAGTGACAATGTATCCAATTGGGGTCATTTTTCTAAAAACATTTAAATATCTCAAAAACTAAAAGAAATAGACAGTTACAATTTGATATCAAATTAAAGCTCTTTTTATGGGCTTTTCAAAAATGTAATAATATATAGGGTGTTCCATTTAAAAAAATATAAGTTTAATATGCCCTGGAATTATGAAACACCCTGTATGCTTTCAAATATTTTTAAAATGTGCACTTTAGGCATGCCTAATATGCCTCCAAATTTGGTTTACGTAGCTTTTATAATAACGGAGTTATCGACCGTTGCCACACTAAAAACTCACCCTGTATATATATATATATATATATATATATATATATATATATATATATATATATATATATATATATATATATATATATATATATATGTATTTCTGCACTAGCAACTCTTAAGTATATATTTTTAATCTTTTACTAACTGTCATTCTATATGTCAATTTTTTGCAGTATCTTTGAAAAAAGCAAAAACCTTTGCTGAAACAAAATCTATTAAATGTTATGCTTAATGCAATATTGTGTTTGGATTTGGACTACATAATCCCAAATAAAATGAAATCAAACAGCAATACCGAAGTAACTATACAGTATGAAATATTTTTTCTCATACAAAAGCATATTAGAACATTTACAGCATCGTGTTTTTCAAACATTAAATAAGAAGTATTTATTTACTTAATTAAAAAAATGTTTCTTACCCTATTTTAAATTTACAGAACTAAATTTCTTCTCTTATGGATGGTTTATCTGGTTATGATTCTTGCGCTTGTAAGGTTTGTTTTGGCTAAAAAAATCCTTTATAGATGATCTATTAAAAAGGTCAGAGTGTTTCGAACGCTGAACATAAGCTTTCCTGGTAAAGATCCTTACAAAAATAAAATGATTAGAACTTATTCTATCTTAACTAAACAACAAAACTCAAAATATGTTACAAACAATTAATACTTGCAAAAATCCACGAAGTGCTTTTTTTATCCTACTCCTAATTAAATATCTTCTTATTTTAAATTGATGTCCAAATCAGTTAACAAGAACCTCTTATTATTTACATTTCCATTTAGAAATCAATGTGCATCCTCGATTTGATTATTCAATGAAAATTTTAATAAGTTTTTATATTGAAGCATCTTTATAATTGCTTGTAAAAATTGTAGAAGTTCAAGTCGTATTCTTTAAAATTTTTGTAAATTAACAGTTAAATCAAACACGATGCAGAAAGTACAAAGATGTGGTAGTACAATACTGTATTTGTATGTGTACAAACCAATACGAAGTGCATTTAAAGTATTTATGTGAATTTCATTAGAAATATTTTGTAAGTCTTACCATGACAAGTCATAGCATGGAACTTCATTTTGAAAAGTATAACAAAACTTTTTAATGTTTGAAGGTCATAAGCTACATTGCCTGTATCACTAAAAATAATAGTTATACAACCATAACCCGAATCGTAACGTTAGGGCAATTAAAGCTAACTACAGCACTATATCACATAACAGGACTTCAAAACAACACTCATTTTTATAATGGAAAGCAATTCCATTCCGTTCCAGTAAGGAATGCCAGTACAGTAATAATTCCATTGAAATTGTAACTTTCAAGGAAAACATCGATGTACAGATAATAAAATCACATAAATGGTATTTTCCTCAAAACGTCCATCTTTCAATGGGAGAACTAGAAAAAACTAAATGAATTGCACTTGTTTTGGAAAGCCTTGGCAAACTTGTACATCAAAACATATCATATTACTTAAATAAATGACACTGCAACCAATAATGGCAACCGATTGTATCGTTCTAAACTACACGAATATACTTCAACGTGTCCAAATACGAAATAAGAAATATATGCAACCAACCACCTGGAAATTATAAAGACGCGTAGGATGAGTTGCCTTACCTCCCGTATTGATATTATAGAAACGTCACGTAAGCCAATTAAAACTTTATATTAAATAAGGTGTAGAGATAGGCGAACCAGAAATTTTTATGGAATTCGTGATTGAAAATAACCTTGATGAAACATGTACATAAAGCAAACGGTATTGACAACAGAAACCCCACATTGTTAATGCCATAACAAAATAGGATAATTGAAGTGTTTATGCTTATAATTAAATATCCTAATAAAATCATAGAGGGTGATGGACAAGCAATCGTTTAAAATTGAAAAGGTCGTCTAAATCATTAATAAATGCAAAACCTGCAGGTTAAAAATTCCCTAAGCGGTGACATAGATTCCATTTTTGGATTTACAAATATTAGTTAATTCAAATTATTTAAACATGTTAAACCAAAATTTCCAAATTTAACCGAAGAGACGGAAAACTGGAAAGAAGTAATTCCAAAATCACAAAGAAAAGAAATTTTAAAACGTCTTCATGATGAACCGACGGCAGGTCATTTAGTAATTTTTAAAACTTATCAAAGTATATCTCAGAAATATTTTTGGCCGAAATTACATGCAGAAGTAGCAAGATATATAAATCCATGTAAAATTTGTATTTCACACAAACCAGAACAAAAACTTCCAGTAGGAAAAATGTCAAGACATCCAATTGCTTCAAAACCTTGGCAAACGATATCCATAGATTTAGTAGGTCCACTACCTAGAACTGCTAATGGTCATACATGTATTTTATCCGCAGTTGATACATTTACAAAATTTCTCTTGTTTTTCTCGTTAAAACAAACCACTGCGTCTTCCATAGTTCAAAAGATAGAAGAGTTTATAATTTTACTTTTTGGAGCACCACAATATGTTCTAGTGGATAACGGTGTACAATTTCGAAGTCTATTATTTAAAAATTTAATGAACAAATACAAATCCAAAATTATTTTTAATGCATATTATCACCCACAAGCAAATCCTGTTGAACGAGTCAACCGCGTTTTAAAGACAATGTTGGCATCTTATGTGTCAGATAATCAGAGAGTATGGGACAAGATATTACCCATGGTTTTGTGCGCTGTCCGTACCGCAGTTCATGAAGTAATAGGCATGTCACCATATTTTGCAAATTTTGGTAGAGAAATGATAATTGATGGTTCCTCTTTTGGTGAACTAACTGATTCAGAAAACTTAATCGGTATTCAATTTTCAGAAAGGAAACAACTAATAGAACGTATTCCAGAATTAATAAAGTATACCAGGAAATAACAAAGAAATTAGAAATAGCGTATAATACATCAAAACATAACTATGATTTACGTAGACGAGAAGTAGTATTTTCAGTTGGAGCTACAGTCTGGAAGAAAAATTTTGTACTCTCAGGCGTATCAAAATATTTCAATGCCAAAGTAGCACCGAAATATGTAGGTCCGTTTACCATAACAGAAAGAGTTTCAACAAATACTTATGTATTAGCCGACGAAACAGGTCAAGCCAGAGAAGTTTGGCATGTTAAAGATTTAAAAGCAAATCGAATTGGTTATGACGAATAAAAATAGTTATAAACAGAAACCTAGTATCAATAAAGGACACCGACACAGCACGTTTTCTTTCTTGACACCTTTTGAAACAGCTGGTCCCGAAGGTATTTTCTCCAGTCTCACTATCAGTCTGATCCGAGGTGGATTGTATCGCCTTCTTTTCGAGCAGTCTCCTGACACACACTTACCTACCCTTCCTTGGCTGTTTACCCTCGGTCTTCCCCTGAAAAGGAAGGCTTTCAACTGACGTTTATTAGTTGCATCTGCTTGACTAGATAGGCCTCTATTCTCTGCTATGATAACTTCTATCGTCGCTATTACCCCGTTTTCTTATTCTAGAATTTCTAAACTCCGTTCCTTATTTTCCTATCAATTTTTGGCTTCATTGGGTTTTTCTCAATACAATTCAGTGATGAAGTGTAGCTGATACCATGTGTTTAGAGCTCTATCAAGAGTCTCGATTTTGTCTCAGACACACCTTCACCACGACAGTTTTCCTGTTAGAAAACCTGGGTGTTCACGGGGAACATTCAGTGGGGTTTTGGGGGTTTTACATGATTAACGAGTAGTTCACTGCTTAACTGGTTTGCGAAAGATTTCCTATTGGCATTCTATAGGGTGTCCAAGAGTAAATCTAGCTTTAGAGTTAAGATGGTTCTTGACTGGGCTGTGTAGCTTGCCCCACATTACAGGGGATCCATTTTTAGCTATCCAACACTTTTATTGACCATCAGGACCCTTATAAGTGTTCTTTTCGGGAAAGGAAAAGAAAAGTTCGTTTCACGTTCTTTCGTCTTCAACGACGCTTATAGTGTTGAAATTTTAAAACAAAAGCTTAGTTTTAAGAATGCTATTCAATACATCGACTACAAGTTAGGATGATGATAGAAAAGGATAGGTTAGTCGATAGAAATGAAAGAGTGAATCTCTTAAGTCAAGATTTTTGGAAAAAATCTCCTTTTGTAAGGGGATCGTAATATTATATCGAAATGTTAACATATTAATAGATTATTTAATTGAATTTCATTAACTTGTATTATTTATATACAGAGTTTCATGATAAACTACCGTTATATTTTAGTAAAAATTCTTCATAATAAAGGCATCATGTTTAGAAATAGTTTTACGCTTAAATATTATACAATTTCAGCAGTTGTGATGATAATTGAAAGGTCCTACCTTTGCAAACACAGGGTTTATAGAAAGTGAAACATTACAAATAGCCTAACTATTTTTCAATTTGATTTGTTCCAAGATTGCAAGTCATTTTAAGTAGTCTGGAGACAACCATTGTATTGAAATCCATTTTGGCTCGGTTTAGGTTATCCGGGCTTTTGTCAATGGCAGACAACTGTCACCAATAGATAGGGTCAACAATTTGAGTATCTAAAAATCCAAGAATTTACAACATGTCTATACCTTTAAAAACTAATTGCTATCCGTGGCACTAAGCTTAAAAGGGCTGGATTTACTTTCTGAAATCTTGTTTTTAGGAGGTTCTATTAATGGTCATTGGTTAACAAGGGTTTTCCGTTTTCAAAACTTATAAAGGGAAGTAGAAAGAGAAGTTCGCTGGTAACGTTCTCCGGCGTAGCAGGTGTGATATCAAACTTAGTATCATGTTATTAAAAGTGGAAAGGAGGAGCAGTTAGCTCATTCAGTTCGCGAGGATTTACGCTTGTGTTCGCGGATTTATAGGTAATACTAAATTATGTAATAAAAAGCTTGTGTGCGGGTGTGTTCAAGCTATGCTATCAGCAAGATTCTGCCGGGTACGTGTGCCAATGAATTATTGAGCGGTTGCGAATAGCAAGGGCAACAAACGAGATTCTTCTCCATTTTAAGAGCTGTTTTGAATTGGAATTCAAGAAATCAAACAATTTGTGATTTTTAGTAAGTAAGGTTTTTATATTTAAACTAACATGGCGAATTTTTAGTTAACATACTTTGTTAGGAGGTTTTGGCCATAAACCATAGGATTAATTTACTGTGAAATTTATAGGATGTGTTCTGCTATATAAAGTGTTTGGAAATTTCTTATGTAAATAAAATTATCATAATTGCACATCAAAATTTCAATAAATTTTTTAAATTAAAATCAAGGAATTTCCTAATGTAAGAGTTCGTTTATTCTTCTGTTGATTAAATAGTTTTGTTTGTCAGTTGATTAAGTCTACATTTTTTTTATTTTTGATCATGAAATTTGCATAAGTAGTCAAAAGGTGAAAATTAATTAAAAGAAAGAATTTGTCTTTCTTGGGATGTCAAGTCTCTCAAGCTCTTGTATGAACATTGTACACTTTCGACATGTCTGGCGCCCTGGCTATTTGTCTTTAAGCCACAATATTTATAAAAGGTAAGTGCCAAATTTTTATATATTAATTTAGCCCCTTCTGCAAAATTTTAACCCACTAAACGATCGATAACCTTCCGCTAGCTTGTTCCGGAGACACCCCTTTAATTTTCGTTTACAGGCCGTCTCTCCCCATTTTATAATTTTAATAACAATATACTTAGTAGTTTTTCTGCCTGTAACAGAGCAACTTGCTTCCTTACACTGTTCAGCGCATGCAAGCTCTTGTGCCGGATTATCAGAAGAGTGACATTTTGCAGAGAAATGCTCTGCAGACACCGTGAAGATCGTTTTTTTTAAGAATCCTGTTGACTGATGATTCGTACATTCACCGTGTAAGCGTATTTAATTTTTATAATTTACACTCGTGAGCAAGTGAAAACCCAAGATCTATATGACAGCATCATTTTCAACATCGATTAGGTGTTAATTTGTGGGCAGGTATAGTTGCTGGAGCATCGGTTGGACTATTTGTATTACCGGCCAGACTTAATGTGCAACACTATCTTCAATTTCTTCAGCACGAATTGACAGATTTGCTGGATGATGTGCTTCTAGACATTAGGCAAACAATGTAGTTGCACCACGACGGCACTCCAGCACACAATATTCGAGATGTAAGGTATCACTTAAATATTGAATTTCCAAATTGCTGGATGGGGTGAGGAGGCACTATCTACTGGCCACCACGTTCACCAGACTTTAATTCACTAAATTATTTTCTGTGGGGATACCTTAAGGCAATTACCTACGAAACGGAAATAAGAAACGAACAAGATCTTAGAGCAAGAATACATGAAGATATCGAAACAGTAAGAGCAGATGATCTTGCAGTCCAATTTTTAAAACGTAGTTTTTTGAAAAGATGTTTGTACCTTAGGACAGACGGTAGAACATTGGAGCATTTGCTGTAAACATATGTTTTAACATTGCTACCTCATACTTGACTAATATTGTAAGTTAGCTCATTAGTGAATTTATTTAATAACGTTGCCGTTTTTAAGATTAAACCCAAAAATTTACCTAGTTGTTCAACTTATATCTGCAAGTTGTACCTTTTTGGAAAGAGCATTCACCAAAGAAGTTTTCTGAATTGGTGTTCACTCTTTGATATTAATAGTTTATTTGAGTATTTTTGAGTTAAACAACTGTAATTTTCTTGAAGAATCTGAAATACTACCAAAAACTATGTCTCCTTTGATTAACCTTATAGTTGTTTGCGACACCTGTCATAATCTCCATAACATTTCGAATGTTGTTCCAACGGAACACTGGTTGGACTCCGTCTCGTCGGTTCTACAACATAAATATTTTTAACTCTATCTTCTAAATCCTCAAACTTATTCCGTAAGTCTGTTTTAAGATTTTCCAAATCACTTCTAAATGTTTTGAAACTAGCTTGGCAGCTTCCTTCTATTTCATTTACTTTTTTAACTAAAATCTTAATTTTCGCATTAGTTTCTTTCTAACTTACTTCCTGATTCGCCTTTATTTGAACTATTTCTTCTTTAACATCATCCATTCCATATCCTCTAAAATTTCCACCACTTCTCCGCCGATTTCAAGTTTCATTTCTTCAATGGTTTTGTTTGTTTTCTCTAAACCCAAAGTTATTCTTTCACTAATCTCTTTAAATTTCTTTTCGTTCTTCTCACTTTCTAATCTTAAACTTTCTCCAATTTGGCAATGTTCTCTTCAAATTCTGCTCATAACTCCTGAGTATTATCATTAGATCTTTCAGTCATTTCCTTGATATTCTCTCTCACTTCCTTCATATTCTCTTTCATATCTTGCATGCCTTTCTCATTCTTTTTGCTCATTGCTTTTTGTTTCTGCATATTTTGATTTAGACTTAATAAGAGAGCCATCATTCTTGATTCCCAGGATTGTCCCACACTTTTGGTCTTTGGATTCGCCTTTTTCGTTTCTTGCACGTAAACTCATTCTTGAAAACCAATTTCCATTCCCTCAGCTCTCTGACTTTCACGAACTTCTTTTACTCTGTCAGTCATACTTGAAATTAATCAGATACCACAACAAAAAAAATTTTAAACAAATTCTATGAGACAGGAAACTCTAATTTACAGCCGAATTAATCGAGCCACAGGTTGGGTCGCCACTAAAAGAGTGATGTGGTAAGCCCCGCGTTGGAGCGTCACTAAAAGGGTGCTGTGGTAAAGCACGCTGTGACAACGTCGCGTTGAGAACGTCACTAAAAGAGTGATGTGATACAAATACCGCAAATTATAAACTTGAAATTGTTCACTTACCTTCTTTTCTAACTTTGCCTGGCTAGTTCAAAATGAAATCAAACACAGCAATATCATAAAACATTTATACAGTATGAAATATCTTCTCTCATACATAAGCATATGAAACATTTACATTATCGTGTCTTTCAAACAAAATAATTTCTATCTAAAAAAACAAGTTCCTTACCTTATTTTAAATTTTCAGAATTAAATTTCTTTTTTTATGGATGGTTTACCTGGTTATGATTATTCCCACACTTGTAAGATTTGTTTTGGCAAAAAAGAATCCTTGATAAATAATCTACTAAAAGGTCAAAGTATTTCGAACCCTGAGCACAAACTTTCCTGGCAAAAAACCCTCACTAAAAAATATTATATGATTAACACTTATTATTCTACCGTAAATTAAATACATATACTCCAATATCAGTTAGATCTAAAAGTAATACTTGCAGAGTCCACAAAAACGCTTCTCGTTATTAAATATCTTGTTTCAAATTGATGTCCAAATCAGCTTACAAGATTTTCCATATTTAAAATCCTCGTTTCAAACAGCAATTACCAAAGTACGTTTTTGGTTAAATCTTCCTTTCGATTATTTAATAAAATTTTTTAAATTGCGTTATATTGAAGAATTTTCCTTCTTTATTGTAATTTAATAAATTCTATTTTTTATGTAATTTGCGTTTAAAACATCACTTCTATATTCATTGTACTATCGTAATTATTAAATTACAGTATGCTTAGTGCTTACTTCAAATATCTTCGCAAAAGCAACAGCTCTCTACTTAAATCAAAATAACATTTCGCGATCGAATTTAAGAATCGAATGAATTTTTGTTTTTAATAAACGCTTTATTATATATCTAATTCATGTATATGTAGAACCTAGTAGAATGTGCGCGATTACAGTTTTATTACCTGGTTATCTGGTTCCACTTCAGGCTTCCTTCCCGTCGGAGATGATTGCCAGAACACCCCTCTTAATGTCTCCATTTACTGTGCTGCTCAGCGGATCCACAGGCCTCTACCATCTGATACCTCTGCAAGCTATGCGCCTCGTATCACAGTACCATTCCATATATCATGCATACAAACTTGATTACTTGTGGTGCTTACTCCCATATATCATGCATCCATTTAATAATTTCTGTGTTGTAGTAGCCGAACCTTTTTTCAATTTAATACGCACTACTCATACTTCACGTCAATAATTAGAAATTTGCTACTACTGTTTTATACTTGCAACCACTTTATTTACGGTAACATAATTACACATACATAAAATACTCACAAAAAGCTTTATTATATGCTGGTCTGAATCGATATTCAGCACTTTATCGAAGTAAAAGAAAAGAGACCCTTAATAATCTAGCTTGGGTATTTATATCCTTTTTAAACCCCCCTAGTGGACGCGCTTCCTTCGAAAAGCTTATTTTTAAAACGAATTCTACAAATTTTGAACGTAACCGTCTCTAAATTCGTAAAATTTGTTTCGTCCTACGTGCTGTATACCCCGAATTCGCTTTCAACCTTCGCGTGTGCGTACGTTTGGAAGGCTGTCCGCTTTTAACCAATGACAAAATTCTCTACCGTCAAACTCCACCTAAGCTCTATTTATCTTTGTTTTATAAATGTTTGCTAGTTATCTATCTATTTCTATGTATTTCTATCTATCTCTAATTATTTCTATCTATCTACACCTATCTTTATTTATAACTAACTATTCACACCTATCACTACCTTTTACCTAACTATTTCTATCTATTACTAACTCTTCACCCTCTATTTCTGTCTATTTCCCTTTTTACCCTTTTGTCATTTATTGACTCTTTAAGTACCTCACTTTTATATTTTTCTACCTATTTTCACTTTTATTCAAGTTTCTTTTCCTTATGGCCCACTGTGTTATTTTTAACCTTACCTATTACTATCACTATCTATTTATTATACTAACTATACACACTTAACTCTATATCTACATCTCCCTATCTTATCCTTATTTATCCTATACCTAATTCTACTTTTCTATATACACCTATCTCTATCTCATCTATTTAAATTCCACTCTACTATTCACCTATCTCTATATTTTTATCGATTAAGTTTCTGTTCCCTTATTTTGTCGGGGTTTTATTTGTGAAAGATTCGACCTCAGACAGATTGTCTTCCTATAGTCTATGGTCTCTATATTATGCCAGACATAAGAATTTTACAGTTTATAAAGTATGTATTCAAAAACTCGATTATGCCATCATTCAACATTCTCGTCAACTCCTGATTCACCTGTTCCCTATATGCTGCCGGTATTGGACATACCTTTGCATTGAATAGTTCAGAATTGTCTACCTCTAAAACATGCTCATAATTTAACGCTGTGCTTGCCTCTACCCCTACTAACTCTGAATGTTTTTGTAATAACTCTTGTACCTCTCTTAACTTTTCTTCAGGGCATTTAATGGTGTCGATCTCTTTCACTTGTTCCTCATCTACCTCCATAACATTAACACATAATCCCATGTCATCCTCTGTGACATCATAATTTGCCTTCCAGGGCAATATCCTATTCCCAATCCTAACTACTTTCCTCTCCATATCTATTACAACTCCTAACTTCATCATACAATCGACCCCTAATATCTCTTTAAACTTTAACCCAGGTACAATTATAAATTCCTGTTCACAGCTAACTGAACCTAACTCTACTTTTAAAATAACTACACTATTCACAACAGCAAATCGCTTTTTATTCGGCGCAACCAGGTGACTTCTTTTTATTGGCATTATCCTGTCACACACTTTATCCTTAATTTCATTGACGAATTCCTCCGATAGTAAACTCGCCTCAGTTTCTGAATCTAATAACACTCCTAAATTTTTTTCAAAAATTTTAATATCAATTATAGGCAAACAAAAATTTTCTGTTACTTCTGGCTCAACTTCTTCCTCTATCTTTAAAAATTCCTTCGGATGTTCTAGTGGTTTGTCCTTGTTTAAAAATCCTGTCCTGGTCTGGTCTCTCTACTTGGTCCAGGTCTTGCTACCAGCTCAGCATATGTCCGCGATGTCTCCGCTCTGTTTGTGTTCTTATTCTCTTTGTTAGGTGTGGTCGATGTCCCTCGTATGTCAGGCGAACTGTTTTGTGTTGTCACCCCTTGTCTAGGTGCAGGTCCCTTACCTACACTGTTACTCTTGAAAATGTCCGTCTAGGTTTCCAGTTCGGTCGATTAAATACATAATTAGTCCCTCGTCTTGCATAGTTGTCCCTTCTGTTGTCAAATCTTACCGTGTTTACTTGTCGTTCCCTTGGTTCCCGAGGTCGTTCACTGCTTACATCATCATACCTCTGCAGGTACTCCAAAAACATCTCCCTGTCTACAATGTTTTGCAACGCAACATGTTGCCTAACCTCAACCTCAAAATGCCGTGAAAGATATTTGATTATCTGTCTGTCTGTCAATGGTGGATTTAACTGTTTCGCTATGCTATACTTTCTTATAGCATATTGCTCCCTACTTCCTGCAAACTCTCCTTTAAATTTTTCTGTTATTAAGTCGTCTCTTACTTGGTCCTGTCGATGTGGTCACTCCAGTAGTGTTTTAGAAATCTGTCCTCAAAGTCATTGTATGTGTCAATTTCCTGTCCTATTAAGTTATACCAGGCTTCAGCATGGTCTTTCAGCAACGCTTTAATAATATTGAGTTTCGCTTGTTCATCATACAAATTACTAACCAAACCTCTAATGTTATTAATAAATATTTGAGGATTCACCCTACTATCCCCATAAAATTTCATTTGTTGATCTAGCGACATATTCCCTGTTACGAAGCTGGGACCATCCCCCATCCAAGTCGATACGTTTTGTTTAATTCCGGTCACTTCTCTCTCTACCCTACCTAACTGATCCCTACATGAGTCCGTCACCTCAGTCATTTTAACGTTAATTTCGTCTTCACAGAAGATTCTTACCTCCTTCCGTAATTGTCGCATTTCCTGACTTAAACCTCTAATGTCACTCATTTTATCTACCCTATTTTCTATTTCCCCCATTTTTACCGTTAACCTATTTTTGAAATCCGAAAATTCTTTGGTTGTTTTATCTATCTTTTTGCTTAATGTCTCCCTAACTCCACTCAACGTCTCATTCATTTGTTCCACTCTTTTTTTTATACTTCATCCATTTCCCTAATCTCCTCAAACTTCCTGTTCGATTCTTCTCTAACCCCACTTAATGTCTCACTCATCTGCTCAAATTTCCTGTTAGATTCTGCATTCATCCTCTCTAGCATCCTCATTATCATCTCATTTCCTTGGTCTCCTGACTCTGTCCTCGACTGATCCCTACTACCTCCAGCTTCCTCCATTTTTTTTCTGCTTTATCAAATAAGGCGCTATCGTCACTTCCAATTTCCACTCCTTGACTTCTTAACCACTCCTTCCTCTGCATACGTTCAAATCACTCCCACACACTCAAAATTATTTCTAAATTTATACCAGACACACCCTCTCTCAGCTCGCCAGTTTCCTGGAATAAAATTTTCAAATTTTATTTGGAGCTCGAGTCTCACGTTCGGGTCGCCATAAAAGTGCCGTGGAAGTCGGGACAATCTCTGGATTCTCTATTAAAATTCGTGCCCGCCTGGGCTAACAAAATTTTCAACAAAAAAATTTTTAAAATTTCTTACCCCTCTTAATGAGATCGCCTTCGAATTCCCTCTGCTTCCCTGCCTAGCTCAGCTGGGCGTCTTTTCGAATACCTAAATTTACAGACATACCTATTTTACACTCGCACACCATTCAATAAAATCATCAAATAATACAACAACCATACAACCTTTTATTGACACCAAATAACAGATAAATTTTATTTACACATGTGTTAAAACAGTTTGATACAATAATTATAAAACTCAAATTATGGTATGTTTTTAAAGTCTTTGATTTTTCTAATGATTTTTAAACAAATTCAATGAGATATGAGTAGATGGGCCCCACATGTTACCCTAAATTGACTTGGAGTATGGTGAGCTCATTATAACCCAGTTTTGTTGGTATATGCTTTTTTAAACCTTGAATAAACTAAAACAAAATTTACAGACCCATTAACCCTTTACAATTCAATTTTTATCCTGAATAAAATTTTGGATGTTCTAAATACACCCTTTTTCAATATTCAACATCAGTAAATTGTCCAGTACATGTATCTTTTACAATAAGTTCTACAACCATAAATATGCCACCAAAAATCATCCACACAACACAAAGTTCCACACATGTTTATAAAACAACAGAAATTTCAAGTACATTACCTGGAGAATTCTTCAGGCATCCTTCCCGTCGGAGATGATTGCCAGAACACCCCTCTTAATGTCTCCATTTACTGTGCTGCTCAGCGGATCCACAGGCCTCTACCATCTGATATCTCTGCAAGCTATGCGCCTCGTATCACAGTACCATTCCATATATCATGCATACAAACTTGATTACTTGTGGTGCTTACTCCTATATATCATGCATCCATTTAATAATTTTTGTGTTGTAGTAGCCGGACCTTTTTTCAATTTAATACGCACTACTCATACTCACGTCAATAATTAGAGATCCGCTACTACTGTTTTATACTTGTAACCACTATATTTACGGTAACATAATTACACATACATAAAATACTCACAAAAAGCTTTATCGTATGCTGGTCTGAATCGATATTCAGCACTTTATCGAAGTAAAGGAAAAGAGACCCTTAATAATCTAGCTTGGGTATTTATATCCTTTTTAAACCCCCCTAGTGGACGCGCTTCCTTCGAAAAGCTTACTTTCAAACGAATTCTACAAATTTTGAGCGTAACCGTTTCTAAATTCGTAAAATTTGTTTCGTCCTACGTGCTGTATACCCCGAATTCGCTTTCAACCTTCGCGTGTGCGTACGTTTGGAAGGCTGTCCGCTTTTAACCAATGACAAAATTCTCTACCGTCACAAACTCCACCTAAGCTTTATTTATCTTTGTTTTATACATGTTTGCTGTCTCGTTCAAAATCCCACTTGAGTTACAGAAAATCGATATTGTTGACATCCTATCTCAACTCCACGTGTATATTGTACGTGCATTTCCATTTGTTGCTTGCTTTGTATCTGTCTCTATCTGTTGTATATTACTGATTGTCTATTTCCCTCGCTCCTTAAGATGTTTGTTATCCTAGCTGTTTATCCAACTGACGGTTGAAAATAATTTCTATGAAATCCTATCTTAACGTACGCTCGAATTCTTTGAACGTAACCTTTAAAAAGCAGGTGTTTGTTAATTATCGACCGTTTGAACATAACAATTCCTAGACTTTCTACTTTTTTGTATCTGATAAAACTGACGTTGGCTTCTACAGCGAATACATTTGCCTTGAGATTATTGATTTTCTGACGCAAGCACGCTCTCTTTTTCTTATGTGTTTAATTAAATCAACTTATGGTTAATTATGCGTATCCTTGAACTTTTATTTGCTTTGAAGCTTTGTTCCTTCCTGTGATCCTAACATTTCAATTATTAAATATAAAAATACTCTAATATTTGTCCGTTTTCAATAAATGAATTAAATTAATGCAACTGTCAGATATCGGTTAGGTTTGGTAACGAACAAACAAGGATGGTTTCTAAGCTATAAGCAAGATACAGGTGGAAGATGTTTGTGCAAGATATCGATTTTAAATAGGTAGAGAAATTAAGAAATGTAATTGGACGTTACAGGAAGAAGCGGACGCGAATTAAGATTCGGGCCTTGGGAGCTGCCTTTTTAAAAACCAGTTCCAAAACTTCTTAACAAATTTATTTATTAATACAGAATTGACTTATGGAATTTTGACAAATTAATTAAATATTACTTTAAATCGAAATTACACTAGTTAATTGTACTATGATGAGTAGTCTTGCAAACTGCAATGCTAAAGCGGATCACCGGACTGACTGCCGGATCCTTGAGCTTCCGGGCTTTTTGTAACGTTCCTACCTCCTCACATGGCTGTGGAAACTTGCAGATCTCATATCTGCGTATTCTTAATACTATTCATAACTACATTGTTGTAATCTTAATTTCTAAGTAATCACGGTACCTGACCGTCTGTGATCTGACATCTGCAGTGTCACTATCGTGTGCGATACAAAGTAGCGCATCCGTTTTCATAAACGTTAATAAACTTTACAAATTGTCCTTGTATTTACTTTGTTGCACTTCACTTAACATTTCATTACACTTTCTAATAATTTCCTAATTATTCTATTTTAATATGTATACATCAATTGAGGGATACATAACTCCTCCCGACGTACATTAAAAATTAAGGCTTTTTCTTTTCTTGGTTTTTAATTCATTAAATTCATTTAATTTCATTGTTTAAAATTCATAGTTTCTAATGGTACATTTATTTCTTTGCTTAGCTTTGTTGCCTTAAATCTAAAACTGTTTTCTTTATTTTTATACTTAATATACATTTTGTAAATTACATAAATGATCAATAAAAAATTCAAAATAATTAATACAATTGTCCAAACACTAATGTTATCGTAATGCACTTTGGCCGTTTTTATTTCGTTTAAATGTTCCTTATAATTTTTCATAAGTTTCATGGCGTGGTTGAGGTTGTCTAGTTTTAGATGTTCGAGTTGCATGGATTTTTTAAGTATTTTTTCGTCTTCGATTGGTGCTGTCTTGATCTGTAATTTGGGTAAGCTTGCTAATTTCTTGGTTTGTACGGGATCTTGGTAACTGATTATTTCATTTTTCAATTTTAAATAACAATTTTCCTTAAGGGTGATTAATTTACTTCCGGTTAATGCTAAGTTGTTTTCGTCTTGATTGCAGTGGATGGTTGCTATTACTTCTGTGGGGAAAATGGCTTTTCCATTTATTTTCTGTTACTTTTTGAATTTTCATATTAGTGATTTGTACAGATTTGGCTTCACAGTTCTCGTAATGATTTGAAAATTTTAATAATTGTACTTCGCAAGGGCTGTCTTTTTGAATGGTTGTCGTTGCCAACGATTGGCATAAATATTGATTTAGTGTGACTTCATCACATTTTTTGTTTGTATAACCATATCTTAGTTCATTTAAGGATAGGTTGGTTTTGGGTATAATAACTTGGTATGTGCTAGTCATTTTCATTGGAAAAGCAAATAAATGATAATAATTGTAATTGTTAATCTCCACTATTGGGATTTCTATTAAAAATGTTATGTCGTTGTTTTTTACATAGCCTTTAACTATAGCTATTTTTTCAAATATTAAAATGTTTGATTCTACTACATCAAAAGGTAATTTACTGTTGGTTATAAATGATCTAATTCTTAATAGTGCTCTTAATAAATCAATTGGTTCTATGCTACTGGAATGTAAGGTATTTAATTTTGCAAATGTTACTGCATTTTCTAACATGGCTAAAATTTGTTGAATTGAGGTAAGGGTTGATATTATTTGGGTGTGTATTGTGTTAAATCTAATTAAATCTCGAATGCCTAACATGGTGGTTTGCATGTTATTTTCAAGGGTTTGTATTCGGTTGGTTTTTAATTAATTTTCTTAGCGTTTCGTTGTATTTTATAATAGTTGATTGTGTCCATTGATTGTTTTAATCGGTAATAATTATTTTTGATTGTTTGAAATTCTTGCTTTAGTTCCGTTAAGTCGAATTTTTGTGCAAAGGTCCAATAGTGTATGGTATTCTGCATACTGCCTAATTTTATTGGTAGTATACCGGGGTTGTTTTTTATGTCTTCAATTATTATTTCGGTGTCTGTTCTACCTGGTTGGAGGTTGACGGTAAGGGTGCTGATTGTCCATCTGAAAGTTCAGGGTGTCTTACGTTTTTCAAGTGAATATATTTTGTTATCTTGCCATCGTCTACTACGGCTATGTTTTTGTCCAATATTCTTTTAATTTTAAAAGGGCCTAAATTTCTGGGTGCCGTTTTGTGTCGTTTGCTTTGGAAATTTTTCTCGTATACGGTTTGTCCTATTGAAAATTTATTTTTGTTGGTATTTTTATTACGGGTTGTGGTAATGCGTTCCTTGTCGTTATCTAATTTATCCTTTACTTTGTCGTTAGTTATTTTTAGTTTTTCTTTATGATCTTTTGCATATTGCTGATAAACTTCTTTGTTATAATGTATGTCATAAGGGTTGCATGAATCTGAATGTCATAAAGTTAATTCTAATGGTGTAAAACTGGTTGATGAATGAATTGTGTTATTGTAGGCAATTAGTGCGTATGACATTAAATTAGTAATGTGTTCTTTCTTGTAGGTTATTCTTAATAATCTGATTTGTTCTAGCAGGGTTGAATGTAGTCTCTCGATTAGTCTGTTGGATTCAGGGTGGTTTTCCGTTATAAAATGAATTTTTATTTTGTGTAGTTCTAAAGTGTTTCGTATCGTTTCATTTTTAAATTCGCTGCCATTATCTAACGTTATTGTTTCAGGCGTTTCATAAAATGTAAAGTACTGTAAAAATCCTTGTGTTATGTCAATACTATTTTTAGAGGTGATTGGTATTGCTTGGCCTATTTTTGTAAATGCGTCTACGATTGTCAAATAACTTTGTGCTTCTACTACTAGAGTATCGGCATGTAATTTCTGAAAGGGTTTGTCAGGTGTCTTAGTCAACATTAAGGGTATCTTTGGGGGCTTCCTATCATATTTTGCTTTGTCGCATAGTTTACATTGATTGATAAAGTCTGTAGTTAGTTCTTTCATGTTCTTGAAATAATATCGTCTCGTAACTTGTTTTAGGTTTCATTAATTACACGATGGTTAGTTATTCTTTCGTGTTGGTTTCTGATCACATCATAATATTTCGTCAGGGTCGTCTAAGGTTATTAATTTTCTAGTGCATCTTATAAGTTCAGGGCCAGAGTTATTAAATAATTTAACATATAATTCTGAGAATAGTTTGTACAGGTTTTTGGTGTTAAAGTAAAAGTAAAAAATCGTTTTTTCTCGGGGGTGTATTCTTTTAGAGTTTTAATTATTTGTTCTTCATTGTCGTTTTTGGTTATCTGAATTTGGTATATCTTTTTGTTATCTACTTTTGTATATGTTACAGGGTTGGGGTTGGTTAAAACTTCGGTGATTATAAACTGATTGGGTTTCATATCGATGGCTTCATTTAAAATTTTAATCGCGGTTTTTGGCTATTTTGTGTTGAATGTATGGGGTCCATTTCGTGTGGATCTTCTTTGAGTTCCGTTTCGTCTACGTTTCCTAAAACTGATTCCATTTCTAGTGCGTTGAGCTGTATTCTACTTAAAGCGACTGCGTTATTATTATAAATTCCTTTCTTGTATATTATCTCGTAGTCATATTCTTCTAATCGGATTCTCCATCGTTGTAATTTTGAATTAGGTTCTTTAAGTTTGCATAGCTATACTAATGGTCTATAGTCGATGTATATATAAAATTTTCGTCCGTATAGGTATGGTCTAAAATACTTTGTTCCCTAAATTAAGGCTAACAATTCTTTCTCTTCGGTTTCGTTTAGGGTTCTGGATGCGTAGCTGATAGGTTTATCGTTGCCTACTGTTCCTTGGCTTAATACTGCGCCTAATGCTACATTTGATGCGTCTGTCGTTAATATGAATGGTTTTGAATAATCGGGATATTCTAATACGGGGGATTTGTTAATATACCTTTGATTTTATCTACGGCTTTAATGAATTCTGGGGTATGTTTAATTTTATTTCCTTTCTTTAAACAATTTGTCAGGGGCTTGGTTATTTGAGCATAATAAATTTGCGGTAGTAACCACTAAGTCCTAAAAATCCTTTTATTTTTTTGTTCGTTTTGGTATGGGGTAATTTAGTACTGCATTTGTTTTATCGGGATTCAGCATCATTTCTTGGGGTGTTATTATATGTCCTAAAAATGCTATTTCTTTCTGTAAAAATTCGCTCTTATCTAATTGTACTTTAAATTGTGCTTTTCTTAATCTTTCGAACACTTCTCTTAATCTTTCTATATACTCCACTAATGATGGTGAATAAACTTTGATATCATCTAGGTACACAAGACATTTTTCGTTGTGTATCCCACGTAGTATATTATCCATAACTCGATGAAAAGTTGCGGGTGCGTTCTTTAGTCCAAATGGCATTCTTTTATATTCGTAATGTCCTCTAGGTGTGCTAAAGGCTGTTTTTGGTGTATTTCTTTCATCGATTTCTACTTGATGGTATCCTGAGGATAGATCTAATATTGAAAAATATTGGCACTTGCTTAATTTATCTAAAATTTCGGTTATATTGGGTAGTTTCATTTAGTTTTCTATAATCTATTACCATTCTATATTTTCTTTTTCCTGATGCGTCCAATTTTTTGGGTACTATTAATATGGGGCTGCTCCATGGTGAGTTGAAGTGTTGTATGATATCTTGATCTAATAAGTCGACTACTTGTCTGTCAGCTTCTTCCTAACTTGCCTGAGGTAGTCGGTATGCTTTTGTAAATATGAGTTTGTTATCTGTTAGTTCGATATTATGTTTGACTGTATTTGTAAATGTTAGGGGTATTCCTTCGCAGTGTAATATGTCGCGGTATTCAAAACATAAATTTTTGATTTTTTGTTCTTCTTGATTGATGTCGGTGTTAAAGCGAATGTTACTTAAATTTTGTTGTTTTCTACGAGGTTGTAATTGTCGAAAATTTTTTGTCTATTTCCATCTCGTTAAAATTTAATTCTTCCACGTTAATTGTATTGGTGAATGATAGTTCTACGGGGTAGTCATTTGAATTTAAAATCGTCGTTGTGGCATAATTATCTTTTATTTGTACTAATGCTGTTGGGGTCTCTACTCCTTGTTGAAATGTTATATGATTTATTATTCCTAATTTGTTATTTGAATTTACGGGGATTTGTATTTTTTCTCTGTTCGAGGTTCTATTGTGTATTTTTGTTCAACTTGGGTATTTTGAAATTTAATGATGATTTGTTCATAATTCGTTCTTAGTAAACGGTTCTTTATGTCGTTGTTGGCTTCTAATTTTCTTAAAAGGTTCATTCTTAATAGTCCGTCATATTTGTCATTGAATTCGAAGATGCAAAATTTGTGCTTCATTTTTACGTTGAATGTTTTGGGTAAGGGTATTGTAACATATGTGACACATCATGTCCATTTATATGTTGTTGTCAATATGGTCATCGCGCTCTGCTGTCTGCGCCGTTTGTGGTTATGCAGTTCGGTATAATATACGGTCGTGGATATATGTATGTGAATTCCGTAATACATTATTTTGTTATTATCATATACTTAAATAATATGTATTGGAATTGTAAACTGTCAAATACTGTACTGGATTTTTGTCCTAAATACAAAATATACGGTCACTAGCATTTGTTGTATGTGTATTAAAAACAGGACAGAGCTTTTCGTAAAACCGAAGATGTAACAGGTATGTTAGCTACGAATTGGTGTAGGGTTGTTTGATGGGCTGTTTTAATTTTAAACGGTTCTTTTTCTACATAGTCTAAATAGTGTTTCTTTACGGTTCGGGAAGTAATTAATGTTTTTGAGGATCCGGTATCGATTAATAGTTTGAATTCGGCATGGGGTATTTCTATATAGGGTAGTACTAGGTGGTTTATATTATTTAAGTTTATTAAGTTTGGTCGTTTATAAATCGGTCTATCTGAAAATTTGAGCACGCGTTTTCTTCGTCGTCCTTTTCATAAGTTTCGTATGATTCGTCGCGTTCATAAGTTTCTACATGGTTTGATTGATTGTTCGTACTGGGTTGAATGTAATTATTCTGGTCATCTTCATATTCTTCTACTTCTTGATGAAATAGTTCTTCCGATGTAAAAGTGCGTTTTTGGTTAGGGTTCGGTCGAATGTGTGTTATTTTTGTATTTGGTATGGTGTTGCCATTGGTATGGGTTTGTAATAGTTATTAGGATTGTTATTATTGTTTGTCATTGGTGAATTTCTAACAGGGTTCGCGTTGAATGTTGGTCTTTGTTGATTTACGTTTTGGTTGAGTCTTGGTTGAAATGCGGGTTTCGTAAAGTTTGGGTTGAATGTTGGTTTTGAAAAATGTTTATATTGATTATTAAAGTTTGCGTTATTAGAATGTGAATTATTGGTTCGCGGTTGGTTTGTTTCTGTATTGAATGGGGGTGGGGTTTTTGTTGGGAAATTGTTTGTCTCGCGGCTTGTATAGTTTTTATTGGTGAGTAACTTTTATTTGCGTTGGGGTTGTATAATCTGTTTCTGTAATACATTACGTTTTCTTCTTTGATTATCATGTTCATGGCTTCCTTTAAATTTTGGGGAAGTTGGAATCTGATTTTGTCTGATAGTCGTTCTGGTAGTGCATTTAGATTTGTCTCTAATGTCATTTCGTCATACATCTTTGTTTTTAAAAGTCTGATATTTTGGTTGGGTTTTTAAATTTTTAATTTCGTCAGGATTAAACTTCTTACATCTTAGAATTTCATTCCAAATTGGTACGGGGATTGGTTATTTTCCATTCTAAGGTTTATTAAGTCGCGTACTAAGCATTTTAGGTTACGTTGATCGCCAAAATATGCAATCAATATTTTTTTAAAACCTTCCCATTGTTCTAAGTCATCCCGGCTGGCAATTAATGTTAGTGCCCGGTCCGGTTAGTTTACTGATAATAAGGCGTACGAGTAATGTCACCGGGTTTATACAAGGTTTACAAAAATATTTCACATGCTGTTATTAAATTACCGAGATGACATTGCCCTCCATTAAAATTTGGTATAGTTTCTAAACAAATCTTCATATCTCCACTTATTGAGACGGGGTGGTTGTTCCAATAATTATTATTTTGTTATGATTTTAATTAATTTCAAATTTCGTAAAATTAGGATTTATTTCGCAGTTTCTATTGTTATTCCTTGCTTGGGTTCATTAATTTTCCGTTTAGATTGCGTCGGGTTACTTGCTATTTTTAGTTTGGGTCGTTTTAGATTATTTAAAGAATTGAGTTGCTTGTATTGTATTTAATTGCACGGAGCTGTGATTATTTTTATGGGTTTTACGCTTAATACTGTCTTGAATACGTTTATTTTTAATTTACTGATGTTAATTTTATTGTAGGTTTGATCTTATAAATTTCGATTTGACTGAGTAATTCTTTGTGGTAATTTATTTCACTTCGCTTGCTTTGCGTCAGTTGAAACTTTTCTATTTTAATTAAACTGATTTAATTGTCTGTTGTAGTTATCTCTTTCCGTGGGTGTGTGTAATTTATAAGTGTGTCTACGATGCTTTTTGTCTCGTAAACTTAAGTGTAAATTATAAAGTTGGCAAGGTTTCGTCTTTTGCGTTATTCAAAGTTGCATACAATGATCTTGTTTTGATTACAATGTTTTAAACTACGGTAAGATCGAGATCGTTGCTTTTCAGTTAATTGTTTGCGTCAGTGTCTCTGTTGTACTTTAGTTACAAGGTTGTTTTTTTTAAATCTACTGTAGGTGTAATTCAGTCTCTGTGAATGCTTCCGTATAATTAAATATGCAATTATATTTTTCTGAAAGGTGTCGTTTTCAGTTGATATGAAAGGAAGTTTGCGTCTTTTCTATAATTAATTATCTCGTTTTTAAGTATTTAATCGTACAATGTTGCGTTTGGAATGAATGAAATTTATACCTTGTTAATTGCTGCAGTATTTTAATTATAGAATGTCAATGTAATTGTGCTTTTTATAAGGTTGCAATATGCGTTTTAATAGCGTGATTATTTATAGGTTTCTTAGGTTGATTTTATAATTAGACATATTTTTCGTATTTAAGATGATGTTTTGTTTTAATCGAAGATGCTTTAATTTTATTCTGGTAGATCGAAGAGCTTTCGTATGGTATATTTATATTCGCGATGCGTTTTGAATAGCTTTGTTCCGTAATTATAATTAGATATATTCGTATTGAGGTAGATTTGTATTCGTTGCGTTGGGTGAATGATTTGTTTGAAGATGATACGCGTTTGGGTTTGCGCTTTGTTAATTCTATTAATAATCGTAAGGTGTGTCTATATTTTATAGAATGCGATGAGTTTGCGTCTGGATAATTCGTTCTCTTTATTTTGTTGCGATATTTACAAGGATCTCTGTATTAATTTGTAATTTAAATTATTCTTGTGTGCCAGTTAATGTCGTATTGTTAAATTAAGAATTCGCGTTTTTGTTTTGTTTCTATATTTTTGCTCTGTTAACTTTTGTAATAATTGTCTCAAGTGCGCATATAATGCGTCTTTTGGTTCTTTCTAGCTTTTATAGGTCTCTTTTAAACAAAAAATAATTTTTCTCAAAAATGAACTTGAAAATAATCCCTTGCAGCTAAGTGATTTATTTTTATCAAATAGCATAAAATAGTGGTACTAATAGTCAATATACATATATAAATCATAAAATCATAAAAATTTCTCTCATGCTAGGAAATATCAGATGTTTGGAAAGTAAAAAATTCAATTGGTTTAAGGAAAATGAACTTACACTAATTGTTTTGTTGATTTCATGGAGTCCGTCGATTTTTGTACTTTCTTCACGTCGGTTTTTTTGTATTCGATCTATACTTGTATCTTCTCCGGGTTTTTTTTGTTGAATTTGAACGATTTTGGTTTCGCCTTCAACTTCTGTTTGTTTGTCGGGTTTGAACGATTCTTGTTTCGCCTCCTGCTTCTGTTTGGTTTTGTCAAATTCGGGATTGAAATTCCAGACCACCAGTTCTTCAAATTTGGGTTTCTTAGTGACGTTTTGACATCCTACCGATTGCGCTAGTTGAGGTTCGAGCCTTGGAAGCTGCCTTTTTAAAAACCAGTTCCAAAACTTTTTAACAAATTTATTTATTAATACAGAATTGACTTATGGAATTTTGACAAATTAATTAAATATTACTTTAAATCGAAATTACACTAGTTAATTGTACTATGATGAGTAGTCTAGCAAACTGCAATGCTAAAGCGCATCACTGGACTGACTGCCGGGTCCTTGGGCTTCCGGGTCCTTGTGCTTCCGGGCTTTTTATAACGTTCCTACCCCCTCACATGGCTGTGGAAACTTGCAGATCTCATGTCTGCTTATTCCTAATACTATTCATAATTACATGGTTCTAATCTTAATTTCTAAGTAAGCACGGTACCTGACCGTCTGTGACCTGACATCTGCACTGTCACTATCGTCTGCGATACTAAGTAGCGCATCCGTTCTCATGAACGTTAATAAACCTTACAAATTGTCCTTGTATTTACTTTGTTGCATTTTACTTAACATTTCATTACACTTTTTAATAATTTCCTAATGATTCTATTTTAATATGTATACATCAATTGGGGAATACGTAACTCGCGTAACTGTCTAAGATTTAGAGTGGGTACATATCGAAGTGGGATTTGTATAACAAAGTGTGAGAGAGTAAATGGTTGTAGATGAGATAAAGGAAAAAAGAACTAGGTTTGTCTTACATGTGGTGCATAAACCTTATAGCAATTGTTTTTCAGTTGAGGCTAGTTTTGTGAAGCGGACCAGCCGTTACACAGGTAGAAACGATTTTCGTGGTATTTTGTGGAGCACGTGCTTGAAAATTCCGGGACGATGAAGACCGTTGATGTTTGGTGGGAAAATTATGCAGAATTTTGTGTGGGTCAGGAGTTTGTGTTTTGAGAAGTGTTCCAACGGTTACGGTGATACCAAGAAAGTTTGTTCATGTGTGGCGGAAACTTAAACAACAGAGGAGGGGCGTGTTTGTGGTCTATATAACCAGCTGTAAGGGGGTGAGAAGCTCTCTTTTTTTCTTCGCTTGTCATCGACGTGAATTCTAATAGTAGTAAATATTATTCAGTGCTTTTCAAAAGTTATTACACACAAGTGGGTGTGCTGTAGCACTTGTTGTTTGAAAGATCTATACAAATAAAAGCGAAGCTTCTGTAAGTCATGTAAGTACAAACTACAATTATTTTGGTTGTTGGGAATTGCAAGGCGTCCCAAGATGGATTTGCAATTGTGAATGCAACGAGGAGTGATTTGCTGATTGTACATGAAATAGTCCAAGAATAGAGGAAGCTTGGATGCACTATCAATGGTTAGTTGGCGAGATTTGGATATCTGCGTGCTGACTGGAATGGTGTAGTAGAGAGCAGTTCCATAGCTCCGAGGCATCATAAACGGCAACATCATCGAGGGCTGGATGGCTGATGCAGGCTATGTAGTGGTTACCAGGTAACTAATTTTTTTAAAACGTTGTTGAGTTATTTGACGTGTTTTGACACTTTATGCTTTTTGGGTGCTTATTTTATGAATTCTATGGACTTAAAAATTTATTGTACTTTATATTGAAATGAAAATATGTTTATGTATAAAAGGATCATTAATATAATGATACAAAGGCTGTTATGAACAAAGTAAAGGGGACTTTTGTTATTGCAGTGCTATAATTTTTGCACACAGGTTTAAAAGGGTTTTACTGTGAATTGTTCATATTAAGACAAGGGTTAAAGTCAGGTATGAGGTTAGCCCACTTTAAATAGGGTATATGTATAATGAAAAATATTTGATCCAAACACATTTTAAAAATGAATTGTTTTCTTCATAAAAATATGTAATTCTATGAATCTTAACTGTTGTAATGGACAAAGTTTTGGAAGGTAATTTTTTTTATTTGTGTAAATAGAGTGTGATGTATTTTGGTAATTTCGTTTTTTTGATAGGATTGTAGGGAAGTATTTTTCAGATTATAGCTTGGTGGCAGTTAGGTGAAGTTCGATTTTTAATAGTCCAGGTAAGCTTCTTTGAAAGATTCATAATTTTAGCGAACGAGTGGAGCAGCCGAGGTAAACTTCACAATAATAATGACGGCCCAACGCTGGGGTTATTTCCAAAGGTGACTTCACTAAATTATGGCGCCCAAAGTTAGGGCCACGAATTTAACTACAGGTAATCAGAGCAATTCACCCATAGGAATTCACAGAAATATGTTAACCTATATCAAAGTACACGTGCTGAACATTGAACAAGGGCCTAGAAAATCGGGATCTCCAACTCATTTTTTGTGCTACCCTAAAAGTTGCGAATCTATTGGATGCCCATTCCACTAACCTTTTTTCAACATACCTTGCATAGGTGAAGAAGGCATATAAATATGATTGCGAATCTTGCTAAATTTAGTACCCTTAGTTCTCACTACAGCCTGAGGACTCAACTACAGTGCTCACCATAACCTGTAAACCGCCTCAACAAGCAATGCTCTCCATAGCCTGCTTAATTTTTGAAGCCGTTACGCCGCCCGACGCCGTATCTGGGGCATGTATAGCAGTGCTCTCCATAGCCTGCTCAATACCTGACCAGTTACACTTCCCGGCGCCGTACCTGGGGCACGTCGCCATAATTCAGCACGCAGTGCTTCTCACAGCCTGCATAAAGAATACTGATTCTAGTGCTAGCTTTACACATTTAGTATACCCTAAGTGACTGTAATGAATTTTCTCTAGTATTGTTTTCCTCAGACTTAGTGGAATTACACAACTGTTATTTTTATAAATGATCTCATTTTCAATTATTAATTCGCTTTTATATTTAAGATATGGCCTAACACAATTTTTTAATAATTTATTATTTTTTGGCCAGCCCATAGCGATTACCATTCGTAATTGCTGTAATTCTGGATCAGCATTAGTTGCCGATTTAATTTTATTTAAATATTCTTCACTAATATTAGCCTCAACAACTACACAAATTTGATCTTTTAAATCTAAATCATTACTCGCGGTGTCTTTAGAACAAGCTCGCGATAATGCATCCGCTATAACGAGATCTTTGCCTCTTTTGTATTTAAGATTAAAGTTGTACCTCTGTAAAAGTAATATTATGCGCTGTAAACGAGCTGGTACTTTATTTAACGGTTTATTAATTAATGTTATCAAAGGCTTGTGATCCGTTTCAACGATCATTGACCTTGCAAATACGTAATCATGATATTTAGTTAACCCATAATAAATCGCTAATAGCTCTTTTGTGATTTGGGGTTGTTGTACCTTGGATTCCGTTAGAGCTTTTGATGCGTATGAAACAGGTATATTTTCCTGTAACATGCATGCCCCTAAACCATTCTGACTTACATCTACAGATATAGTTATTTCTTTGGAAGGGTCGAAATACCTGAGTACCGGACTATTTGTTAAAATTTGTTTAAGTTTCTCAAATGCAGCTTTATGTTGATCTGTCCATACAAAATAAACATCCTTCCTCAAGAGTTCACGTAAAGCTTTCGTTTCTTCTGATAATTTTTCAACATACTCATATAGTTTATAATACCTAACAGCCTCTGAACGTATTTCTTGTCCTTGGGTTCCTGGAATTCTTGTATGGCTTTTAACCTGTCAGGATCTAATCCTATACCTTCACTGCTTAAATAATGCCCCATAAATTTAACTTTCGAAACACCTATGATACAGTTTTTTGAATTGAATTTAGTATTACGTTCTTTTGCCTTTTTTAATACTTCTATTAGTGCTTTATCGTGTTCTTCTTTTGTCTTTCCCCATATAATTACATCATCTATATACACTGCTACATTACTCATCTCAAATATTTCCCTGAACCTTTCATTGAACACTTCCGGGCCGCTTTTAATTCCATACGGTAATCGAAGAAAACGATAGCGACCATAGGGTGTACCTACTGTACAAAGTTTACTACTTTCGTCATCTAACGGTATCTGATAGAATGCTTGACTTGCATCTAACTTAGAAAATATGCATGCCCCATGTAATTTCGCCGTTATTTCCTCTAACGTTAATAGTTTGCAATGTTCTCGTTTAAGTACTTTATTTAATTGCAAGGGGTCTAAACAAATTCTTAATGTACCATTTTCTTTTCTTATTAACACTAGTAGATGTACCCACTCGCTAGCGCCGTTTACTTTTTCGATAATATTTAATTTTTCTAATTCTACCAAATTGTCTTTTAATTTGTCCATCAGTGCAAATGGGACTTAAAACCTGTTACTGTGCCCGTCGCCGCACCTGGGGTACGTCGCCATAGTTTAGCACAAGTAAACCACGTAATAGCAGTGCTCCTCATAGCCTGCTTAATAGCTGATCAGCAGTTACGCTGCCCGTCGCCGTACCTGGGGCACGCCGCATTAATTCTTTATCATTCCACGTTGTTGCACAAGTGAACCACGAAGACTTCCGAAGACCTCCAAAGACGTCTGGACCTTTTCAAACAATAAATACTTCCTCACGAGTAAAACCCGAGGGTTTCCGAAAACTTCCAAAGCCTACCGAAGACTTGCGAACCTTTCAATATTTTTTATATAGTCAACGTATTGTTTTTGTATGTATATCATTATTTTTTATAACTCCGTGTTGTTCCACAAGTGAACCACGAAGACGTCCGAAAAGTCCCGAAGGCCTCCGAAGACATCTGGATCTCTTCAACCAATAAATACTTCCTTATTTTCGTCATCCAAGCTCTTACTCAGCCTCGCGAATAAACTCGAGGATTTCCGAAGACTTTCGAAGCCTACCGAAGACTTCCGAAACTCTGTGTTGTGTATATAGTCAATGTATAGTTTTTGTATGTATATCATTATTCTTTATAACTCCGCGTTGTTCCACAAGTGAACCACGAAGACTTCCGAAGAGTCCCGAAGACCTCCGAAGACGTCTGAACCTCTTCAACCAATAAATACTTCCTTATTTTCGTCATCCAAGCTCTTACTCAGCCTCACAAGTAAAACCGAGAATTTCCGAAGACTTTCGAAGCCTATCGAAGACTTCCGAATCTCTCAATATTGTGTATATAGTCAATGTATAGTTTTTGTATGTATATCATTATTCTTTATAACTCCGCGTTGTTCCACAAGTGAACCACGAAGACTTCCAAAGAATCTCGAAGATCTCCGAAGACGTCTGGACTTCGTCAAACACTAAATACTTCCTTACTTTCGTTATTCAAGCTCTCACTCGGCTTCACCAAGAAGTCCAAAGACTACCGAAGAAATTTGAAGACTACCGAAGACCTTTGAACTACTCCGAACTCTGTGTATACCTGTCTACTTAGTATTTAAGCTCCTACTTGGTTCCATGAGCTACCACGAAGCCTTCCGAAGATTACCGAAGACTTCCAAAGTGCTTCAAAGTGCATAAACTGTTCATTTTGACTTTTTATTTGTATATTTGTGTACTTATGAACTTTCTTTATTTTCTTTTGCTTGTGAATATTAAAGATAACAGTGCTGTTTACATACTTTCATACGCCGCCTACTTCGACGATAACATATATATATACATATACACACACACACATATATATATATATATATATATATATATATATATATATAAGGTTATCATAAAGTAAGGGATATATTTTAAATTATGATAACTTTTTAACAAATTAAGTTAATAACAAGAAATAAATGAAATCTGATTGCTTATGAAATGGGATTTAGTATGCCCAAAACAGGTTATGGCAATTGCTCAATATGACCTCCATTTTGTTGTTGTAAGATCACCATCCTTACCTCCAAATTGTACACACCATTTCGTAACATTTCTGGTTGAATTGTACTAATTTGCTCCGTAATACTGTCTTTTAATTCTTGTAGCGTAGTTGGTCGTCTTCTAAACACTAAACTTTTTAAATAACCCCACAGCCAGTAATCCGCTGGGTTTAGATCAGGTGATCTTGGTGGCCATGAATTTACGAAATGTCTGCTTAACATGCGATCTTGAAAAACGTTGGTTAACAATTCTTTGACTGGTCGAAAAATGTGCGGGGGTGCTCCATCCTGCATAAAAATGATGTTTTCAATTCCGTAGTGCTCGTTTTGCAGCTGTGGAATAACATAATTTTGTAACATTTGTAAGTATCGTTCACCATTTACAGTTACAGATACGGCTTGTCCATTCTGCATTTCCTCGTAGAAATACGGACCAATAATAAAATCAGCTGTAAAACCGCACCAAACGGTGACTTTCTTGTCATGAAGACCTTTTTGAACGATTTGTTGTGGATTTTCTGCAGACCAGATTCTACAGTTTTGAGTATTGACTCCACCATTCAGAGTAAAATGTGCCTCATCTGTCCATAAAATACGGGATAACCATTCGGGTTCAATTTCCATCTGAGCCATTACTCGCAAAGAAAAATCGTACCTAGTAGCCAAATCTGCGTCCTTTAATTCAAACAGCATTTTCAGTTTATATGGATACATGTTTAGAATTTTGCGTAAAATTTTCCAAACCGTGGTATACGGCATTTGCAATCGCTTGGATATCGCATTTGCACTGCTGATTGCGAGTGAATTGCTTCTGGCTGTCTTGATTTTCATGAAGAACCTCTGCAACTTGGACATCACTAATTATTGGTCTTCCTGATCTTGGTAAGTCAGTTACAGACCCTGTTCTTTCAAATTTTTGTATCAAATTGCGGTACGCTTTCATTTGACAGGGTCCCGCTCTCAAACCCATTCTCGTGCGAAATATTCGTAATCCAGCGGTGTAATTTCTGCCGGATTCATAATAGCAATGAACTAAACCAATTCTTGTTTGTAAATCCATGTTATTACAGTTGAGTCGTTTGAACTCAACGTTTACTTGAGTTTTAATTTCAAAATAAAACTTCAAATTGAATAATTTCGTTTTGACACTAGTGTCAACAATTGTTATGACAACGCTTTTGTTTCTCATAGATACGGTAAAATCCCATTCATTAAGCAACTAGATTTCGTTTATTTTATGTTACTAACTTAATTTATTAAAAAGTTGTAATGATTTAAAATATATCCCTTACTTTATGATAACCTAGTATATATATATATATATATATATATATATATATATATATATATATATATATAAGCTTCATTCTTAGTCAATGGACTAGTCTATTATTTTATGTTTTTTAACAATAGTTTTATTGATGAAAAATTGGGATTATGTAGTCCAAATCCCAATGCAATATTGTATTTAGCATAACATTTAATAAAGATCTTATGTTTCGGCAAAGGTTTTTGCCTTTTTTAAAGATACTGCAAAATGTTAAACCAAAATTTCCAAATTTAACCGAAGAGACGGAAAACTGGAAAGAAGTAATTCCAAAATCACAAAGAAAAGAAATTTTAAAACGTCTTCATGATGAACCGACGGCAGGTCATTTAGTAATTTTTAAAACTTATCAAAGTATATCTCAGAAATATTTTTGGCCGAAATTACATGCAGAAGTAGCAAGATATATAAATCCATGTAAAATTTGTATTTCACACAAACCAGAACAAAAACTTCCAGTAGGAAAAATGTCAAGACATCCAATAGCTTCAAAACCTTGGCAAACGATATCCATAGATTTAGTAGGTCCACTACCTAGAACTGCTAATGGTCATACATGTATTTTATCCGCAGTTGATACATTTACAAAATTTCCCTTGTTTTTCTCGTTAAGACAAACCACTGCGTCTTCCATAGTTTAAAAGATAGAAGAGTTTATAATTTTACTTTTTGGAGCACCACAATATGTTCTAGTGGATAACGGTGTACAATTTCGAAGTCTATTATTTAAAAATTTAATGAACAAATACAAATCCAAAATTATTTTTAATGCATATTATCACCCACAAGCAAATCCTGTTGAACGAGTCAACCGCGTTTTAAAGACAATGTTGGCATCTTATGTGTCAGATAATCAGAGAGTATGGGACAAGATATTACCCATGGTTTCGTGCGCTGTTCGTACCGCAGTTCATGAAGTAATAGGCATGTCACCATATTTTGCAAATTTTGGTAGAGAAATGATAATTGATGGTTCTTCTTTTGGTGAACTAACTGATTCAGAAAACTTAATCGATATTCAATTTTCAGAAAGGAAACAACTAATAGAACGTATTCCAGAATTAATAAAGTATACCAGGAAATAACAAAGAAATTAGAAATAGCGTATAATACATCAAAACATAACTATGATTTACGTAGACGAGAAGTAGTATTTTCAGTTGGAGCTACAGTCTGGAAGAAAAATTTTGTACTCTCAGGCGTATCAAAATATTTCAATGCCAAAGTAGCACCGAAATATGTAGGTCCGTTTACCATAACAGAAAGAGTTTCAACAAATACTTATGTATTAGCCGACGAAACAGGTCAAGCCAGAGAAGTTTGGCATGTTAAAGATTTAAAAGCAAATCGAATTGGTTATGACGAATAAAAATAGTTATAAACAGAAACCTAGTATCAATAAAGGGCACCGACACAACACGTTTTCTTTCTTGACACCTTTTGAAACAGCTGGTCCCAAAGGTATTTTCTCCAGTCTCACTATCAGTCTGATCCGAGGTGGATTGTATCGCCTTCTTTTCGAACAGTCTCCTGACACACACTTACCTACCCTTCCTTGGCTGTTTACCCTCGGTCTTCCCCTGAAAAGGAAGGCTTTCAACCGACGTTTATTAGTTGCATCTGCTTGACTAGATAGGCCTCTATTCTCTGCTATGATAACTTCTATCGTCGCTATTACCCCGTTTTCTTATTCTAGAATTTCTAAACTCCGTTCCTTATTTTCCTATCAATTTTTGGCTTCATTGGGTTTTTCTCAATACAATTCAGTGATGAAGTGTAGCTGATACCGTGTGTTTAGAGCTCTATCAAGAGTCCCGATTTTGTCTCAGACACACCTTCACCACGACAGTTTTCCTGTTAGAAAACCTGGGTGTTCACGGGGTACATTCAGTGGGGTTTTGGGGGTTTTACATGATTAACGAGTAGTTCACTGCTTAACTGGTTTACGAAAGATTTCCTATTGGCATTCTATAGGGTGTCCAAGAGTAAATCTAGCTTTAGAGTTAAGATGGTTCTTGACTGGGCTGTGTAGCTTGCTCCACATTACAGGGGATCCATTTTTAGCTATCCAACACTTTTATTGACCATCAGGACCCTTATAAGTGTTCTTTTCGGGAAAGGAAAAGAAAAGTTCGTTTCATGTTCTTTCGTCTTCAACGACGCTTATAGTGTTGAAATTTTAAAACAAAACCTTAGTTTTAAGAATGCTATTCAATACATCGACTACAAGTTAGGATGATGATAGAAAAGGATAGGTTAGTCGATAGAAATGAAAGAGTGAATCTCTTAAGTCAAGATTTTTGGAAAAAATCTCCTTTTGTAAGGGGATCGTAATATTATATCGAAATGTTAACATATTAATAGATTATTTAATTGAATTTCATTAACTTGTATTATTTATATACAGAGTTTCATGATAAACTACCGTTATATTTTAGTAAAAATTTCTCATAATAAAGGCATCATGTTTAGAAATAGTTTTACGTTTAAATATTATACAATTTCAGCAGTTGTGATGATAATTGAAAGGTCTTACCTTTGCAAACACAGGGTTTATAGAAAGTGAAACATTACAAATAGCCTAACTATTTTTCAATTTGATTTGTTCCAAGATTGCAAGTCATTTTAAGTAGTCTGGAGACAACCATTGTATTGAAATCCATTTTGGCTCGGTTTAGGTTATCCGGGCTTTTGTCAATGGCAGACAACTGTCACCAATAGATAGGGTCAACAATTTGAGTATCTAAAAATCCAAGAATTTACAACATGTCTATACCTTTAAAAACTAATTGCTATCCGTGGCACTAACCTTAAAAGGGCTGGATTTACTTTCTGAAATCTTGTTTTTAGGAGGTTCTATTAATGGTCATTGGTTAACAAGGGTTTTCCGTTTTCAAAACTTATAAAGGGAAGTAGAAAGAGAAGTTCGCTGGTAACGTTCTCCGGCGTAGCAGGTGTGATATCAAACTTAGTATCATGTTATTAAAAGTGGAAAGGAGGAGCAGTTAGCTCATTCAGTTCGCGAGGATTTACGCTTGTGTTCGCGGATTTATAGGTAATACTAAATTATGTAATAAAAAGCTTGTGTGCGGGTGTGTTCAAGCTATACTATCAGCAAGATTCTGCCGGGTACATGTGCCAATGAATTATTGAGCGGTTGCGAATAGCAAGGGCAACAAACGAGATTCTTCTCCATTTTAAGAGCTGTTTTGAATTGGAATTCAAGAAATCAAACAATTTGTGATTTTTAGTAAGTAAGGTTTTTATATTTAAACTAACATGGCGAATTTTTAGTTAACATACTTTGTTAGGAGGTTTTGGCCATAAACCATAGGATTAATTTACTGTGAAATTTATAGGATGTGTTCTGCTATATAAAGTGTTTGGAAATTTCTTATGTAAATAAAATTATCATAATTGCACATCAAAATTTCAATAAATTTTCTAAATTAAAATCAAGGAATTTCCTAATGTAAGAGTTCGTTTATTCTTCTGTTGATTAAATAGTTTTGTTTGTCAGTTGATTAAGTCTACATTTTTTTAATTTTTGATCATGAAATTTGCATAAGTAGTCAAAAGGTGAAAATTAATTAAAAGAAAGAATTTGTCTTTCTTGGGATGTCAAGTCTCTCAAGCTCTTGTATGAACATTGTACACTCTCGACATGTCTGGCGCCCTGGCTATTTGTCTTTAAGCCACAATATTTATGAAAGGTAAGTGCCAAATTTTTATATATTAATTTAGCCCCTTCTGCAAAATTTTAACCCACTAAACGATCAATAATCTTCCGCTAGCTTGTTCCGGAGACACCCCTTTAATTTTCGTTTACAGGCCGTCTCTCCCCATTTTATAATTTTAATAACGATATACTTAGTAGCTTTTCTGCCTGTAACAGAGCAACTTGCTTCCTTACACCGTTCAGCACGTGCAAGCTCTTGTGCCTGCGGATTATCAGAAGAGTGACATTTTGCAGAGAAATGCTCTGCAGACACCGTGAAGATCTTTTTTTTTAAAGAATCCTGTTGACTGATGATTCGTACATTCACCGTGTAAGCGTATTTAATTTTTATAATTTACACTCGTGAGCAAGTGAAAACCCAAGATCTATATGACAGCATCATTTTCAACATCGATTAGGTGTTAATTTGTGGGTAGGTATAGTTGCTGGAGCATCGGTCGGACTATTTGTATTACCGGCCAGACTTAATGTGCAACACTATCTTCAATTTCTTCAGCACGAATTGACAGATTTGCTGGATGATGTGCTTCTAGACATTAGGCAAACAATGTAGTTGCACCACGACGGCACTCCAGCACACAATATTCGAGATGTGAGGTATCACTTAAATATTGAATTTCCAAATCGCTGGATGGGGTGAGGAGGCACTATCTACTGGCCACCACGTTCACCAGACTTTAATTCACTAAATTATTTTCTGTGGCGATACCTTAAGGCAATTACCTACGAAACGGAAATAAGAAACGAACAAGATCTTAGAGCAAGAATACATGAAGATATCGAAACAGTAAGAGCAGATGATCTTGCAGTCCAATTTTTAAAACGTAGTTTTTTGAAAAGATGTTTGTACCTTAGGACAGACGGTAGAACATTGGAGCATTTGCTGTAAACATATGTTTTAACATTGCAACCTCATACTTGACTAATATTGTAAGTTAGCTCATTAGTGAATTTATTTAATAACGGTGCCGTTTTTAAGATTAAACCCAAAAATTTACCTAGTTGTTCAACTTATATCTGCAAGTTGTATCTTTTTGGAAAGAGCATACACCAAAGAAGTTTTTTGAATTGGTGTTCACTCTTTGATATTAATAGTTTATTTGAGTATTTTTGAGTTAAACAGCTGTAATTTTCTTGAAGAATCTGAATACTACCAAAAAATATGTCTCCTTTGATTAACCTTATAGTTGTTTGCGACACCTGTCATAATCTTCATAACATTTCGAATGTTGTTCCAACGGAACACTGGTTGGACTCCGTCTCGTCCGTTCTACAACATAAATATTTTTAACTCTATCTTCTAAATCCTCAAACTTATTCCCTAAGTCTGTTTTAAGATTTCCCAAATCACTTCTAAATGTTTTGAAACTAGCTTGGCAGCTTTCTTCTATTTCATTTACTTTTTTAACTAAAATCTTAATTTTCGCATTAGTTTCTTTCTAACTTACTTCCTGATTCGCCTTTATTTGAACTATTTCTTCTTTAACATCATCCATTCCATATCCTCTAAAATTTCCACCACTTCTTCGCCGATTTCAAGTTTCATTTCTTCAATGGTTTTGTTTGTTTTCTCTAAACCCAAAGTTATTCTTTCACTAATCTCTTTAAATTTCCTTTCGTTCTTCTCACTTTCTAATCTTAAACTTTCTCCAATTTGGCAATGTTCTCTTCAAATTCTGCTCATAACTCCTGAGTATTATCATTAGATCTTTCAGTCATTTCCTTGATATTCTCTCTCACTTCCTTCATATTCTCTTTCATATCTTGCATGCCTTTCTCATTCTTTTTGCTCATTGCTTTTTGTTTCTGCATATTTTGATTTAGACTTAATAAGAGAGCCATCATTCTTGATTCCCAGGATTGTTTCACACTTTTGGTCTTTGGATTCTCCTTTTTCGTTTCTTGCACGTAAACTCATTCTTGAAAACCAATTTCCATTCCCTCAGCTCTCTGACTTTCACGAACTTCTTTTACTCTGTCAGTCATACTTGAAATTAATCAGATACCACAAAAAAAAATTTTTAAAACAAATTCTACGAGACAGGAAACTCTAATTTACAGACGAATTATTCGAGCCACAGGTTGGGTCGCCACTAAAAGAGTGATGTGGTAAGCCCCGCGTTGGAGCGTCACTAAAAGGGTGCTGTGGTAAAGCACGCTGTGACAACGTCGCGTTGAGAACGTCACTAAAAGAGTGATGTGATACAAATACAGCAAATTATAAACTTGAAATTGTTCACTTACCTTCTTTTCTAACTTTGCCTGGATAGTTCAAAATGAAATCAAACACAGCAATATCATAAAACATTTATACAGTATGAAATATCTTCTCTTATACATAAGCATATGAAACATTTACATTATCGTGTCTTTTAAACAAAATAATTTCTATCTAAAAAAACAAGTTCCTTACCTTATTTTAAATTTTCAGAATTAAATTTCTTTTTTTATGGATGGTTTACCTGGTTATGATTATTCCCACACTTGTAAGATTTGTTTTGGCAAAAAAGAATCCTTGATAAATAATCTACTAAAAGGTCAAAGTATTTCGAACCCTGAGCACAAACTTTCCTGGCAAAAAACCCTCACTAAAAAATATTATATGATTAACACTTATTATTCTACCGTAAATTAAATACATATACTCCAATATCAGTTAGATCTAAAAGTAATACTTGCAGAGTCCACAAAAACGCTTCTCGTTATTAAATATCTTGTTTCAAATTGATGTCCAAATCAGCTTACAAGATTTTCCATATTTAAAATCCTCGTTTCAAACAGCAATTACCAAAGTACGTTTTTGGTTAAATCTTCCTTTCGATTATTTAATAAAAATTTTTAAATTGCATTATATTGAAGAATTTTCCTTCTTTATTGTAATTTAATAAATTTTATTTTTTATGTAATTTGCGTTTAAAACATCACTTCTATATTTATTGTACTATCGTAATTATTAAATTACAGTATGCTTAGTGCTTACTTCAAATATCTTCGCAAAAGCAACAGCTCTCTACTTAAATCAAAATAACATTTCGCGATCAAATTTAAGAATCAAATGAATTTTTGTTTTTAATAAACGCTTTATTATATATCTAATTCATCTATATGTAGAACCTAGTAGAATGTGCGCGATTACAGTTTTATTACCTGGTTATCTGGTTCCACTTATTGGTGACGCGCGCTGTGTGTCTTTGTTTAATACATATACGATTATTGTGGCGTATCGCTTCTCTCCAACAGTGAATGCGGTGATCATAAATATTTCTTATCAACTTCTATTACATTTTCTGGGTTTTTTAGTGTTCCGGCTGCTTCTTGGAATAAACGTTTCAATAATTAACTAGTTTATACAAATTTGACGTATTTTCCCGAAACTTCCTTGTTAAACTCGTCTATTCCAGAAACTTCTCTATTTAAAATAAATTCATGTAATTCACAAGGTAATTAATCTAAACTTTAATTGCTTTTTAATGCAAAAGGGGTTGCATTTTATAAAAAGTATTTGCTTTTAACATCAAACCATGTTTTTAATACACCTATTAAAGTTAGAATTGGGGTTTCTTTAACAAGATTGTAGTTTCTTCAGCAAACTGCATAAAGCTAGTGCTATTTACATCAAATGAAAAGCATTTTTATGAAAACTATATCGATAATTAATAAGTGAAAATAAATGACTTTATATTTATTTTAAAAGATCGACTTGCGTTCGTATTTAAATGCGTTTTACAGTATTTTACAATTATATACAGCTTGTGTTACTTGCTGGGTATTTACAATATGCTTATATCATACAGGGCGATTATTTATACACGGGCAATTGCTTGGCATTTTTATGAATAAAAGTACGCTTGTATTATACACGTCGTAACCATGAATTTCCATTTCCATTTTTTCCGGATTCTTTTATATTTTGGTGGGATTTATTTGGGGAATTTGGGTTTCAATGACCTCTCATGACCCCTTATCACGTCTATATTATCGTGTAGGTTATATGTAATTAGGGATAGATAAGTCAAGAAAGTAATTTTGTAAGGACCCTGTATATAGAAAACAGGAATATATTTACGCTTCAAATTAATTAGTTCTGACCTTAAAACAAACGTGTAGTAGCATACATTCGTATCAATAAGTCGCAATTTAAAGTTGCATAGTGTGGAAGCTTTGTAGTACGTAAAAACTCAATGATAATACGAGTATAATTAGCTTTAATATTCTAAGGTTGTAAATCGAGGATAATATCAATAATTTACGCGTATTTTCAATTCTATATAAGTGACGGGTAGAACGGAAAGCTTTGCAGTATATAAAATCAATAATGTAAACGCGTATATTCATTTATCCAATAAAGCATCCGTTAAAAACAAAATTCTAGAAAGTCAACAGGCGAAACAACTTGGGAAAATACAATTTCAAACTAGCAAGCAGTTCATAGAAATTACTTTCAAATAAACAAACAATTCGAGAAACTATAATGTACGTTGAAATATAATTCTTTAGAAATTTGAGCCAACAGCCGAAGTGAAGGTTGAGAAGCATGAAGTAGTTTTAAACCAAAGCGAAGACTGTAGAAATAACACGGGGTAAAGAGAATGAAAGATAACAGATGTACAAAACAGCCATTTAAAGCGCGCGATAATTTGTAGAGGCTTACGACAATATCGATTTTATGTTGCTATAGAAGGATTTTAAGAAAGACAGCAAATATGAGGTAGAGGAGGATAATAGGATTGCACGATCAACCTGTAACAGAGGAAATGTCTCGGATTGGTGGATTGCGATTGGTGTGAGAGATTTTTTTGAGAGTAGTGCGACCGTTGAGAAAGCTAATCAGTATTTTCGGACTAAAGCAACGAGGGGGGAGAAAATTCTTGGTTTTCAAAGATCGTTGCGTTTCGAGTTTTAAGAATCGCTTACGGAGGTGGTGTTTTTTGATGAAAACAGGGTACAGGAGGTAGGCTTCGAGGCGTATAAATACACAACGAGACTTAGTGAGGCTCTCTTACTTCTCTTACTTCTCTGACTTCTTCTGTCCGCTTCAGACATACATGGTAACATCAAAGCTGAAAATTTATAAATAGTGCTGTCCGTTTAGTTTAAATTCCAAGTGTTTAAAGCACGAGTAGGTGCTCTTTTATAAACGGGGCTGTATGTTTAAAATACGTATAAAGAACAGAGATGTTACAAACGTAAGCGATCCAAGTTAATTTTCGGAACGAGGATGCTGGTTGTATGGTATATTCAGAAGCAGACGAACATTGTTGAACGACTATATGGGTAGCTGTATTGAAGGCGTCTACTTAGTATTGAATGAGCGAGTGGAAATGAGTTGACTGTACTTCAACGACGTCTACAGAGGGGATGGTTCAAAAGCATACTCCAAGTAAAGAAATTTGTTCTTTTTTGGTTATTGTTTAAACATTTTGCTGCTGGTATTTTGTTAGAGTGATATGACGTATTTAGTGAATTGTTTATGAACATAAAATTTATTTTGAGGGTTATATGAAAAAGACAATTTGATTTTACGAAGGCTATTTTCTTTTCAATTTCCAATCGCTCCGTGCAGAGGCTACGTGGTTAGCAGAAAGCGGGCATGCGCTGTAGGCAATTGCGCAGCTCTTACACTACACACTCTGCCATTGTTGACGTTTAGAGGTCAGTCGGCATTTTCTACAGGCTGAAGGCCATAGTGCTGCAGAAATTCATTGAAGAATGAGTTGTGTGTATGGGGAAAACTTCATGAGTGATGGTGTTGTGCGTGAATGGTGTCGAAAGTTTAAAGATGGCCGTAATTATGTGCATGATGAAGGGGGCCAAGGACTCAAATCGGTCGTTTCAGATGACCTGGTACAACGTGTTGACAGAATGATTAAAGAAAACCGCAGATTCACCATTACTGCTTTGTCTACGGAATTTCCAGAAGTTTCAAGGTCTGTTTTATACTCTATTGTTACTGAACGGTTAGGCTACAAAAAACTTTGTGCACATTGGGTCCCAAAAATGCTGACGGACGGCGACGACGGCTGTTTCTATTGCGCTGAGTTGTATTCTGCTTAGTGCGTCTGCGTTATTGTTATAAATTTCTTTTTGTATATAATTTCGTAATCATATTCTTCTAATCTAATTCTTTGTAGTTTTGGGTTTGGTTCCTTGAGTTTGCATAGCCATACTAATGGTCTATGGTCGATGTATATATATAACATTTTCTTCCATAAAGGTATGGTCTAAAATATTTCTTGCCCAAATTATTGCTAACAATTTTTTCTCGATTGTGCTGTATTTTTGTTCCGTTTCGTTTAGGGTTCTAGTTGCGTAGCTGATTGGTTTATCGCTACCTACTTTTCCTTGGTTCAATACAGCGCCTAGTGCTATGTTTGATGCGTCGGTTGTCAATATAAATGGTTTTGAAAAGTCTGGGTATTCTAATACAGGGTGATTCGTAAGTATGCATTTAATTTTTTCTACGGCTTTAATAAATTCTGGGGTGTGTTCAATTTTATTTCCCTTTTTTAAATAATTTGTTAGTGGTTTGGTTATCTGTGCTTAACCTTTGATGAATTTTCGGTAATAACCACTGAGTCCTAAAAATCCTTTGATTTCTTTGTTAGTTTTGGGTAAGTGGTAATTTAGTACTGCGTTTGTCTTGTCTGGATTTGGCATAACTCCTTGTGGGGTTATTATGTGTCTTAAAAATGATACTTCTTTTTGTAAGAATTCGATTTTGTCTAATTGAACCTTAAAATGAGCTTGTCTTAATCTTTCGAAAACTTCTCTTAATCTTTCAATGTGTTCTAACAGTGATGTTGAATATACTATTATGTCGTCTAGGTACACGACATGTTTCGTTGTGTATTCCTCGTAAAATGTTATCCATGACTTGTTGAAAAGCGGCGGGTGCGTTCTTTAATCCAAATGGCATCCGTTTGTATTCGTAGTGCTCTCTAGGTGTACTAAATGCAGTTTTTGCTGTGTCCTTCTCGTCCATCTCTACTTGGTGATATCCTGAGGTGAGGTCTAATGTTGAAAAATATTGACACTTTCCTAATTTGTCTAAAATCTCGGTGATATTGGGTAATGGGTATTTGTCGTCTACCGTTTTTTCGTTTAGCTTTCTATAGTCTATAACTTTTCAATATTTTCGCTTGCCTGAGGCGTCTAATTTCTTTGGTACTATCAATGCAGGGCTGTTCTATGGTGAGTTCGAGTGTTGGATTTTATCTTGCTCTAATAAATCTACTACCTGTCTATGTGCTTCTTCTTGGCTTGCCTGAGGTAGTCTGTATGCTTTGGTAAAAATTGGCTTATTATCCACTAATTCTATATTGTGTTTGACTGTGTTAGTAAAGGTTAAAGGTATTCCTTCGCAATGGAATATATCACGGTATTCAAAACATGTCTTTAATTGCTCTCTCCTCTTCATTATTAATGTCGTTGTTGAAACGAATGTTATTTAAGTTTTCTCTTAACATCCTGTCGTTTTCTATAGGGTTGTAATCGGTTTCTAAATTTTCGTCTGTTTTCATTTCGTTAAAGTTCACTTCTTCTACGTTAATTGGGTTTGTCAGAGATAGTTCTACGGGGTAGTAATTTGAGTTTAGAATTGTTGTAGTGGCGTAATTGTCCTTTACTTGTACTAATGCTGTAGGTGTTTCTACTCCGGGTTGGAATGACATGTGGTTTATAATATCTACGTCGTTTTTTGAATTTACTAAAATTTTTATTTGTTTCTCTGTCCGGGGTTCTACGATGTATTTTTGCTCGGTTTGTATATTACTATTTTGGAATTTAATGGGAATTTGAACGTGCTATGTTCTTAATAAGCGGTTTTTATATCGATGTTTGCTCCTTAGTCCGTCGCATTTGTCGTTAAATTCAAAAATGCAAAATGTATGTTTTATTTTTACGTTGAAAGTTTTTGGCAAAGGAATGTTTGCCATGAATTGATGTAATGTCGTTTGATGGGCTGTTTTAATTTAAAGGGTTCCCTTTCTCCAAAATCTAAATAATGTTTTTTTACGGTTCGGGGACTAGATAGTGTTTATGAAGATCCGGTATCGATTAATAATTTAAGTTCTGCGTGGGGTATTTCTATATATGGCAATATTTGTTGATTAAAATTATTTAAATTAATTATGATTGGGCGTATTTAAATCGGTCTAACTGAAAATTTGCGCACGCATTTTCCTCGTTGTCCTCTTCGTAATTTTCACATGGTTCGTCACGTTCGTAGTTTTCTAGATGATTTGGTTAATCGTCTCTACTTGAGTTTGTGTAATTATTCCTGTCATTATTAAATTCTTCCACTTCTTGGTGGAATAGTTCTTCGGAAGTGAAGTTTCGTTTTTGATTATAATTTGGTTTGATTTGTAATATTTTTGTATTTTGTTAGGTGTTACCAGATGAAGTGTCCATGGGAGTTGGTTTGTAATAACTGTTAGGGTTGTTATTCGTCATGGGCGTGTTTCTGTTTGGGTTTGCGCCGAATGCTTGCCTTGGTTGGTTTACATGTTGGTTAAATTTTGGTGGAAATATGGGTTTTGTAAAATTTGAATTGAAAGTTGGTCTTGGAAATTGTCCAAATTGATTGTTGAAATTTGTGTTATTAAAATAAGGGTTGTTAATTCGCGGTTGATTCGTTTGTGCGTCAAATGGTGTAAATTTTGGTCGTGTGGATAATATTCTCGCGGCTTGTATAGTATTTATCGGTGAGTAGTTTTTATTTGCGTTAAGGTTATATAGTCTGTTTGGGTAATACATAACGTTTTCTTTTTCTATGATCATATTCATTGCCTCCTCTAAATTTTGGGAATGTTGGGATCTTATTTTGTCTGATAACCGTTCAGGTAGTGCGTTTACGTAGATGTCTAATGCCATTTAGTCGTACATTTTTGTCTTCAATAATCGAATATTTTGGCCGGGTTTTTCAATTTTTAGTTTTGTCAGAATTAAACGTCGTACATCTTGACATTTCATTTTGAATTGATAGGGTGGTTGGTTATTTTCTATTCTTAAATTTATTAAATCGCTAATTAAACATTTGATATTTCTTTGCTCTCCGAAATATGCAATTAGGATGCGTTTGAAGTCTTACCATTGCTCAAGGTCATCTCGACTGGCAATTAGTGTTAGTGCCCGTTTGGTCAGTTTACTTATTATTAGGCGTAAAAGTAGAACATTGCGTTTGTTGTCTCCTGGTTTATAAAAGCTTTTTAAAAATATTTCACACCCGGTAGTAAAATTGTCTAGCAGCGCTTGATCTCCGTTATAGTGCGGAATACTCTCAAGATAAATCTTCGTGTCTGAATTCATGGTTGTTCTAATAATTAATGGTTGCTTTCAGTTCTAATTAATATCAGGTTTTTCTATAAATTGAGAATTACTTTTCGGTTTGGTTTGTATTGGGTTATTTAAAGAATCGCTTTCTTATATTTTATCTGTAGTTATACGGTTATATAATTACATTAAGGAATTTCTGCTTGGAAATGTCTCGTCAATTGCTGTAGCCTTGAGTGTATCTTTATACTTTGCAGGTGTTACAGTTGTTGCGAATCGCGTTTTAATTTTCTGAATAGTTTTGTGTAAGTAGTAATTATACGTTTTTATTTTAGTCCTGCTGAATAATTAAGTGTTTGTAATAATAATTTGCTATAATTATCTCGTCTCAGTAGATGTTGTATTAATATGTGCAAAAAATGCTCCTTTATAGTTATACATGAAATTGTCTAATTATAAAGTTTTAAGTTTTCTGAATGATGTTATTTCGGTCTTTGTGATAAGTAAATCGTTTTGTTGCAATGAAGTGCATAAATGTATTTGTATAATTAGATACTTTTGTGATGAAAATATTTAATTATAACTTTATAAGATTGTGATGAGCGTTACATCCTTCGAATTTTTCTAAATAGTTTTTTATCTCAGTGATGGTTTCCGGTAGTAATTGTATGATAATTGCGTTATAAATTTGCACGCTTTGTTTAAGCTTGTGCTGAGTAAATTTTTTGAATAATAAATTACAAAAATGCTTCTACAGTTATACACCTCCGTCAATTGTTGCACTGAAGTGTTTAATTTGTAGAATTTGATGAAAGTTAAGCTTTGAATATATTGTTTCTGTAATTAATTGCTATGCTAATTGCGTTTTATTTGTATATTAAGCTTTCAGATTTTGATGAATAAATCGTTTCGTTTGTGGTAATTTTTAATAATTTTTGCATATAACTGCGTCTTTGTTAAATAAATTCTCTGAGTATATTCTTTTCATAAATGGTATAAACACTAAATTGCGATAATAATAATTAGAAAAAATCTGTAAATAAAAATTTCTTACTAGCCAGCATCAATAATTGAAAAGAATAAATTGGTTAGGATAAATGGACTTACATAATTTTCATCGTCGTTCTCATCTATTTTCCTTCTTTGGGCTTGGTCGATTTTGTACCTTGTCCAAGTTTTGTTTCTTTGGGCTAGGTCGATTTTGTACCTTGTCCAAATTTATTTGGTTCTTTCAGATTGGAAATTGAAATTCCAGACCAACAGTTCTTCAAATTTGGGTTCCCTAGTGACCTTCTGGATCCGTACGTCTGCGCCAGTTACGTTTTGGGCCTTGAGAGCTAGCTTTTGAAAAAAGTCTTCTTCCAAAACTCTTGTAACAATTTTTATTCATTCAAAAATTGCAAGTGGAATTTTGACAAATTATATAACATAACTCTAAGTCCAAATTACTATTAAATGGATTTAAATTAGGGCGAGTAGCTTGAACAACCAACAATGTAAAAGCTGCGAGGTTCAAGACTGACTGACTATCTTGGGGCTCTCGGGGCATTTATGTTCTCCCTGCCTCTCACATTTCTGTGGGAACTGCAGAGCTCATGCCAAATTATTTCTTTATTAATTTATACAACACAAAGTAACAATCTCAATTCTAATAATTACGGTTTTATAACCATCTGTGACCCGCACCTGCAATATCATGTTGCGTCTGTAATACATCCGTTTACACAGCTTGTGAACTTTTATTAACTTTTTCTTTATTTATCTTGAATTAAAATGTTGCCCCTAACTTAAGTTCCTTAATAATTTCTATTTAATTATACATATATTGATTTGGGGGATATGTAACTTGCTTTAGTTCATAAAGTTTATAAATTTACTTATAAGGAACTCCATGGTCATAACACATTAAATAATCACAACACATTAAGGGATATTGAAATAACTTATTTTTACAAATCGAGCACCAACAAAATCGGGCCTCGCACGTTGTGCGCCAGTGAAATGTAATTATTTAGTAAAGCTCTTCTTTACTGCATGCTCCACGTTGGTGGCGTCAGTGAAATGTAGTTTTGTTTTTTCTAATTGGTTAGTTATGGAGTGAGTCAATTAGTGAACAAAACCTCGGTGGACCCACGAGCTTTACTATATTCGCGGTCTAGTCTGGGAATTACCCCAAGGGTGAGCAATGAGTTTGGGCGTGGATATAGGGTGGGCTCGACTACAAACGGGAACAACAAAACGTAAATGGACGCCACTGCATCTATATAGACAATGAACAAAACTAAAGTATCCTTTAGGAAGACGCAGAAACCTATAGGATATAATGATTACCAAAAAAACATACAAATTACAATAAACAATACCTCTGGAAACCTCTTGGACCTCTGCCCCAGCTTCCACGATGTCGGACCTGCAAGAAAATGTCACACAAAAAAAATATTTATAAGACACTGTTTGTGCCTTACAATAACAAAATATTTCGATCTTTATAGATCGATTGGCCTGAATTCAAAATCTCAATAACACTTTACCTATAAAAAAAACTCTACTGGGCATTACTTATTCCGTTTCTATTACCTGGTACTGTATCAACTTTTTCTACATACAAAGTTTTGCTGATCTAATCTGGACAATGTTAATTTCAATCAGTGAAATAAAAAGACGAGGGTATTAATTCAAAATTTAATTTAAATGTAATTCTCTTTTGTTGCAAAAATTATTTATAAAAAAAATTAATAATCAATATATAATAAGTTTCAAAAGTTTCTTAATGTGTCTCTCTATAATCAAAATAATCAACATAAAGTAAGTTTCAAAATAAATCTCTAAATTTGCTTCTCTACTTAGAGAGGTCTTAGCATTTATAAATTATTTAATACAGTCTAGGTTCTTAAACATCCATAAAACAGATCTGTTCTGGCTTACAAGATTTTTATCTAAAGAACTTGTTACATAAACAGTTCATATGGCTTAAGCATGAAATTAATAAAAGTCAGTTCAACATATGTTAAAAGCAGCTTAGGTATTCTACTAATCACAACATATTGCAAGAAACATCTTTCAATCAAAGGTGAATTTCATACATATTTTTAACAATTAACATGTGCATCATATTCGTGCTCTGAATAACAACTTTTAAATTATCTAAAGGTTCAAAAATTTCTCTTATAAAAAAAATTTAGTTCTGAACGAAAGGTATTTGACTTATCAAATATCTAGGGAATAATTTTCAAACTGATTTTTACATGAGATTTGAGCATAATTACATCTTGCAAATAAACTTGAAATTTACGTTCTTTAACAAAAGTTTCTTGTGATTTAGTAAATGTTAAATCAAAACTTTAACCGTAACTCGTACACAAAATTAATTTTCAATAAATAGTTTCATAAGTACCTGGTTGTTTTTGTTTTAATTGTACAACGGCGATGCTGGCGAACGTAATAGATGAACTAAGACACATAGCATTCCATCCTCTTGAAATACAGAAAGATACAAAACATGCCTGTATTAGTTACAATCCTTCGGCCAGCCCCAAATCAAACAATTTCACCATACACGACCAAATTTTAATTCCATAGCTAAGCGTGTTACTTAAATGTGCTAGAGAAATTGAACCAAGTATTAGTTTTAAACAAGGCTGATTAATTACACGATGCTTACCACTAATGGATTTCCTCACCACGTGTCGTAACTGTTGCTCTAGGTTGACTGGGCAGCTTTCACGAGAGCTCCTTCGTGAAGCCTCCACGCGACAACCTAAAGCCCTACCATCATTCTCCTTGAGCTATTCTTAGCTCCCACTTACAAACAAAATTTCTCATCTTCAAAAATGAAGTCTACGTACACGTAGTTGCTTGCAAGATGGATGTCCTCCTGCTTTGCCAACAACCTTAGCTATCGCGTCACTTTTCGCGCAGGCGTTATGTTTAACAATCGCTCTAGTGGACGTCAAAACGCCTGTAGTTTATGTAACTCAAGTTACGTTCAAGGTATCCACGATATCGAAAGTATAGGAGTCCCCATTAAATACTCTTTATAGGTGAAAAATAATGTAAACGGAAAGGGGTGTTCTTCCTTATAGTACATTAAATTATTCAACGATTTCACGCTAAAGGACAATCTCGTAAAATAACAACAGCTAGTAATATTTTTCTTTACAGATATTTAACGTAACAAAAATTTTGTTACAACCTTCCAACTGATATTTTTGTTCCTTGAATTTTCGTTTCAACCGCCAATCATTTAGTATCTAAAGCACGCCTTCCTAATACACGTATTCAAGTCATCTCACTCTATCCTATATAAAAAATTCTCCATTTCTTACAATATACCCTTTCTATCCTACCACGAGTTCTTCCCATCTCAGTCCAACCTGTATTCTTATCTTCTATCTCTTTTTACCCCAGTTTGCACGTTATATTCTATCCTAACAATTTAACTCTATCATCTGTCCCTCTTTTTTATACTACGTCTAACAATCTTAATCTGTCTATCACATGCAAGCTACATTGGTCCTTGAAGATGTCAACCACTCTTAAATATTATAAACCCTATTTTCATCCTCTTCCCATAAATGCGCAATCTATTAATCTTTCTTTGTCTTAACAACTAGTCTGTAGCCTTTTACAATACTTTTCATTCCACTTTCAAACTGACGGCTTATGAAAACATGCTGCATCCCATTCTTGCTTATACCCTCTAATTTGTCGTTGTTCCACAGATTGTTTCAAAGTCAAACGAATTCAACATATGACATCTTTCATCCCCTGCTAACGCCTGCAAAACACAGTCTTTCCCTATATTCTATCGATCCGTTTTAGTTCAACCTTCAGCTGCATTCGTAGAATATATCTGTTTTCGAACGTTGTTTACCACGCTATTGAACTTTAGTTAGAAATCCTTGGCCACTATATATTTTCTCCTGTAAATTAATACCTGGAATGCTTTCAACTTATACGTTAGAATTATTGCTTTTGCTATAACGAAACTTATGATAAATTATACACTGAGATTGTTTACACTTGCTAAGATTTGATTAATTAATATTTCAACTTAATCGACTATGACCTTACTGTTATCAATTTTTACGTTTAATAAACTGAAATGCTTTTTTAGCTAATGTACCTACATGCTACTTAGTATTTATATGTTTTTGTCAATATTTACACTCGATAAATGAAACAACCTTAAATCTGGAAGCTACTCCAAATTATTAATTCCTATACTATACTCTACTATTCTCTAATCATTTTAACCCCTAAAATACATAGAATTATATATTCTGTGGTTTTTGAAAGGCTAAACAGTTTTATTAACTTATTGGATATATTTAGGTAGTGGTCCAGTATGTAGAAACAAGCATCTGTGATTAGGAACGCTTTTCAATTTAGTTTAGGGTAAAATTTAATAACTTTTCTGAAAAGTTTCAGAAAAGCAAAAGTTATTTTCGCATAATTCGTGTTAATGTAAACGTTCGAGAAATATATCATTGGTAATATAGCATTTCAAAATCCGATTGTAAATAGGATATGTATTTAAATTGTAGTTTATAAATGTAGAAATAATCTGCCAAAGGTTTAAAGATTATTGATTTTATAATTAGCTTTAGGAGGGAGTTATAGCAAGGAGGAATAGTGAATCATCAACAATCTATTATTTGCTAAACAGTAGCATTTAAATGTAAATAGTCAAAAGCTTTTAGCTTCATTCTAAGTGGTCGTTATATTATTGGTTAAAAATTTTGTGAGAAGAAATAGTTTCCTAGTAAAACAAATTTGACCGTTGAAAATTTTCTAACAGTTTTTAATGAGGAGCGTTAAAAATAAGACGAATAACAAAGCAGTTTTCTGAAGGGTGGCAGGTGGCACCGATTAACAGGGATCTATTGTGTGTGAAATGGGTAATGGTTAAACGACCACAATACAGGTGTCAATATGGAACGAAGAGGAAATATTATGTTTACTGTATAGATAGAAGGAAGATAGCGATATCGTGTATTAAGTGTTTGTTTAACATGAGGGAAAGCAAGAATAAGATGGAATATGTAAAGTGAAGGATAGAAATATTACGCATTAATATAGACATAGTTTAATGGGGAAATTTTGGTCGGTTAAAAATACAAGTTGTTAAAGAAAGATAAAGAGGGATTATTTTAGGTAATATGAGTGAAAGAAAGAGAGACTGATCATGGGGTTCTGAAGATTGGGGTTCAAGCAAGGTAGTGGAAGGAAAACTAATTAGTGGTTAGACAAAGTGAGAAATAGGAGTTTGAGTGCTTATGTTAGAGGCACATAGAGAGAACAGTTGAGGCGTGTTTAGCGATAACTTGTGACAGTAGGGATTAGTTGTCAGAGAATACCGAGACGGTTGGAATATATACGTAAAATTTCCTAGATTTCGATGGCTGTTAATGTTTGTATACAACATTTCAACGAATTTGAAGACGGTTGAGATTGAGAGTGTTTGTGTTTGTATCAAACGAAACTTTAGGAATTGGCACGTTTTAGGGGGCACAAAAGTGTATATAAGCACCGGGGATTGATAGTGGGGCTCTCTTACATTTTACGTTTTTTATGATGAATTAGCTTAGGGCTAAAAGTCAACTTGATAATAAACTACCAATACAAGTTGGTATTGTGTAGCAACAAGCTAACAGTAAAGCAATTTATAAATGCTAATAGTGAACAAATAAGTACAAACTGCTTGAGATTATGTAATTGCATTAAGAAGCTTGCTCTTAAAATGAAGTTGAATTATGTGGCGGGGTGATTTTGGTAACGTATAAAAGATAAACGGGATCATTAGCAGAATTGGGGGAGTTTGGATGTACCGTCATACTGGTTGATGGGAGAAAACAAAAGCGGTGTGCAGTTACGGCTGGTGCAATCCAGAAGTGGGACGTTTCTGAAGGCGCAGTCATTGATGAAAAGCAGCAGTTGTTGATGGAGTAGCAGATCCATGGCTGATGATGATATCCAGGTAACTGATGCTGTTCTAAATTGTTTTGTGCATAACTGGGGTAATGACTTGTGATGACTGTTTGGTATTTTGACTATGAACTACACGGACAATATTTTTATGACTTATTAATTGAACTCTCATGATATATTATTTTATTATTTTATTTATGTGGGAAATTATGTGTATAAAATTTTGATGTTTATGTACAAGGCAGGAGGGACTTTTTGGCAATTTATTTTGCAGAAATTTGCGCGAGTGGTTATAGGTTACTATAAGCTCGTATTAATCCAAAGGTAACGTAAGGTTGATGGTAAAGCCCTGTTACTTTATTTGGGTAAAAATGAGTTTGGGGAATATGTGAGTTAGAAATGTTTTATTTTGAGAAGGGAAATGTATGTAAATTACTTAATATGTGAATAAGGAGCTGTTGAAGATATTTGATACTTTTTGAATCTGTAAATAAATCTAGGTGTGTTACTGTAGCAGCTTTTATTTACTTTTAGTAGAGTAGTTAGTTTTATTTTTCAGGGTGCAGAAGAGCAGCCGTGGCATATTTTAGCATAGCAGATTTCAATGAATTTATATCGAAGCCAAGCGTGGAGCTTTGGTACCAGGTAACTTCGCAGAAATATATATATATATATATATATATATATATATATATATTAATAAATAATGGACTGGTCAGTCTTATAGTATAATATACATGTACATATTATCATGGGAAGTAGTCTAAATCAAACAACAGAAACTGATTGAAAATTTAATCAACACCTAACGTTTCGGTACATTCCTCTTGTACCTTTTTCAAAGGCTAAAATGGAGACAGAAAATTCGAAATTAGCAAAAAAATACATAACCTATCACTAACTACTTACATTGACAAAATTATATTAAGGAGATTGAAAACAAATTACTGCACGATTCACATTATAACTGTGGGTCAAAAATATTAAAAATTAAAAATTAAAATTTGCCTGAAGGGCAGCGTCATGCCACGATGGCCGTTAAAAAGTAAAGACAAAGTTGATAATGACAAATTCTATAAAAGTGACAGGACACATTCCGAAAATGGCAATGATTACATAACCTGAAGGAAGATACCTAACGTTGTTTAAAAATGTCCTTACTATATAGAGCAGAGTAAACATTATGTACCCTATCAATATCAATCTTATTATTGATAGGATTAATTTCACTATTGATATAAAAAGACTCGATGAAAAGCCTCGTCTTGTAATTAGTTTCGTTCTCCAAAATGGCGGTGTCATCGAAAAGTGGTGTATGACTGGTTGCAGTAACATGAGCAGACAATGCACATTTAGTGGAGTTAATCCTACAATCACTCCTGTGCTGGGTTAAACGACTCTTCAGTCACTGGCTAGTCTGACCAATGTAACTATTATTGCAGCTACACGTGATCTTGTAGACAACGTTGCTGTTCAACAGTTTCGGAGTACGATCCTTTAATTTGGTAAACAACTTCTGAATAGAAAAATTGTATTTATAAACAATGGCGATCTTAGGTTGTCTAAGTAATCATACTAAAAGTGGAGATAACTTCTGTATATACGGAAGCTTCTTGTACGCAATATCAGTTTCAGAAGGGTTTACTTTTAAGAAGTTGCCATATATCAATCTATGCAACATTTTCCTTGGATAACCGTTGTTAACTAAAGTGATAATCAATAATTACTTATTTTTATCAATGAACTGTGGGTCTGAAATATGTTCTATTCTATATCGTAGGGCCTTCACCGTGTTTACCTTATGTTGAAAAGAATGGTTCGAGTCGAAATTTAGATATCTGCCCGAGTTAGTTGGTTTAGTGTACCAATCAAATAATAAATGATTAGAACTATCTCTGATGACCAACACATCCAAAAGAGGTAATTTACCCTCCACTTTAATTTCAGAAGTGAACTGAAGGTGATCATTAAAATCATTGAATGCTGTTAACGTTTGGTCAACATATTGGGCTTGCAACGAACAAATGATATCATCCACATACTTTACCAAGAAAGACATCTCATATGGTAATCTAGGTAGAACACTCGACAGTAAATTATCCATAATTATTTGAGCGATTATGGGTGATAGAGGTGACCCCATTGGAGTTCCAAATAATTGTAAGTAGAACTTCTCTTGGAAAACAAAGTACGTATTGCTAAAACCAAATTAACAGTTGTCAAGAACATATCTTCAGACATATTACAGAAGGGCTTGATCTTATTCCAATTTTCTTTAATGATGTTCATAACCATAGATAAAGGAATATTAGTAAAAAGAGAAGCTACATCCAGTGAAATGAGAATATGATCTTCAGGTAGGTGAAAACCCTTGAATTGTTGCACAAACGTAAAGCTATCTTTCACATTGTGTCCACCAAGCGGGAAAGCCTGTTGGAGAATATTCGACAAAAAAGAAGCAATACCATACGTAGGTGTATTCACCGTAGATATGATGGGTCGTAACGAGAGGACTGGTTTATGTATTTTTGGTAAACCATAGTATTTACCAGGAGTCGAGTTATTGATGGATAATCGATTCTTTTCAGAATCGTCCAACATCCCCTTTTTATGTAATAACTTTAAGTACTCGTTCACCTTTTTTTTTTTTGAGTAGTGAATGTAGGATATCTACGTAACAATTTATAAGTAGTAGTATCTGATAAAAGATCCAGAGACTTATATATACTGGTGCTTATCCATGATCACAGTAACTGCACCTTTGTCAGCCTTAGTGACAACAATTTCAGGATGGTCAGCTAAGTATTTTCTAACTTTGTAGAACTGTTCATTATAAATATTGAAATGTTGGTTATTTCGGGGGTTATTAGAGTAATTCAAAATGACATTAGAGATCTTACCCCTAATCACATCTTTTTTTCTCTGCGACAAAGCATCGCTATCGATAATAGATTCAACCTGACCGATTAATTTACCCAAACGAATGTCTCTAGTTTGTGGTTGTAAACTAAACTTAGGTCCCAACGATAGAAAGTTCAACACAAAGTCAGGCACTACCGCACCACTAATATTAGAAACCCATTTAGAATTGTCTATATATGGTTTGGGATTATATAACTGTTCATCTAACAATCTATTAAATTTGTTACTATTGGTTGATTTAATTTTATGGTGTAAAAAACCATATCTAGCAGCTTGTCTCAGATCTGATAACCAACATTTCAATATTTATAATGAACAGTTCTACAAAGTTAGAAAATATTTAGCTGACCATCCTGAAATTGTTGTCACTAAGGCTGACAAAGGTGCAGTTACTGTGATCATGGATAAGCACCAGTATATATATATATATATATATATATATATATATATATTTTTTTTTTTAAAAATGTTGTGGGTTTTAGGTCGGCTGGATTATTTAAGAAAACTCTTTTTTATAAACCTGAGCTTTCGGATTTATTTTAATCCTTTTTTAAAAGGTACTACAATAACAGAATTGATAAATAAACATTAAATGATATTGTATACTCACTAAGGCGAGGTTATAATAAATTGGCGATTAACATAAAAAGTTATTTTGGTTATAAATCTTCTAAAATGTATATAACAACTTCAAAATACAACAAGAGGTAAAAGTATTATGTAAATAAAATATTGATAATAAATAAAAGTCAAAAGTTTGATAGAAATTGTTATTAAAAGGCAACCTTAAAAAATGTTTATTATAACTATTCTGTGTATATATCTGCATGTAGCACTGTGAGTGTATGTATGTATGTATGTATGTGTGTGTATGTGGGTGCGTTTTTTTTTTTTTTTGTGTGTGTGTGGTGTGTGTGTGTGGTGTGTGTGTGTGTGTGTGTGTGTGTGTGTGTGTTGTTTTTTATTATATTTATTTATTTTAATATTATTAAGAGAAATTCATCTTATAGATCCATTGACAAATTTGTTGCTGTGTGGTTGTTTTATTTTGATATTTAGAAGATACGTGTAGATACAATTTAAGTTATTAATATCTGTTCTTTTGTTCATAGTATTTTTTTGCTGGTAGATGTGGCACATTTCTAGAAACTCTCTTTTTGATTTTTTGTCTTCCATCTGTAATATAATTGGATTGATAAAATCTATTTTATGGTTTTAGTATTTACGTGTATACATAGGGCACAAGCATTTGGTTTTATACGTATATCGCTCTTATGTTGGGTTATTCGTTGCCTAAGGGTTTGTTTGCTTTGTCCTACGTAACACTCATTACAATCTAGACAATTGATTTTATATATGATGTTCCTTTTATTTAAAATAGGAGTTTTATCTTTAATTTTAGAGAAATGTAATTTAAGGTTAAAGTATTTTTAGAAGTTATTTTATGTTAAATTTGTTAAATACGTTAGTTAGTTTTGGTGTAAGGTGTTCAATGTATGGAAGAGATTTAAATGTAACTGTACTGTTTATTTGTTTATTATTATTATTATTATTTGTGTTGTTATGTGTATTATTATCTGTAATTTCTGTAGTGTGGTTATATAAAAGACGTTTTATTAATTTTGGAGGATAGTTGTTTTTATTAAAATATTAAAAGTTTGTTTAAATTTTTTGATAAAATGTATGGTGACTTATTGTTTTAATTCTGTTTTTAGTGTTAAAATAAAATTTATTTTTATTTTGTAAGAGTGATACGAGAAGTAATTTAAGTATCTTCCAGAGTTGGTTGGTTTTGATACCAATCTAATAAAATAAAATTATTTGTATTTCTAATAAGTAACGTATCTAAAAATGGTACTGCGTTTTTATTCTCTACTTCTACGGTAAACTGAATTTTTTCGTGATAACTGTTAAAAGTATTAAGTGTTTCGGTAATTTTATTTGCTGGTACAGATGTAATTATGTCATCAACAAATTTTTAATGAAGGGTAGTTGAAAAGGAAGTTTTTAATTACTTCATCTAAAAGACTATCCATTACAATTTGTGCAAATATTGGACTTAAATTGGATCCCATAGGGCAACCAAAAGTTTGAATATAATATTCATTTTTGAAGCTGAAGTAACTACTATCAAATATGAATTCTATTATATCTAAAAATAATTGTTTTGGAATATTACATACGTTTTTTATATTATGCCAAATGTTTTTGATATTGTCTAGTACTAATTGTTTTGGAATATTAGTAAATAGTGAAACTACATCTAAGCTTATTAAAACATAATTGTTTGGGAGATGAAAATTATTTATGAAATTGGTAAAATCAAAAGAATCTGAAACATTATAATTATTATTAGTTGTTGATTTTTTTAAAATGTCTGCTATAAATTTTGATAATTTTTCGGTTGGGTTGTTTATAGACGCTACAATTGGTCTTAATGGTGTATTATTCTTATGAATTTTGGAATTCCATATAATTTTGGTGCAGTACTGCTATAATTGTTTAATATTTTGATTCACTTTCAGTAATGAATTTATTATCTTTTAGGTTTTTATTAATTTTATGGTTTGCCTTTGAAATTTTGATGTAGGATCTGAATCAATCTTTTTGTAAGTAGAAATGTCATTAATTAGATCATACATTTTATCCTTATAGTCATTAACTGACATTGCTACAGTAATATTTCCTTTATCGGCTTTAATGATGAGAAGATCCTTGGTGTCTTTCAAAAATTTTTGCTTTTATTATAATCCACTAAAAATTAGATTTTGGATTAGAATTTTGATTTATATAATTAGTAATTATGTTTGTAATATAGGCTCTGCATAGGTTTTTATCTTCTTGTATATCAACTATAATATCTTCTAAGTCTGCCAATAAGTTATTTATTGAGTGTTTGTTGAAAGTAGGAGGAATGCTAAATTTTGGACCTAAAGATAAAATCCTCTTAATGTCATCTGGAATATCAATACCACTGACATTGACAAACCATTTGTCAATGTTGTTAAATTGAGGTTTTGTAATTTTGAAAGGTTGTCAATTTTTTAAATTATTAGTTTTAATTTTATGAAATAGCTTGTTGTAAGCTGATAGTTGTCGTTTTTCATATTCGAAGTATATATAATTAGGAATAACAGTGGCACATTTCTTTTTAATCGTAATTAACTTCATTTCTGATGTTTTAACTAAATGGTGAGTTATTTTAATTTCCAAATTTAGAATTTTGATTTTTAGGCGATCACTGAAACGTTTTACTATTGGTGCTAACAACTTGCCATCACTTTCTAAAAGGTTGTATAAATTTTTGGTAGCTTCTGGGATATGTCTTGGTAAAATATTCTTTTTTCTACATTGTAGGAGAAATACCTTTCTATTGTTAATTGACGCCAATTTGCTGTTTATTTTAGCCCAGCTTTGAAAAAGGATTAAAATAAATCCGAAAGCTCAGGTTTATAAAAAAGAGTTTTCTTAAATAATCCAGCCGACCTAAAACCCACAACATTTTTAGAAAATTACAATAAAGGAGGTCGTTATTAGTAATTCATTAATATATATATATATATATATATATATATATATATATATATATATATATATATATATGTCTCTGGATCTTTGATCAGATACTACTACTTATAAATTGTTACGTAGAGATCCTACATTCATTACTCAGAAAAAAAAAGGTGAACGAGCACTTAAAGTTATTACATAAAAAGGGGATGTTGGACGATTCTGAAAAGAATCGATTATCCATCAATAACTCGACTCCTGGTAAATACTATGGTTTATCAAAAATACATAAACCAGTCCTCTCGTTACGACCCGTCATATCTACGGTGAATACACCTACATATGGTATTGCTTCTTTTTTGTCGAATATTCTCCAACAGGCTTTCCCGCTTGGTGGACACAATGTGAAAGATAGCTTTACGTTTGTGCAACAATTCAAGGGTTTTCACCTACCTGAAGATCATATTCTCATTTCACTGGATGTAGCTTCTCTTTTTACTAATATTCCTTTATCTATGGTTATGAACATCATTAAAGAAAATTGGAATAAGATCAAGCCCTTCTGTAATATGTCTGAAGATATGTTCTTGACAACTGTTAATTTGGTTTTTAACAATACGTACTTTGTTTTCCAAGAGAAGTTCTACTTACAATTATTTGGAACTCCAATGGGGTCACCTCTATCACCCATAATTGCTCAAATAATTATGGATAATTTACTGTCGAGTGTTCTACCTAGATTACCATATGAGATGTCTTTCTTGGTAAAGTATGTGGATGATATCATTTGTTCGTTGCCAGCCCAATATGTTGACCAAACGTTAACAGCATTCAATGATTTTATTGATCACCTTCAGTTCACTTCTGAAATTAAAGTGGAGGGTAAATTACCTTTTTTGGATGTGTTGGTCATCAGAGATAGTTCTAATCATTTATTATTTGATTGGTACACTAAACCAACTAACTCGGGCAGATATCTAAATTTCGACTCGAACCATTCTTTTCAACATAAGGTAAACACGGTGAAGGCCCTACGATATAGAATAGAACATATTTCAGACCCACAGTTCATTGATAAAAATAAGAAATTATTGATTAACACTTTAGTTAACAACGGTTATCCAAGGAAAATGTTGCATAGATTGATATATGGCAACTTCTTAAAAGTAAACCCTTCTGAAACTGATATTGCCTACAAGAAGCTTCCGTATATACAGAAGTTATCTCCACTTTTAGTACGATTACTTAGACAACCTAAGATCGCCATTGTTTATGAATACAATTTTTCTATTTAGAAGTTGTTTACCTAATTAAAGGATCGTACTCCGAAACTGTTGAACAGCAACGTTGTCTACAAGATCACGTGTAGCTGCAATAATAGTTACATTGGTCAGACTAGCCAGTGGCTGAAGAGTCGTTTAACCCAGCACAGGAGTGATTGTAGGATTAACTCCACTAAATGTGCATTGTCTGCTCATGTTGCTGCAACCAGTCATACACCACTTTTCGATGACACCGCCATTTTGGAGAACGAAACTAATTACAAGACGAGGCTTTTCATCGAGTCTTTTTATATCAATAGTGAAATTAATCCTATCAATAATAAGATTGATATTGATAGGGTACATAATGTTTACTCTGCTCTATATAGTAAGGACATTTTTAAACAACGTTAGGTATCTTCCTTCAGGTTATGTAATCATTGCCATTTTCGGAACGTGTCCTGTCACTTTTATAGAATTTGTCATTATCAACTTTGTCTTTACTTTTTAACGGCCATCGTGGCATGACGCTGCCCTTCAGGCAAATTTTAATTTTTAATATTTTTGACCCACAGTTATAATGTGAATCGTGCAGTAATTTGTTTTCAATCTCCTTAATATAATTTTGTCAATGTAAGTAGTTAGTGACAGGTTATGTATTTTTTTGCTAATTTCAAATTTTCTGTCTCCATTTTAGTCTTTGAAAAAGGTACAAAAGGAATATACCGAAACGTTAGGTGTTGATTAAATTTTCAATCAGTTTCTGTTGTTTGATTTGGACTACTTCCCATGATAATATGTACATGTATATCATACTATATATATATATATATATATATATATATATATATATATATATATATATTTCTGCAAAGTTACCTGGTACCAAACCCCACGTTTGGGTTTGACATAAATAAGATACAGATGTCTGTTATAGATTGGTGCATATGGAATTTATCTTACTACTGTAGAACACTGAAAAATGAAAATCTGCTAGATTAGGCAAACCAGCTTGATTTTGTTCATCAATCTAAAAAAGAACTGTCACACAACAAAAAGATGAGTAATCTTGCAAAACTAATTTGATATGCAGAAAGAATGCTCACAATAATGTGTATATATATATATATATATATATATATATATATATATTGTTGCGAGCTTTTATTCGACAACCCTTCAATCACACACAAGCGCCGTAAGCAACGTATATACTACAGAAGCCTAGAATTTTCTAAGATATACTGGATTATGAATCATCCTTTTAATTCAGGGTATATATAAGACCGCTGATAAATGTAAGAGTTAGTCTATATCAGAATGTCGAATATAAATTATATCGTGTAAAGTTAAATAGTTAAGCTTTTGGAAGTCCAAGGGTAAACATAAATTTATATTATGTGAAAGTGTATATTGTACCGACAGTTTGTGGGATACATAAATAGACAAAAGTGTAATAAATAAATAGTAATGTTTAGTGTTGTTAATAGATCTATGGTTAAGAATTTAGTTTAAGAAGATATTAGTGCTTGTAAATTCATTAGTGTGATAGTGCTTTATTATTAATTGGACTAAAAACATCTACAAATAAGGCATATACTGTTAATTGGGCTTGTGAACAGTGAGTAATAAAGTCTTTTGTTATTACTTGTTTTAAATTAGTGAAACGCGGTAGTAGTAGTCCGCTACTATATATATATATATATATATATATATATATATATATATATATATATATATATATATATATATATATATTGCTGTGAAACCTTTGCTGACACCTTTGGTCACGGGAACTGGCCCTTTCAAAAAAAAACATTAGAGTCCCACAGATTGGGCGTCATGTATGCTGTGAAACCTCCTAAATTAACTGGTCCGTCGACTTTCTTCTGTTACTCGCCTCTTTACTCTTTTCCGCCTCGGCTGCTCACCTAGTTAAACCTTCATCCTCATTCATAAAAGAAACAAACACATTCCTACCACAAACATCAACGTTAACTCTATTTACATCAATATTCATAATACATTAAAATTTCAAAATTAAAATTCAGCATAAATTTCAGTATCAGAAAATTTCAAGATTAAATCTGTTATCATTTTAATGTGCATCCAGAATTAAAATCCTTGTAGGATGCCTACTAATTACTATAACAATATATGCAGACCTGAGTCTGAGTACAAAGGAGCATCTCCACCCTTTACGTTAATTAACCAGGTTCGTCTAATTGAGCTCAAAGACATACCCAAATTTTCATCATAATCCAGAACATAAATACTAAATACCCCTTTCTACTTAAACAAGAAAATGTCACCTTAAAATTAAAAATTTGTTGTTAGTACAATTTCACTACTGTCCATTTTAAGTAAATAAATTATAAAGTTATTCAACACACACCAAGCATCAAAAATCGAACAACAAAGCATAAGTTACCTGAAGGTTAATGCACTCGGGCTCCAATGTACATCGTCCTCTGTTAATCACACCAATCCAACTGGGTTATGTTTAGGTCCTCGTATTGCTGGTCGCCTTTAAAATTTTCTACACCACCATTCCTCTAAAGTTGTTTCAGGGCTTTTCCGGAACTCATTTGTGTATATCTGAAGCTTGTTTTGTGGATCCAGACACGTTTGCGAATCATTTAATTATTAACACCCCCGCAAAATAGCAAAGAAATTCATACTTCTTTCACCCATATACGCCAAAACTGCCTACTTTTGTGTATTCATTTGTCGTTGCAAATTTGACTAATTGGTACAGTGATACTAGACTTTATTACCTTGTATCTTCTTTTCTAAGTGCACTAAATTACATTCATTGTAGCACGTAAAGAACAAACTGTTTTAAATCACCAAAATATACGAGCAAACTGTTTAAATTATTTAATCAAAGTCGGAAAACTAAAAAGCACTGTTTAACGCATTGAATCAAGTCGAAAATCTAAGAGAGCCCACTCCTATCAACACGGGTTTAAATAGTGGTTAGCCCGTCTGTCGGTTTTGTCCTCAAAACGGCCAGTTTCTAGAATTTCGTGTACTATGTTCCCATCTCGCCCGCCTGTGCGTCGGTTCTTATTAAATTTGCACTCGCACCAGTTAAATCTCAGAAATTTCGACACGGCTCGCAACGTCTGGGAATAACTAATTAATTTTTATACAGAAATGTTATTTTTACCTCTCAAGTTTGCCTCTTATTTTCAACCAATCGCAACCCAGTGACGTTGCTCAACTCACGCCTTTTACTATATGTGTCTCTGTCTTGCGCATATTATCTGTCTCTATCTACCCTGTTCTTATTGGTGCAAATTGATATTCTTTATTATCGATTATTTCAGTCCATGTGGACTGTGAAATAACCCACCTTATTAGCATTTCCCGTAACTATTATGCGACGGTTTCTCCAACATTCTCTGTAACCATTTGTTATCTGCAAATTTTACTCAGAACGATACTTTTAAAAATACGCATGTGTTCAAACATCCTACTTCTAACTACCACTTCTACGATTTGAATATTATTGGGTTTTTACAAGCTTTGATGCGTATTATATGTTCCTAACGGTTCAATTAACTCCAATTAAAATAATACCCTTTAATTTTTAGTGAATCCTAATTAAATTATTATCTGTACATTTTCTTTAATACTTGTTACCCAAACTTGAATCAATTAATATAAATTTTGCGCGTAATTTCCATTTGTTTCTTTACTAGGAACAATCAAATCACACGCCGAGCATTTTAATACTGCTTCTTTTTATATAAAGCGTCTTGTAAATAATTTAAATCTCTTATTTTTAATGAAACGAATGAATTTTTATTCTCCACGGTTTTTTTTAATAAAGCGTATTATCTAATAAAATTCCTTATACACGGTGATTAAAATTATTTGCTGTAATTAATTAATTTTCTACCCTGGTCTAAATATGAGTAATATATATATATATATATATATATATATATATAATATATATATTACTCATATTTAGACCAGGGTAGAAAATTAAATAATCACATCAAATAATTTTAATCACCGTGTATAATGAATATTATTAGATAATACGCGTTATTAAAACCGTGAAGCATAAAAATTTATTAGTTTCAGTAAAAATAAGAAATTTAAATCATGTACAAGACGCTTTATATCAAAAGAAACAGTATTAAAAAGCTCTGCGTGTAATTTATTTATTCCTAATAAAGAAACAAATGAAAATTACGTGCAAAATTTATATCTTAATTAACTCTATTTCAAGTAACCGGTATTGAACAAAACGTACAGATAATAACTAATATTTAGTTAGGATTCACTAAAAATTACAGGGTATTATTTTTAATTGAAGTTAATTGAATCGTTAGTAACAGATAATATCTATAGAAACTTGTAAAAACCCAATGAAATGCAAATCCTAGAAGTGTTAGTTAGAAGTAGGATGTTTGAACACACCTGCGTATTTTAAAAGGCAATTTCAGTTTAATTTGTTTAGATAAACATGTCGATTCTAAGGATATTGGAAACGGTCAGATGCTTTAGCACGAAATACAAAACAGGGTTTATTTAAAAAGCTCTGAGAATTAATATTATTTTGAACACCTGCGTAGTTTAAATATCACGTACGGCGAAAATTTGGCAGATAATTAATGTTTTCAAAGAATCTTGGAGAAACCGGGGCTTAATATTCACGAGAATGTGCGATACGGGGTTATTTAACCCTGATAGTCCACATGGACTAAAATATAATCGATAATAAAGAGTATCAATTTGCACCAATACGAACAGGTTAGAAAAGGAAAGAGAAAATGCGTCAAGCAAAGACACATATAGTAAAAGGCGTGACTTAAGCAACGTCACGAGGGTCACAATTGGTTGAAAATAGGATGCAAATATCAGAGGTAGAAACAACAATTTCTGTACAAAATTAATTAGTTTTTCTCGGACATGTTTGCGTGCCGTGTGAGAATTTCTGAGATTTAAATGGGGCGAGTGAAAAATTCGTTAAAACCGACGCGCGAGCGACGGACTGGGAACATAAAATGAGAAATTCTTAAGAATTGTCTGTTTTGAGGACAAAAGCGACGTGCCGGCTATTCGCTATATATAGAGGTGGTAATATGAATTTCGGTCTCTTAGACTTTTGACTATTCGATGCGTTAAAAGCTCTTACATCCGCGACTTGATTGAAGATGTTAAACAGTGCATTTTAGTTTGATAAAATAATTTAAAGTTTGCTCGTATATTTTAGTGATTCAAAATAGTTTGTTATTTACGTGCTAACATGAATGTACTTCAGTGCACTTAGATACAAGGTAATAAAATTTAGTATCACTGTACCAATTAGCAAAATTTACAACGACAAATGTATACACAAAAGTAGGCAGTTTTGGCGTATATTGGTGAAAGACGCATGAATTTCTTTGCTATTTTTCGGGGGTGTTAATAATTAAATGGTTCAAATACGTGTCTGGATCCACGAAACAAGGGTCAGATATACACAGATGAGTTCCGGAAAAGCCCAGAAACAACTTTAAATAAATGGTGATGGAGAAAATTTTAAAAGCGTTGAGAATTAGAAGCCGTAAATATAATCCTGTTGGAATGGTGTGATTAACTAAAGGGACGATGTACATTGAAGCTACGAGGATAGTAATCTTCAGGTAAATTATACTATTTTGTTTGACATTTTTGTGTGTGTTGAATTACTTTATAATTGATTTACTTTAAATGGACATTAGTGAAATTGTACTAACCATAAAATTTTAATGTTAAGATGAAATTTGCTTGTTTAAGTAGAAAGGGGTATTTTGTATTGATGTTCTGGATTATGATGAAATTTTAGGTATGTCTTTGAGCTCAATTAGACGAACCTGGTTAATTAACGTAAAGGGGTGGTAGATGCTCCCTTTATACTCAGACTCCGGTCTGCTTATATTGTTATATTAATTAGTAGGCATCCAACAAGGACTTAATTCTGGATGCACATTAAAATGATAATAAAATTAATCTTGAAATTCTTTTTAAAACTGAATTTTATGCTGAAATTTAATTTGAAAATTTAATGTATTCTGAATATTGATGTAAATAGAGTTAACGTTGATGTTTGTGGTAGGAATGTGTTGTTTTTTTTTATGAATGAGGAGGTTTATAAAATTAGGTGAGCAGCCGAGGCGGAAACAGGATCACAGCAGTTTATGATGCATCAATCGGTGGGACTAGAATTTTTTTGTTGAAAGGACCCAGTTCCCGCATTCAAAGGAGCATATCACAGCAGTTTATGGCGACCACAACGTGAGGGCTCGAGTTCCAAATAAAATTTTTGTGATTTTATTCCAGGAAACTGGCGATCTGAGAGAGAGAGTTTCTGTGTGTGTATAAATTTAAGAGTATTTTTAGAGTGTGTGTGAGTGATTAGAACGTATGCAGAGAAAAGAGTGGTTAAGGAGTCAAGGAGTGGAAATAGGAAGTAACGATAGTGCATTGGGTGAAAGAAATTCGAAAATGGAAGAAGCTGGAGGCAGTAGAGATCAGTCGAGGACGGAATCAGGGGATCAAGGAAATGAGTTAATGATGAGAATGTTTGAGGAAATGCGATTAGCTAGGGAAGAATCTAATAGAGCGAGGGAGGAGTCCAACCAAAAATTAGAGCAGATAAGCGGGAAAATTGAACAAAATACTAAAGAATTTACACAATTTAAAGATAGTCTTACCGTGAAACTGGGGGAAGTAGAAAATAGGGTTGAAAAAAATGAGCGTGATATTACAGGTCTTCGACAGGAAATGGGACATTTAAGGTCCGAAGTACGCATTTTCTGTGAAGAAGAGATTAATGTAAAAATGACTGAAGTGACGGACTCATGTAGGGATCAGTTAGGCAGGGTAGAACGCGAAGTTAGTAGTATTAAATACAACATGTCAAATTTAACGGGGGATGGTCCCAGATTTTCTACAGGTGGAGTATCATTGGACCAACACATGAAGTTTTATGGCGATAACAGGGTAAATCCACAAATTTTTATTAATAGTGTAAGAAATCTAGTGGGAAATTTATTTGACGAACAGACTAAACTGAATACGATAAAGGCTTTATTAAAGGACAACGCGGAAGCATGGTACAATTTAGTAGGACAGGACATAGACACGTATCAGGACTTTGAAAACAAATTTTAAAGCACTACTGGAGTGATCACAGACAAGACCAGGTACGAGACGACTTAATCACAGGAAATTTAAGGAGAATTTTCAGGAAGTAGGAGCAATATGCTATACGCAAGTATAGCATAGCAAAGCAACTGAACCCACCACTGACGGACCGACAAATTATTAAGTATTTATCACGACACTTCGAGGCAGAAATAAGACAACACGTAGCACTACAGAACATAGTGGACAGAGAAATGTTTTTGGAATACCTGCAGAGGTACGACGACGTAAGTAGTGGACGACCTCGGGATATTAGGGAAAGACAGATCAACACAGTTAGGTTTGACAATAGACGGGACAACTACGCTAGACGGGGGAATAGTTACGAATACCAGCGACAGAATTGGGAACAGAGACGACCATACGTTAGAAGTAATAGTTTAGGAAGAGGACCTGCACCGAGACCGGGACCTACCAGAATGAATAGTTCACCAGACATGAGCGGGACTGCTAATACAGACACGGAACGAGTGGAAACGCCTAGGACATACGCTGAGGTGACGGCTAGACCAGGACCGAGTAGGGAAAACAGACCTGGACAGGATTTTTAGAACGCGACAGACCACTAGATTTCAGTGTAAATGTATATGAACATCCACGTGAATTTTTCAAAATTGAGGAGGAAGTAGAGCCAGAAACTAAGGAAAATTTATGTTTGCCAATTATTAATTTAGAAATTTTTGAGAATAATGTAGAAGTATTACTTGATACAGGGGCAGAGGCGAGTTTAATATCGGAGGAATTCGTCAGCAAAATTAGGGATAAGGTTTGTGATAGAATTATGCCTATAAAGCGTAGCCATTTAGTAGCTCCAAATAAAAGAAGTTTGCTGTAGTAAATAGTGTTGTGGTGCTTAGGATAGATATAGGAGGTTTAAGCTGTGAACAGGAGTTTGTAATTGTACCTGGACTGAAGTTTCAGAGCATTTTAGGTGTTGACTGTATGATGAAGTTAGGGGTTTTGATAGATATGGAAAGGAAGGTAATAAGGATTAAGGATAGGGTAGTGCCATGGAATGGCAGTTATGAAGTCACAGAGGATGACACGGGGTTTAGTATTAATGTAGTAGAGGTAGAGGATGATGAAGGTAAACAGATCAACACAATAAGATGTCCAGAGGATAGGAGAGTAGAGGTTCAAGCTTTAGTACAAAAACATACAGAAGTAGTGGGGGTAGAAGCAGCATATCGGGAGCAGGTGAAGGCAGAATTATTTTTGACGAAGTTAAGTGGCAAGTTTGTTTTTAATAAAGTAGATTTAAGGAATTCATTCTGGCGGAGTCTATTACACAAAAATTCTAGAAGGTACATAGGATTTTCCATAGAGGGAAAAATCGATAATTGTAAAGTAGTATCGTTTGGTTTGTCGACAGAAAAGAAAATAATAATAAATAAGAAACAGAGTGTAGGGACTGAAGAAGAAATAATATTTAAGAGTGAGGTTAATAGGGATGATAAGTTTATTGTATGTGAGATAATAGGGATGATAAGTATAGATATAGAAGGGGGAGAGATAGGGATGAAGATTATTAGGATGGTAAGAAGAAAGACTTGGAGGGTCAAGAAGAGAGTTAGAATTAAATAGGATAGGGATAGCATAGGTGTATATAAAAGAGTAGAAGTAAGTGGTTATAGAAAATAAAGCTAGGTATAGGATAAATATGGGAGATAATTAGAAATAGGTTTAGGATGAGAATAAAGAGTAAATGTAGGAAGAAAATAAGATAGGTTAAGTGTAGATATTTCATAGAAGATTAGTGGAGAGTTAGGAATAGAGTAAGAGTAGGATAGGCATATAGGATTAGGTAGGGGGAAGTAAAGTATAGTGAAGATTAGTTAAAAGTTAGGAATAGGACAGGTATATAGGATGTATATAGGATTAGATGGATAAGTAGGATGAAGTTAGGGATAATTTCAGTTGATAAAATTAGGTGAGAGTTAGGAATAGGATAGGGATATAGGGTAGGTGTAAATATTTTTTGGATTGGAGACAAAGTAGGTAAGTTAGATAGATAAGGATAGAGAGAGATAGGCAATTTTTTTTTCTAAATATTTTTTGGCAGTCTAAATGCTTTATATTTGCATTCAAATAAGTGGGATTATTTGTATTCAAATAGGGGGAAAATACTCATATTTAGACCAGGGTAGAAAATTAAATAATCACATCAAATAATTTTAATCACCGTGTATAATGAATATTATTAGATAATACGCGTTATTAAAACCGTGAAGCATAAAAATTTATTAGTTTCAGTAAAAATAAGAAATTTAAATCATGTACAAGACGCTTTATATCAAAAGAAACAGTATTAAAAAGCTCTGCGTGTAATTTATTTATTCCTAATAAAGAAACAAATGAAAATTACGTGCAAAATTTATATCTTAATTAACTCTATTTCAAGTAACCGGTATTGAACAAAACGTACAGATAATAACTAATATTTAGTTAGGATTCACTAAAAATTACAGGGTATTATTTTTAATTGAAGTTAATTGAATCGTTAGTAACAGATAATATCTATAGAAACTTGTAAAAACCCAATGAAATGCAAATCCTAGAAGTGTTAGTTAGAAGTAGGATGTTTGAACACACCTGCGTATTTTAAAAGGCAATTTCAGTTTAATTTGTTTAGATAAACATGTCGATTCTAAGGATATTGGAAACGGTCAGATGCTTTAGCACGAAATACAAAACAGGGTTTATTTAAAAAGCTCTGAGAATTAATATTATTTTGAACACCTGCGTAGTTTAAATATCACGTACGGCGAAAATTTGGCAGATAATTAATGTTTTCAAAGAATCTTGGAGAAACCGGGGCTTAATATTCACGAGAATGTGCGATACGGGGTTATTTAACCCAGATAGTCCACATGGACTAAAATATAATCGATAATAAAGAGTATCAATTTGCACCAATACGAACAGGTTAGAAAAGGAAAGAGAAAATGCGTCAAGCAAAGACACATATAGTAAAAGGCGTGACTTAAGCAACGTCACGAGGGTCACAATTGGTTGAAAATAGGATGCAAATATCAGAGGTAGAAACAACAATTTCTGTACAAAATTAATTAGTTTTTCTCGGACATGTTTGCGTGCCGCGTGAGAATTTCTGAGATTTAAATGGGGCGAGTGAAAAATTCGTTAAAACCGACGCGCGAGCGACGGACTGGGAACATAAAATGAGAAATTCTTAAGAATTGTCTGTTTTGAGGACAAAAGCGACGTGCCGGCTATTCGCTATATATAGAGGTGGTAATATGAATTTCGGTCTCTTAGACTTTTGACTATTCGATGCGTTAAAAGCTCTTACATCCGCGACTTGATTGAAGATGTTAAACAGTGCATTTTAGTTTGATAAAATAATTTAAAGTTTGCTCGTATATTTTAGTGATTCAAAATAGTTTGGTATTTACGTGCTAACATGAATGTACTTCAGTGCACTTAGATACAAGGTAATAAAATTTAGTATCACTGTACCAATTAGCAAAATTTACAACGACAAATGTATACACAAAAGTAGGCAGTTTTGGCGTATATTGGTGAAAGACGCATGAATTTCTTTGCTATTTTCGGGGTGTTAATAATTAAATGGTTCAAATACGTGTCTGGATCCACGAAACAAGGGTCAGATATACACAGATGAGTTCCGGAAAAGCCCAGAAACAACTTTAAATAAATGGTGATGGAGAAAATTTTAAAAGCGTTGAGAATTAGAAGCCGTAAATATAATCCTGTTGGAATGGTGTGATTAACTAAAGGGACGATGTACATTGAAGCTACGAGGATAGTAATCTTCAGGTAAATTATACTATTTTGTTTGACATTTTTGTGTGTGTTGAATTACTTTATAATTGATTTACTTTAAATGGACATTAGTGAAATTGTACTAACCATAAAATTTTAATGTTAAGATGAAATTTGCTTGTTTAAGTAGAAAGGGGTATTTTGTATTGATGTTCTGGATTATGATGAAATTTTAGGTATGTCTTTGAGCTCAATTAGACGAACCTGGTTAATTAACGTAAAGGGGTGGTAGATGATCTCTTTATACTCAGACTCCGGTCTGCTTATATTGTTATATTAATTAGTAGGCATCCAACAAGGACTTAATTCTGGATGCACATTAAAATGATAATAAAATTAATCTTGAAATTCTTTTTAAAACTGAATTTTATGCTGAAATTTAATTTGAAAATTTAAAGTATTCTGAATATTGATGTAAATAGAGTTAACGTTGATGTTTGTGGTAGGAATGTGTTGTTTTTTTTTATGAATGAGGAGGTTTATAAAATTAGGTGAGCAGCCGAGGCGGAAACAGGATCACAGCAGTTTATGATGCATCAATCGGTGGGACTAGAATTTTTTTGTTGAAAGGACCCAGTTCCCGCATTCAAAGGAGCATATCACAGCAATATATATATTGTTGTGATTGTCTTCCCGCTTATCGAATTGCCCCTCGTTCTGTTCCAAAAATTGCTGTGATTCTCTTGTCTGTTGAATCTCTTCTGATAATCGCCTTTTGACTCTTTCATTCCACCTCGGCTGGTCACCTAGTTAAAACTTTCATCCTCATTCATAAAAGAACACAAACACATTCCTACCACAAACATCAACGTTAACTCTATTTACATTAATATTCACAATACATTAAAATTTCAAAATTAAATTTCAGCATCATAAAATTTCAAGTTCAAATTTGTCATCATTTTAATTTGCATCCAGAATTAGAGTCCTTGTGGGATGCATATTAATTAAGTTAACAATATTTGCAGACCTGAGTCTGAATAAAAGGGAGCATCTCCCACCCATTTACGTTAATTTAACAGGTTAGTCTAATTGAGCTCAAAGACAGACCCAAATTTTCATCATAATCAAAAACATAAACCTGATAAATACTCCTTTCTACTTATACAAGAAAATTTTACCTTTAAATTCAAAATTTGTTGTTTATACAAGTTTACTACTGTCCATCTTTATCATACAAATTATAAAGATATTCAACACACACCAAAACATCTAAGATCGAACAACAATGCATAAGTTACTTGAAGGTTAATGCTCTCGTGGCTCCAATGTACATCGCCCTTGCTCACCCCACCATTCCAGCTGGGTTATGTTTACGTCCTCGGATTTATGGCCGCCTTTAAAATTTTTCTACACCACCATTCATCTAAAAGGTTTTAGGGCTTTTCAGAAACTCATCTATGTACATCTAAATCTTGTTTTGAGGATCCAATCACGTTTACGAATAACACTTGATTACTAACACTCCCGAAAAATAGCAATGAAATTCATGATACTTTCACGTTATCTCAAAACTGCATACTTCTATTTATTTATTTATCGTTACTAATTTGGATAATTGGTACAGTAATACCCGCAAATATAACTAGACTTTATTATCTTTATCTATCTTCTCTAAGTGCACTAATGCATAATAACTTTTATCGTAGCACGTAATCACCATGTATTCTGCTTGATGTATCGAATAAAATTAAAAATAAAAAGAGTGCTAAACTCCTATCAGCACGGGTTTATATAATGGCTCGCTTGCAAGTCGAATTTGTACTGCGACGGACGATTTTCAGAAATTCACATTCTATTTTCCCTTCCGATGGCTCGGCACAATGATTCTTCTGAAATTTGCACTCGTCCGAGTTGAAATCTAAGAAATTTACACACGCCTCGCATCACGTCCGCGAACAACTAATTAATTTTACATAGAAATTGTTATGCTTCCACCTCTCATGTTTGCATCTTATTTCAACCTTAACCGCCAATCTAGTCTGTTCTTTCTATCTACAACCTGTGCTCTTGTTTTACATATTTCCTCTCATTTAACTACCAATGCATTCCCTGTCGCTTGTCTTTATACCACAAACTTGCTTTCTTCCTTGCACTCATATAGCTTGGAGCTTATCGACTATCATATACATCGTTATTTTTGCAGGTGTTCTTAGTTCTAATACGCTGAAGGCTTTTACGTGACTTCCCCACGTCTTTATAATTTCTCGATAGCTTTAGTACTTGGAAAGATTAAATTAAATAAAAGTTGAACATTTTAACTCGGCTTCTTTTTATAGAAAGCGTCCAGTGAATAATTTAAACCCCTTATTTTTAATGAAACGAATAAATTTTTATGCTCCATGGTTTTAATAATTCGTATTATCTAATGAAATTCTACATTACTTCCTTCTACACGTTGATTATGATTATATACAAACCCTACATTCTAATTGAATGATTTAAATCTACACAGTAGGCCTTTAATTAAGCGTTCTATTTCTCACTGCTCTGATATACACGGTGTTTAACATTATCTAAACAATATAAACCCTACGTTTAGAAGTAAATGACGAATTTATCCAATATACCTTTAAATGAAGTGTATTATTACACAAAGCGTCCTTATACACGGTGATTAAAATTATTTGATGTCGTTAATTAATTTTCTACCCTGGTCTAAATTTGAGTAATATATATGTATATATATATATATATATATATATATATGTATAGGTAAATTCTCGAATGGTAGTAATATCTATATATGTGATGGTTTCTTGGGATGCAATCGTTCGTAAAATAAGAACTATAATGTCAAATTGTAGTCTTTATTCTGACGTTTCGGCATGAAATTTATGCCTTAATCATAGAATAACTACTATGCCATAATAAAGTTCTACATTCAAAAACTAATATATAAATTACAGTAATTTATATATTAGTTTTTGAATGTAGAAGTTTTTTTTTGGCATAACCATAATTACTGTGAGGTTAGCTTGCTAAAACGTGCCCCACAAATTGGGTGCCATAATACTGTGAAGTCAATTTTGTTACGTCTCTGGAATCATGCCCCACCGTTAGACTGACATAATTGTGTGATGTTTTAGCTTGAATCTTGCCCTCGGCTGCTCCTAATAATTTCTCTTATCTAATTTCCTAAATAATATTGACACCTATTTGTTACATCCAAAAACTTCCTCTCGGTATCCTCATGCTGAAACCTGAATAGACATTTACACCAATCACACACTCAAAAATAACTCAATTGACCAAATATGTCACACTCTAAATTAGATCCATAGTACATTTTAAAACACCATTCCTTTAGGTACATCCATTAAGGTCAATAATTTTATAAGAATAATCATGCAAATTGATAATCTTTTAAACACATATATTTTTATTTCAAGTGAGAGGGCTTTCTTCATACTTTACGTTACCCTTTTGTTTTAGCATGAGCTCATGATAAAACTCTACAACTGCGCATATAAATTTCCTACACTACCAAATATCAATAAGCCCTCTATACCTCTTTATAACATTTGGTTATCTGTAAATTTATTAATTATTTTCAAAGATCAATTTTCTTTTAAAGTCTCATAAATGTCTGCTCATAAAATATCAAATAATAATAAAACACATCAAACTCAAATGAATCACAAACACCATAAAATTATTCACCACTCAATGTTCTATTCTATCGCCTACCTGGTTTTTATCTTCTAAGTGTGCTCCACCATCTCGCTCCCTGAAGATGCTGCCGTCTAGTAGATACCCAGTCCATCAGCTAACTCCCTGGTCCAATTACCATATCTGCCATGCATACCGCTGTTTACAATTTTTAATCAAAAAATTCCAATCTCCAAACTTAACTTTTATTATTGAAACATCGCGTTTTCTCATTCATCCAAACAATTTCAAATTTTATAATTTTCGTGCATTCCAATACCAACTAACAAGCTTTGTACTTACGTACCACTTTAACGTTTTAACACAAAGATTCTTTATTAGCTTCTACATAAGATTTTATTAAATTGCACTAGTTCACTTGAAAGTAACTATTATCACCAATGCTGGATGAAATCAGAACGCATAAGAAAGAGAGCATGGCCCTTTTCTGCCAGTGATTATATAAGTAAAATTCGCCCTCTCCTGTTTTAAATTGTCACGTACACTTGTATACCAGTTCCTTAATTCTTGAAAATCTTTTCTAACCGCTCGTTGTTCCAGCGAAAAACCCCTAACGAACCTCAGATTCTTGTGAATTTTCATAACGAACATAACAATACTCGGTAAATCGCTTCAAACCGTCAACCGCCGTTCTAATTTAGCCTCTACATTTTCATTTGTCAACGCCTCCAACTTGAACAAACATCTCTCATCTCCCTTGTACCAATAGCTTTATCTCACACATATCTTTCCACCAGCTGGTTCTCTGCCCTTCTTGTACAATTCACACCAATCACCTTGCTTGGCTCCATTCTCCCACTTTTTAACAGACTCGTGTTTGCTTTTAAATATCCTTGAAATTATCGATTTTGTTTAGGTCTCCCAACTATACTGTCTCCTGAATTAAGTATACGCATCCCTCTTGCACTCAATACACTTTTATTCTGTCTTGGTTTTTGTTGGCTCTTTACTATACTACCTTCGAGATTGAAATCAAGATTCTGACCACCAAACCGCGTCTACATTAATCTCAACGGCTATTCTTTTCCAATAACCCATTAAAATTTGTTTGTTGCCAAGCTTACCGAGAAATATTATCTCCCCTCGTTGTTTTGTTTAAAACGTCGGATTTTATGTTTGAAAGCAGAAATGTTATTATAACACCTGCTCCACTCTTTTAGATTTTCATATAATCACTTTACTACAAATTTAAATACGTAAGAATGATTTTACCCCAATTATTATTTATTATGCCCTATGTTTATACAAATATTATGTTACATTATCTTTGGCTAAATTAAATTGACCGTACATTATTATACACTGCTTAAGCTAAAAAAAATTATTGTTAAAAATATTCCAACTCCCTAATTAAGTAAATTTATTTTCTCTTATTCAAAAGTTCTGAACCTATGAGTTCACTTGTGCCCTTAAATATCCCAATGACGCCTTAATTACACGATAATATATATATATATATATATATATATATATATATATGCTACGAATCCATCTGGAAACCAGCTCCTTGTTACTACGCTCTCGTATGGAACGAATGGAGCGAAGAGCTACAACATATACTTGCATTTAGTATCACTTACAGTTTCTTCCCTCCGAAGATGCTCTTCGTGTAGGACGCCAAACCTTGAACTTTTTGCTCTGCTTCCTCAGGGATTTTTGCCACGGCTTCTCAACAGCTCTCTGAAAATACTACCCTACTATTTAAAGAAAGAAATTCGACTACCAAAATTACAACACACTTAATTGTAGCATCAAATCACTACCCAAAAATCTTTGTCTTAACATTTTTAATTCACACCTCGGATATCTAACGACCATCTTTAATTTTAAATAAAGTCATTTTAAAAATACAATAATTTCAAAATTTCTCTATTTACATCTATAATTATTAAAAGTAACTGGGCTTATCTCTAAATATTATTTTAAAACACCAGGTCTAATACGAGCTCATAGTAAAAACCTATCTGTACCTAAGTGCTAATTACTACACTGAAAATTACCAAAAACCTGTTTACTTTGTACAAAAGCCAACATTACACACTTATTTTATAATACATAATTTTACATAAATATATTTTTAAATAATTCTTTATCAAAGATAAATAATCAATTCTTATGTCCATAAAATTCAACAAAATACACCTAAAAAGCACAGAATGTCATAACACCAAACAATCACAACAGTCAAAAAGTTTTTATAAAATTCAGTTACCTGGAATATAGCACAACCAAATCTCTGTCCTGAAACCATCTCTGACGTAATCCTCCTTAATGACTGCACGTACAGGAATCACCCCAAGTTGACTCACACCATCAAAAACAGCAATCATCTTTCCTAGATCTCTCTGCATCCAAAGTACAGTACTTCCAAACTATCGTACACTTGCTACTGGTCTATCAACATCCAGGACTCCATGTCAGTGCACAACAAGCACCTCCAACCAAAAATAGAAAGAAGTCTACTTACGTTCATCAAGCTTCGCTTTTCAAAGTGTATTTTATACAATTCCCGACTGCTATTTTAACTTTGCATCAACTTGTGCATATTTAATTTATTGTAATTAAAATCTCAAACTCACTAGTCGCGTAACTCATTTGCTGTTGTACTTCGAAGCTTGGCTGAAGGTTGAAAAAGAAAATTTACCGCCTCCTCTTGGTTTATATAAACTCAAAAATGCCCCCCGAATTGTTTCACACCACTCCACTAAAAACGCTTTCTTGGTAACCTTTCTTAAACGATCTACCGATTCCACAAACCCATGCACAAAACAACACCTAACCGTCGTTCAATTCTACAATCCCAGCCACTAACCTTCAGCTATTCACGTTAAAATTGGCAGCCATTTGCCAACAGTCCCTAAAATTTCAGAATTTTTAATCACAAACAAACATTTTACTCCAAAACCCTCATTAAAATCTCCAACGGCTATCAAATTCGTCGAAGTCTCCCGTTAACTGACACCAACAAAAGCATCCAAAACACGCCTTTCTCGCGCGTATATATGGTCACCTCCCTCTAACTTGCATCAAAAATGTTCTGTCCTTTGTCTTGTACCCTTCTTCAATTTTCTATGTTAGTTATCCGTTTCTTGTATCCATGTCTAACCCGTATGTTATATCTCTTTGCCTTTATTTTCGCTGTTTACAAGTTCTATTCTACTCTACCGATCTACACTCTATCGTCTTTCTGGTTCTTATATACACAGTCTAACAGTCCTAATCTGTCTGTAGCCTTTTACCGTACTTCTCGTTTCCCTTTCAAACCGATGTTTTATGAAAATACACTGCATCTCAGCCTTGCATATCTACCTCTAAAATTTCTTCGTCTTACAGACGTTTCAAAGTCAATGACAACTAACCATATGAAATCTTTTATTCCTTGCTTCGGCATACAAAACATAATCCTTCTCTTTATTTTATCGATCCATTTTTGTATGTAATCTTCGACACCCTATCTAACATAGACCTGCTCTTCATTTTTAACGATTTTCTACCTAGAAACCTTGATACTTGTTTACAGGTTTTTAAATTAATACGCCGAATGTATTTACAATGCTAAACTTTACTGGAAGTGTTTCGTTTGCTGCGGGTTCTTTCTTAGATACTCATAACCGTTAACTTGTTTCTTGACGACACTTTTATATCTTATGCTGTTATAAACCTTTGAAAAATTATAAATGTTCCAGCTTTATATTATCCTACACTAAGTTATGTACACAAATAGAATAATTACACTTTGAATATCAGTTACTTGATACCACTAAAGAATTTACCCTCCTAAAATATTGATTTTCATGCCACGAACTGAAAAGCTTTCCTACTAATAACTCTGCATGGTACTTATACATTTAAATGCACGTGTTTACCTTATGGACTTACACTTCTTATATCTAATAATTGTAATTAATCTTTATCCTAGCTCTAAAATGAAGCAAAATTAATCTTAAAGTTTATTTTAAATTATAAATCCCTATGCTATAACTTTGAAAAACGTTTTAAATTATTACTTGCCTTCTATATACATGGCAACCTTGCCATAGATATTTATCTGGCCTATCTACCATCCGTTCTAACCTATATATCCACACACACACACACACACACACACACACACACACACACACACACACACATATATATAATATATAATACTTGAAAGTTTGTTTCTTGGGAAAAAGGTCTAAATAAATTAAAAATTTTTTTACATTATATGTGTGTTAATCAGACGTTTCGACCGTCGCTAAATGGTCTTTATCAATATGTTTTTCCCCCATAAACGGAGTTTTATATATTTATTACGTAGTATAAATTGAGCTATTCACTGAATCATATGATACGGTTACTACAATCTAATTTATTTAATTTAAAATTGTACAAAATATTTACGTCACAAATTAAAATATTGTTTTTCTGTATAAATTATGTACACCTCGATGCGAGTTGCTTAACTCTTTGTCAAAATTTAAAATTCGAACTTTTCAGTTAACATGTATATTAAAATGTTTAGTACCCATTATTTAGGTACTAAACATTTTAATATACATGTTAACTAAAAAGTTCGAATTTTAAATTTTGACAGAGTTTAGCAACTCGCATCAAGGTGTACATAATTTATACAGAAAAAGAATATTTTAATTTGTGACGTAAATGTTTTGTACAATTTTAAATTAAATAAATTAGATTGTAGTGACCGTACCATATGATTCAGTGAATAGCTCAATTTATACTACGTTATAAATATATAAAACTCCGTTTATGGGGGAAAAGTATCATTGATAAAGACCATCTATCGACGGTCGAAACGTCTGATTAACACACATATAATGTAAATTTTTTTTTTTTATTTATTTAGACCTTTTTTCCAAGAAACAAACTTTCAAGTATTAGTATATAAAAGAAGGTCAATAAATACCAATCGAATATTATATATATATATATATATATATATATTGCTATGTATAAACAAGAATTGTAATTATCGTTCTCCGACGTTGGGCTGTCTTATTAATATTGCTATGAACTCCCTCCAGGAACTCAACTGGATTTTATCGTGTCTCGACCTTGTCGACCAATAACAAAATTTGATACGTTACCGCCTTACTCGTTATCAATTTCGTATTCAACTTATAGCTTCTCCTTGATTGTTTAAATTATCAAATCACTCCTATTAACTTTATCTTATGACCTCGACTAGCATTTATTTGGAATTATAAAATTCAGTTATTTCGATTCTATATAATGAAACAAATATTATGTACAGTTTTTGTAAATTATTTAAAATACACTTTTCAATTAATTAATGTTGTAAATCTCATTTATGAAAAATCATATACTTTTTACTCAAACCCAAAGTCACCAAAAAAAAAACCTATTGTTTTTATAAAAAAAAAAGTGTGGAACGTTTAAAACCTTTTATCATATCACGAACTTTATACGTATGCAAGTCCTCTTTTTGTTGACTTTCACATTCATTTATATTAAGCAAATTCAATATTCAAATAAAAAAATAGAGAAAAAATGTCTTATAACTAAAAATCTGACCTGGTCTATTTTCTTCGCATTGACGCATCCATAATCAGCTAGTATTTCCCATGTATTAAGCCATCCATTTGAATAAAATTTATTTTCCCCCAATTCCGGATTATTACATGCCCATTCGAAATATTGTCTATCCACACGCTTGAACCATTGCATTTAAATTATTGCCATTACCCTCTGGACTACCATTATTAACTTATACTTATGCACCCCAATTTATTGTCATTTCATTCAGACTTATTACCTTTTATCAATTTCGCCAAACTTAGAATACCATCTGTTCTCCCCGAATTTGGATTTGGACTTGGAATTCTTATCATTTATTTTTCCCTGACTTGGATTATTCTCCACGGACTCGGAAATCGTAGTTTATTTTCCCCGGACTTAGAAGCCCTATTATTATTGTTCTTTAGTTTAAATAAATTCCCTAAAATCTACTTACGTTTAATCGGCAATCGTAATTTTCATCTTAGTCGCACTTATACAATTCTTCACTTTGAATTATTATTACGTATCACACTTTATTTCAGAGTGGCGCACTTCGGCCTTTGTTGAGTTGAAAACTGAGTTCGTTATCACTGTACCTGTTAATATATCATTGCTCTCCTACTCCGTCAGTGGGTATGGTCTACAAATTCGTCGCTTATTTTAACGAATCAAATCTTTGCATTTAAAGTAGTTTCTGATGTAATTTTCTATGCTTTCAAATAATTGTGGCCTGCTCGCAGCTGTCTTGTTATCAAACATGCGGTGTTTTGACGAATCTAATCGCTTTTGCATAAACAACTGATGCAATTCGACTTTTAATTTTCATATATGCATGTTATTTACGCAATTTTTAATCTCCTTTCTTATTAAAAATGGTTAACTATTTTGTACGCATTTACCCTATGCTTCCTGAAGCTCTATTTCTTATCTCCGTAATAGCCTAATTGTTTGGAACTCTTTTGAATGCGTGTTTAATTACACTTTATTATGTTTACTTATAAAATACGCGTGCTTCCACTGAAAAATATTATTATCTGCCTTACCTAAATTAACTAAAACTCTATCTACAGGGTATTAAATATTTACTATTTGCTTAATGCATGTCTTCTTTATTCCTACGCTAACTATGCGTCTTCCTATGTTTATTTGCGTCGCTTAAAACTACTTATACTTTATATACAGGGTGTTGACTGCTTACTATTTACAAACTATCTCCATTTCTCAATTCTTTACTAAATAAATGCAGTTTTCTGCTGCCTATGGTAATTTCTCATTTCTAAACGACCTTTACTATAAAGTACACCCTTAAACAACCCTTAATCACAGCAATATATATATATATATTTATATATATATATATTTATATATATATATATATATGTTGTTGTGATACTGTAGCAATACCCTTACGTGCCCTTTTTGTGAATTAAAAAGATAAAAATTTTTAATCTCTCAATTTTTAATTTTTAATGTATAATTTTAATTGCGTCGGCTAGCTCAGTTTGTTATCAGTAAGTCAGCTAATACGTAATGGTAATAAAGTGAGCTTTGAAGCAAACGGTTGTAAAATTTATAACAAGCTTAACGAACTAGTTACTACAGCGAATTTATGTGCAAATGTATACAAATTAAATACTAAAAACCTGAAGCAGTGTTTACTAGCTGGGTCAGCAAATGTTACAGTGGACACATGGCATCGCAGATTTGGACACATAAATTACAGCGATTTAAATAAAATGAAAAGTGGCATAGTAGAAGGAATTGTTTGTACTGGCGAAATAAAACCAGGAAAACACAATTGCATGGTATGTTGTGAAGGTAAACAATTCAGGTTGCCATTTCCACGTAAAGGTACAAGAGCTAAAGCTTTATTAGAAACTATTCATGCAGATTTAGCAGGTCCAATGGAAGTTAGTTCGATAGGTCGTTCAAAATATTTCCTAACATTTCAGGATGATTTTCGTCGTATGACTTTTGTCTATTTCTTAAAAACTAAGGATGAAGTTTTTAATTACTTCAAAGAATTTAAAAGTTTTGCTGAAAATCAAATTGGTTGCAAAATAAAAATTCTACGAACGGATAGCGGTGGTGAATTTTGCGGTGAAGTTTTCGAAAAATTCTTACTAACCTGTGGTATTATTCACCAGAAAACTAATCCTTATACTCCAGAACAGAATGGGTTAACAGAAAGAAAAACGTTTAGTTGAAAACGCAAGGTGTTTATTATTTGATGCGGATTTAGAAAAAAATGTTTTGGGCAGAAGCGGTGAGTACTGCTGTTTATTTGAAAACAGATCTATAGCATCAGGACTACACGATAGAACTCTATTTGAGGTTTGGACAGGTAGAAAACCGGATGTAAGGCATTTAAAAATATTCGGAACGCCACTTTACGGCGTTTTTGAGCTAGCCCAAGATCTAACATTCTGTCCCTGTTTTGTTGCGGTATTCGGCGTAAACGATTTCTTTACTGACTCTTACCTTTTTCTTTCGTCTTTGCGCGAAATATTGTAACAAATTGAATATAGACCGACCCTAAATAAAACCTGAGTCTTGCAAAACTTTACGGTAAATCAATAATCATCTTTATTAAAAACTAACGAACATAAATGTATAAAATTGTATTTAAAAAACGTTAAAAACAAAAGTACAGTTCTTTTATCATCATTTAATGCTTTTTGTTCATAATTAAAAGCTTTTGTGTATGGTTATATACATAGAAGCGACAATAATGACTAATGTTGAAAACATTTTGCATTTGGTTTATTTTTTAAATAGAGTTTTGCACGTTAATACTTTTGGACTGTTAGTGTACTCAACCTGTAGTATGGTTTTTGGGGTTAATAAGAGCATAAAGCATAAAGTTTAAGAAAGGCACTTGCATTTACAAATGGAGCACCAAAAAGGAAACTATTTCAAATGAAATTTCTTTATCTTGATCTTAAAATGCTAAAGAGAAATAAATATATGCAATGGATTTTCCGAGTGTCCGTAATTTGTGAAATATTAATGACAAAAATTGTTTTATTTTGATTGTATGGTTATTTGGTCTCCAATTACAAACTATTAGCTTAATATTAATGCTTTGGCAATCCAAAAGTTGATATTTGAATCAAAGGCATATGGAAGTAGCAGAAAAGAAGTCATAGTAAATGGTTGAATTACTGAGTTTATTAAGTTGGGTTCTCTACTTTTTCATAACAAACATTCTTTTAAATGCATGTGAATGTAGTTTTAACAGAAAGTTCAATTAATTTTTTAATGATTGTTAATATTAGTTTTATGCACCTTAATTTTTGTTTACCGTTTGATATGAATTGTGCACTTGTACCGAATTTCTATCTACACTACATTTGAATTGTTGTACATTAGGAATATATTTATTAATAGTTTTTATATTTTACAGGGTATGAGAATGTAATGGGATTTGAACCATTGATCAATCAAAAGCTACTTGTAAACACCTTTAATCGATACGCAAAAGTGAAATCACGAAATGAAACTTTTGTTTATTTTGAAAATATTTTGAAGAATTTGGGAACTATTTGTAAAATTAGCGGTACCATTCCACTTCATCAAGCACTGGTAATTATAATTTTTAATTATATGATTATAATGCAACAATTTCACTAACAAAGGAGTTTTTTTGTGTTGAAATTATTGTTTTTTATTTTAAATGAATTCGATTGCTTTATAATTTTTTATAATTGTACACACCAAATGGCTTTTGTATTATGAATTTAAACTTTATATTAAGTTTGAGTATTAGATTTAGTCATCAGTTTTTTTACAGATTGTGTAAGTATTATAATTTACTGTTATCGTTTTATGAAACTTTTATTTTTTAAAACGCATGATGACTTGTTTATCATATTGTAACATTGATGTTGAATGCAAATATCACATATTATGGGGTAGGTGGATGTGGACATACACATGTGCATGTATAAGTGTGAGTGTGTGCACATGCACGTGTATGTATAATGTGTGTGCACACATGCCCGTGCATGTACATCCACATGGGTGCATGTGCATCTTTGGATCCATGCACATGTGTATGTGCATTGCTATTATATTTAAAGCAGCATAATAATAATAATTGCAGTAATAATTATACATACATACATCCTGCTAACAATTTTAACATCACCCAGAAATAGCGGAAATAGTTAATTACATGCATGGAATATACTGTTGCTTATTTCTTGAAGCAGCCCAAAATTACAAAAGAATTTTAAAATAGTGAAATATATCGACATACACTATTTTGTATTTTCCTATCATTCCAGAACTCTTTCAAAACCATTTAGTGTTGCGTCTGACGTATATCCTACTTCCATTATACATTAAGACTGCTATCATTTTTGCTTACTGCAACCTTGTCGCTCACTGTTTGAAGTAACAAAGATTAAACATACAAATAATATCTTAAGAGGGAGTGAGATATGAGTAATTGGATATTGTACATTTAATCATTTGGTTTTTACAGGCTGGCGACTTCGGACGTTAATCATTCACAATGTGCAGTGTACGCTTAATACTATTATATTGCTCTACTTTGTATCCAGTGCGTCGCTAAATTAAAACAATGTATGCATCCTTATGTTTTATAAATATCAATATATAAGAAATAAGAATAATTATATCGTGCTAAATCATTACCATAACATTGCTGATTGTCAGGAAGTGGTTTAGATATCAGATATATTTTAATATGACAACATTTTTTAAATAGAAAACTTTAATTCTATTAATTCTAGAAATGTTGGTACTTTTTATATCTTATCAATATAAATTGGATTTTAAAACATTTATTTAAAACTTGATATTTATTGTAGGTATGCGGGTCACAAAATAAGTGCTTGCTAAATATACTGTAAGTGTCAAATTTAACCTCTCAGAAGAGTTTTATTATAAAAATTTTGTTTTTTGCATACGCTGTTGAATTTTATTGGTGTGATGGTTATTCACCTATTTAATTGGATTTGAACATTGCGGTGGGCGAATATTATTCAACTCATCTGTGCAACTGCGCAACTTGAAACGTTTAACGGTCTGTATCTTTAGAATCAGCTGCTATCTGCATTATATAAAAACTCATAATGTACAGGAGCAAACAGGAACATTGTTCCAGTTCATGAAATTAGTAAAACAATTGTGCTGTTTAGTAAAAATCTTTAAATATTTGTTCTGGTTCATTAAATATTGATAGAAATGTTACGGATTGCAATAAATGTAAAATAAGAATTTAACTTCGAAGGTGCAAGACATTTTTGTAGGAGACTATTGGACGATTGCATGTGGAAATTCGAACCGTTTATGAGCATTAATGTTTTTTAGTGTGGGGGTTACTGCTACACCAAAGACTGGCTTTCGCGTGTCGTTGCTGGTGTTCATTTTTGTAATAAACTATAGAGGATTGCATGGGAATATTTTAAAAGTTTTTATCCAACCATTTATGAGATATGCTTTGTTTAGTTTAAAGATTGCTGCCACCCCAAAGACTAAATTTGGCACACCAATGCTGATGAATTTTGTTATAGATTAATAATCATTTCAAAAAAAATATTGAAAATTTGTTAGCATAGGGGTTGCTGCCACCCCCAAAACTGGGTTTGGTGCACTTGTATTGGTGGATATTTGTGTAATATATTATTAGAGGATATCATGTGAATGTTATAAAAATTTATATCGCATCGTTCACGAGATATGGGTTACTGCTACCCTCCAAAACTGGCTGACACAGCAGTGTTTGATAGTTTTGAAAGAGACTCTTAGAAAATTGCATGTGATGATTTTAAAAAATTTACATAGTACCATTCACGAGTTACAGTTTTTTTATTATAGGGGTTGAGTCTATCTCCAAAACTGGCTTTTATGCCATGTTGCTGGTGTTTATTTTTGTAATAGAGTATTAGACGATTGCATGTGAAAATTTTTAATTTTTTTATCCGGCCCTTTAGAAGATACACTTTATTTAAGTTAGGGGTTGCTGCTACCCCCAAACTGGCTTGGGCACATCATTGCTGGTAAATATTTTTGTTACAGACTATTAAGCATTGCATGTTAAAATGTTTTATTTTTCTATCAAGTCATTTAGGAATTATAAATTTATTCAGTATTGAGATGTTGCCACTATCAAGAATGACTCTTGTGTACCGTTGCTTGCAAATATTTTGTAATATGCAATTAGGGGATTGCATGTGCACATTTTAAAAATTTTCTGTTCCAGCCATTTACGAGCTACAATTTTTGTTGAATAAGGGTTGCTGCCAGCCTAAATATTAGCTTTTGTGCACCTTTGCTGATGAACGTCTCTATTATAGACAATTAGGAGTTTGCATGCAAACATTTTGAATATTTTCTATTGCGTCATTTAAGAGTTATAATTTATTTAGTGTGGTAGTTAGAGCTACTCCTTGAGTAGTAGGGCAAGGGAGAATTATTTACAGAATTATAAGTGCAGGCATATTCAGAAACAATTTGCAAAACTAGAAATATTTGTTATCAACGTATAAAGTATATTTTCTAAACTTTACAAAATTTTTCTGGGAAACAGTAACAACTTCATACAAATGTAGAAATGTGATATCACGTCATTTATATAGATCTACAACCTAAGAGGTGAGCAAAAAATTATTAAATCCCAAACACTTAATACATTTATTAGTGAATAAAAGTTTGCAGCAACCTCTAAGGATGCAGATTTTATGAAACTGCTTGTCGCACTATTATCTAAGCAGACTAACTGGCACCACAATGTGTTGCCATTTAGCAGTTGTAGGGATGATAACATAATAGAATATTCCATATATTAGAATATATTCTGTGGCGTTCTTAACCGAAAATCGCCAGACTAAAACTATACGATTTCGGTACATTTTTCTATCAATTTTAAGGCCATTTAGTGCTTCTTAAATATTTAAAATAAAAATCTGTACAAAAACTCATTAACTTACATCTTAGGCAAGGAAGGGCAATGTCAATAACAATGACGCTGTCCGCCGCCGTACTTAGGGCACGTCACTATAATTCATCAATGAATAGTTAATAAACTACGTCCGAGAAGTCATTTATTGTGATGACACCGATTACGTCTGTCAAGTCTACCTCTGGGACAACACTACCGTAGAGTTCAACGGCGACGTACTCGACGAGGCCTAAGGCACCACTACCACGATGCCTTCCGAAGAGTTCCGAAGATTACCGAAGACTTCCGAACTACTCCAAGCTGTACATACGTCCAAACCATAATTACTTATACCCTCACGTTAACTTACAAGTAAAACACGAAGCTTTCCGAAGAGTTTTGAAGGCATCTGAACCTCTTAAAACTGTAAATATTTTCTAACTATCGTTATTCAAGTTCTTACTTGGCCTCACAAGTACATTCCGAAGCCTTCCGAAGACTATTGAAGAATTCTGAACCCCTCTATGCTTGTATATATGTTCAATTTAATATTTTTATATTCATATCATAATTCTTTATACTCTCACGTTGTCCCACCAATGAATCACGAAGCCTTTCGAAAAGTTTCGAAGACCGCCGAAGACGTCTGCACCTTTTCAAAGTGTAAATATTTTCTAACTATCGGTATTCAAGTTCTTACTCAACCTCACAAGCCAATTCCAAAGCCTTCCGAAAAGTTATGAAAACTACCGAAGACTTTTACACTTCTTTAAACTGTATATATTGATGTGTTAATAAGGTCATTTAGGGGTAACTAGCACCACTAGTATATGCACTTCATAAAAACAACATGAGGGCTCAGAGATTTCTATGAAGAAAATAAGAAATACAACGATTAGGCAAAAAAATAAATGACAACGTCCTGTATATAAACCATAGTCATAATTAATTTAAGAAATAAAAAGTACTTTAGAAGATTTGATTAAATAAACGATTTGGCAAGTCATAAAAACAACGTGGACAGAAGCTGAAACACAATACGCATGAATAATGCATCATCATTACGTTAAGAATCTCAATTGAACAAGCAGGTTTAAAAATGCGTAATAGAAAACGCATATAATTTAATACATAAATTAAATTAAGAAAACGTGACCAGAAAGGAAAAATCCAACACCTGATAAATTCGAAATAAACACGACATGGTGATAAATGCAAAGTTCATCAGATTTATTGTACAAATAACAAATCCAATAGAACAAATGCATTAACTTGAAGTATTGCGTGCCGAACGTAGCGCATCAATTTTGTGTATACAGGAAAAGTCCATTTAAATATCCAAAACCTTGTATGTAGGAATTACGTATTATAGCGTAATTGTTAAACTCTGTGCTTGTCAATCTTTGGCGATCCTTTTAAACACGACCGGATTTGTAAATAAATCAGTTCAACATGAATCAAGACATAGTCCACATCACTTAGAAGTAAGTATTTGCGTGAAAAGATTTAGAAGGGATTTATTGTTAAGCAATAAATAGTACAATGGTGATTGTGAAAAATTGAACGAGGTTAGTCGTTTTAGTCCCTTAAAAACGACTCTGAATAATTACTGGATCCGATGTGGAAATTTAACAAATATTTAAGTCAAATATTAATCACTTGATTCGACCAGGAAGTTTAGCAAAGCCGTTCAAATAATTCATGAATTAGTTAAAGGAAGCTGTATCAAGAGAAATGCACGCTATATCTAAATTCGACTTTGGGAATATATAAATCAATAAGCTGAATACGGGAGCACTTGGAACATGGACTGATTCAAGCTTGAAACAACAGGTTAGCCAATCTGAATGTTTTGTTATCTTTATTTGTGAATATTTCGTTGTATATTTCTAATTTGAATAATTTAGAAACTGCTTTCATGAAAATTTTATGTGAGGGTCAACAACACGTTATAAATTACGTAAATTTTTATAGGAAGTTTAATGTACGTTCATGGGGCTTCAGATAATAATAATAAGGGTGATTTTTGCTGGTTTTTGATTAATTTTGGGAGCGATAATTATTGAAAGAATTTTTATTCAAATATTAAAAGGAAGTTCTATTTAGAGAATTCTTAAATATTTTATACATTGTGAATATTTTTGAGAATATTATAGTAATTTATAGTCACAAGCTCCGAGCGTGGTTAAAACTAAGCTAGCCGAGGTATTCAAAATTAAAATTAAAAATTGACTAAAGAAAATGTTAACCTTTTTATTTCACAAAAAGGTGGCACCGGGTTATATCACAACAATAAATATATATATATATATATATATATATATATATATATTCAATAAGTGTTTAAGTTTTACTTGGTTCCACAAGCAACAACAAAGCCTTCCGAAGACTTCCGAACTGCTGTAAACTGTACAAATCATTCATTTTTAAGTATTTAACTTTCATTTGTATATATTTATGAACTTTATAATTATTTTGCTTATACATATTAAACAAATAATAGTGCCAAGCCTACATACTTTCAGACGCCGCCCACTCGAACGATAACATGATGTGTATTGTATAAGTAAGCCACCCCACGTACTGTCACTGGCTGACCGTTCTCTATCTTGCTATTTCACGACAGAAGAGGCGTTATACTTGGCATATGTAACCAGTTGGATTTTACTCAGAGTTATGTGTTGAATGCATTGTTTATATGCTTCAGAAATCACGTAGTTGTAATTTTATACAGGGATTTATGAATTATTATATTTAATCTTGCACGTACGCCAAAACGTATGGTTTCATATTTTGTTTTCCTCATACCCTAGATTTTATTCGAATTTGGCCATTTTACACTTAAAACATCACGTAGGCAAATTTTATAGTGAGATTCTTCAACAGATGACCTAAATTAGATGCGTTTATTGACTTCTTGCGTTATGCAATATGATTGTTTTAAACGCTTGTTTATTATAAGCGCGTATTAATTATTTTCTTGCATTAATGCGTCAAGTTTAAAAAAATTCGTTTCACGTTTGTTTTACTTTAGATACGCCTAATTGGTATTTATTTAAATGTATTACTGTTTCTAAAATGATTTGGATTGTGCATTAAGTTTTTCATTTTTTTAAATGTGGTTAAATTATTAAAGAAGAAGCTTCCTTTCATTGACTGTAGTTAATTGTTGATTTTGTATTAGAGGTATTTATTTTTCAGACCACTACAAGTAATTTGGACAGTGTTTTTCGGTTTATTGAAATAAAGGACAAGTTCAAAGATTTGACCAGTTTTAGAAGCAATTTCAAAACTACTTATATTTACAGAGAAAAGTATACAAGAGTGTTTTCACTTTTCAGTATGATAGTGAAAGTGTTTCAGTTTATTTTCATTCCAAAATAGCACTTTGTATGAATCTAAAAAGTTGAGCAATTTATTAATGCCCAACGATTATGGCGAAGATGGTCTGTATCAAAATATCATTAATTGTGAACGAATAGTTTATGGTAGAAAAATCAGAATTGGTGAAAGAAGAGAAATAGCCGATCTTGAGAAAGTTTAGTGTTGAAAGTGGAACTTTTAAGTGTGGCTTTAGCAGTGACGATACAAAATTTAACAACGTTACTTTCAAACATGACTGCATCCTCGAAAGGGAATTTTATAATGTTTTAACTACAATAATCTAACACACGGTGTAGCACAATGTAGTCAGCCAACAAAGCCAATATGTTTGTGTTAGGTATTATGTAGATTGTCACAAAATAGACTGCTAAAAAAAATAACCCAGAGACATTACCAAACTCCTAAGTCAGGCCTGAGACAATTGCCCCCCTTGTGGAACAAAATACATCAAGCAGGTATATGCTGTCAGTTTAAATGGGTGTATTTTTTCTATTTATGTCAATTCTATTTTAGATTCAGATAGCGCAATATTATTCATAAGGTTTTTTCAATTTTGCAATACCTCAAACAAAATGTTTGTAGGTATAAATAGGACAAAGTTGGTCGCAATAAAGTCAATTTCTTTTAAGTTTAATATATTTGATACAGAATTAGATCAGTTATTTATGTAGTTCCAAATGACACCATATCATGAAAATGTCATTTCGGGCATGATATTTTGACATGTGAGCGAGTTCAAATATTTTTTATAGGCAATCAGGTTTTCCATATGTAAACAATGAAATTATATACATATTAAGTAGAAAAATAATAACATTAATCTAAATATTAACCCTTCTTCGTGTCTAGTGGATCACTCAAATGTTGACTTTTTTTACACAATTATGTTAAAGCCAAATAACTTTTAAGAATATGTTGGAAGCTAATAAACTTTTAATTGACATCGATAATATTTTAATTGCGACTAAATCGGTGTAGAAAAATTTGTATATTCTGAAAGAGTTTATGCAGTTACAGAGTTGTTTATATGAATCAAAATGATTAAGATCCTTAGTTTGTTTCAATTTTTGTGTCGCTTTATCTAGAAGTATTATCTAGCTTTTACATTATCACTTAGCCAAGGCGCATGTGATTTTGTTATTCTAATTGTCTTGAAAGAGGCGTGATTATCAAATAGTGCAATTATATTTACATTAAGAAACTATTTTATCATCAATATTTTCCAGTTGATATATTTGTTGCCATGATACTAAATGTAAATGACTTTCAAATAGGATTTATCAAAGTGCTTATAGATTCTAGAAGTATGGTAGTTAACAATTAGTTTTGCTATTTTAAGTTTAAGAACTCAGAAAATTAATTCATAGTCTGCTATGTCTGGAACATATTTGACTCCCGACGATATTATAATGTCACTATTTTTAACAATTATTACGTCAATTAAAAATTATGTTGATTTGGTGATTTATGTATCTTCGTTTATAATTTGAGATAATTTAAAACTTTCCAAGACATCATTAAAAAAATAGATATGGGGTCGTGCAGGTTTAACTGATCTATTTTGATATTCTCAACACAAATCAGATCATCAAATTCAGTTAGAAGAAAAGATAATGTATTGCTAAAGAATTTAGAAATTCTCCATATAGAAATTTCGGGGTTCTGTGAACTACACCAAAAGCTAATTTGCGTTTATGTATTTTTACAGGAAACCTCCGTTGTTCAATATCCCTACCAGGCAGTATTTTTGTCTGCAGAAAGACCTGTCATAATACATAAACCTACCCCTCCTCCGTTGGTTGCTCTATCCTGGTAAAGACGACATTTCCGATGGCACATTTTTTGTCAACCATGTTTCTGTTACTCCTATTATATCCAATAAATTAATAATGATGAGATTCTGGAATTTATTAAAATGCAACAACAAAGATTGAAGCGTTCTAATTTTATGAAACCCAAACATTTTATAAAATTATGAATTAGCTACAATAATTTCTGTATCCACCTTGTATAGTTATATTATTCTATTTGTTGAAAAATCTTTTAAAGTGAAATAAATGAAGTCAAACACATTTAGTCAGTATTTTAATTCTCGTTAAAGTATAAAAGAACACATCTAAGAAAATTCAAATAAATCGATTTACGTGGTTCAAGAAGGTCCGAATATAATTCTATCGTATCTTTTATTTGCGTCCAAACCATGTGTATAAAGCTACGAGTTCTGCAACAGACTACTCCGACTCCTCCCGGACATTCGCTGATATAACTTAGTACAGTAAAGAAGTGGAAAGTTTTAAAAGTCGGCGATCTGTGCGTTGCACTTCATCCGCATTACCCTTTCAACACGTGCCTCGATCTGGTCGATTCAACATTGCGCAACAAAAATAAAACATACAACAAAGATAAAATAAACAAAAAGTCTAGCAACAAATTTATAAGATGATTTAACAACTACACTAGAAATGTAAAATTGCCCTAACTACGTAAATGTGATGGTTTTGTTCCTTGAGTATTAAGTTGGAGATGCAACATCTAAAACGTCATGTAGGCCATTATTAGATAATGGAATAATTTCAATAGCCCACAACACCTCCTGTTGTTTGGTTAACTACCATCTGGGGTAAGCCAGTTTTTTAGAGAAAATTTACCGCTGATAGAACTTTGTACAATAAAGATGTGGAATGTTATAAATATCGGCGGTCTTCAACCACGTAAATCGATTTATTTGAATTTTGTTAGATGTGTTTCTTTTATACGTTAACGAGAATTAAAATACTGACCAAATATGTTTGGCTTCATTTATTTCATTCATATAAAAGATTTTTAAACAAATAGAATAATATCACTGTACAAGGTGGATACAGAAATTATTGTAGTTATTTCATAATTTTATAAAATGTTTGGGTTTCGGAAAATTAGAACGTTTCAAGATCACACATTTAAATGACAGCAACTTAGTTTGTATTTCATTTGTAAACAAATAAACAATAATATGATTATGAACCTAATAAAACTATATTCTCTTTCGTAAAACAAAATTTGAATATTTCTGATGCAACAACTAACGAAACTTATTAACGATTTGCATATAGTAACCTATTTATATTATTATGGCACTGATTAATATAATATCAACTAGTTTAAGACACTCAATTAATCTAGCGTGGCTGTACTAGTGACTTAATTCTTTTTGTTGGCAATTTTGATAGCAATTGTACCATCTTGTGACCACACATGTTTATGACCAAACCTCTCATATGCATCATTTAATAAATTCTGGTACATTCTGGTTCAATCTTCTCTTATAGTAATACCGGAATCTTACAATTTTTTTCGTGTTGAAGACTGCCTGTCTATTTCTGTAACTAGTAAATTTAAAAATACATGAACGTAGCTTTTTTGTTTCATTTTTAGATACCCCAGTTCAATAACAACTATCAATATTATCTTTAATAATTGGTAATTCCAAGGTAATAGTACACAAATTAATAAACTTTACTTGAGTTCCTTCTGCTATACTGCCCAAGTTCAATCAACAGCATTCTGTAATTCTTGCTTCATGGCTTTTAATCATTTATTTGATTTTTCCAACTCTATGCATTGGTGTAATATAGCTTTAAGTTTATCCTTGATTTTTACTATTGCCATATCCGATGTTTTTGTTGAAATTATTTCTATAAATGCATTATTACTGCAAGTGGACTTGGCTATATTAGCAATTTCTTTTTGTTGTGCTTGTGTAAAAACTGCATTGTTAGCACTAGATAACAATACTTTAAATTGCTAAGGCTTTAGCACGTCTATGACAAACATCTATGCTTGATGACCGCACATATCAGAAATATATATATATATATATATATATATATATATATATATATATATATTATATATATTTGTGTCGCCGCGAGAAGGTTTGTTACGTTTGCAAATAAATTTTGCTTGTAACATTCCGCAAATCTCAAATGGCCACACGTACTTGTATAGCCATCTATAGGATTTAATATGTAGTTTCGGTTCAATTCTGTACTTCCACACTTTAGTAGTGTTGGTGTTTTATCACCTGATGGCGCTTTTATTTACTTTTGCCATAGTACAGTGATTGTTTCGAAATTATATCATTATAATAGCTTCGATTACTTCATAGGGTTCTTGGAGACTATTTCACTCTGAGGAGGCTTAATAAAGCCGAAACCGTCGGTCAGTGGATGTTCTCACTCTATGAAGTAATAAGCTAATTTTTGTTAAATATGTGACTAATATAACTACCATGCCTTTCGATTTGTATTCGTCAATAGGACTCTATTATTTTCATAGAGTTTGTTTAAGATACATCTTATTATTATATATTGTTCTAACACAATTATCTTATTGCGGACTGCAAATAACGTTCTGTATTATTTGATTTGCCTTGGGAGCATTGAACCCGTGTCGCCCGAGAAGGTTTGTTACGTTTGCAAATAAATTTTGCTTGTAACATTCCGCAAATCTCAAATGGCCACACGTACTTGTATAGCCATCTATAGGATTTAATATGTAGTTTCGGTTCAATTCTGTACTTCCACACTTTAGTAGTGTTGGTGTTTTATCACCTGATGGCGCTTTTATTTACTTTTGCCATAGTACAGTGATTGTTTCGAAATTATATCATTATAATAGCTTCGATTACTTCATAGGGTTCTTGGAGACTATTTCACTCTGAGGAGGCTTAATAAAGCCGAAACCGTCGGTCAGTGGATGTTTCCTCCCCTATGAAGTAATAAGCTAATGTTTTGTTAATGGCTATATAACTACCAGCCCGATTTGTATTCGTCAATAGGCTCTATTATTTTCATAGAGTTTGTTTACAGATACATCTTATTTTATATATTGTTCTACACAATTTCTTATTGCGGACTGCAAATAACCGTATCTGCTATATATTTGATTTGCCTTGGGGCATGAACCTTTGGTGTCGCCGCGAGAAGGTTTGTTACGTTTGCAAATAAATTTTGCTTGTAACATTCCGCAAATCTCAAATGGCCACACGTACTTGTATAGCCATCTATAGGATTTAATATGTAGTTTCGGTTCAATTCTGTACTTCCACACTTTAGTAGTGTTGGTGTTTTATCACCTGATGGCGCTTTTATTTACTTTTGCCATAGTACAGTGATTGTTTCGAAATTATATCATTATAATAGCTTCGATTACTTCATAGGGTTCTTGGAGACTATTTCACTCTGAGGAGGCTTAATAAAGCCGAAACCGTCGGTCAGTGGATGTTTCCTCCCCTATGAAGTAATAAGCTAATGTTTTGTTAATGGCTATATAACTACCAGCCCGATTTGTATTCGTCAATAGGCTCTATTATTTTCATAGAGTTTGTTTACAGATACATCTTATTTTATATATTGTTCTACACAATTTCTTATTGCGGACTGCAAATAACCGTTCTGCTATTATTTGATTTGCCTTGGGGCATGAACCCGGGTGTCGCCGCGAGAAGGTTTGTTACGTTTGCAAATAAATTTTGCTTGTAACATTCCGCAAATCTCAAATGGCCACACGTACTTGTATAGCCATCTATAGGATTTAATATGTAGTTTTGGTTCAATTCTGTACTTCCACACTTTAGTAGTGTTGGTGTTTTATCACCTGATGGCGCTTTTATTTACTTTTGCCATAGTACAGTGATTGTTTCGAAATTATATCATTATAATAGCTTCGATTACTTTCATAGGGTTCTTGGAGACTATTTCACTCTGAGGAGGCTTAATAAAGCCGAAACCGTCGGTCAGTGGATGTTTCCTCCCCTATGAAGTAATAAGCTAATGTTTTGTTAATGGCTATATAACTACCAGCCCGATTTGTATTCGTCAATAGGCTCTATTATTTTCATAGAGTTTGTTTACAGATACATCTTATTTTATATATTGTTCTACACAATTTCTTATTGCGGACTGCAAATAACCGTTCTGCTATTATTTGATTTGCCTTGGGGCATGAACCCGGGTGTCGCCGCGAGAAGGTTTGTTACGTTTGCAAATAAATTTTGCTTGTAACATTCCGCAAATCTCAAATGGCCACACGTACTTGTATAGCCATCTATAGGATTTAATATGTAGTTTCGGTTCAATTCTGTACTTCCACACTTTAGTAGTGTTGGTGTTTTATCACCTGATGGCGCTTTTATTTACTTTTGCCATAGTACAGTGATTGTTTCGAAATTATATCATTATAATAGCTTCGATTACTTCATAGGGTTCTTGGAGACTATTTCACTCTGAGGAGGCTTAATAAAGCCGAAACCGTCGGTCAGTGGATGTTTCCTCCCCTATGAAGTAATAAGCTAATATTTTGTTAATGGCTATATAACTACCAGCCCGATTTGTATTCGTCAATAGGCTCTATTATTTTCATAGAGTTTGTTTACAGATACATCTTATTTTATATATTATATATATATATATATATATATATATATATATATAAACTGTGTTATTGAAGTAAGTTTCTCTATACAACAGATGTAGATATTTCAAAACTAAATTTAAGAGTACACTTCTTTGGCTTTTTTAGTTAGTAGAGCAATAAAAGACCTTCTTGCTTGAATACATTAGTATATTAATCTTAACTAAAACATTTAAACTACTATCTTACAAATAATATTATAGAGAAAAGTGAAAATTTCTGCATTTATAGATCATATAAAAAAACATACCAAAGTTGCAAGTTATGAGAATAGAAATAGCATTAGACAGAAAGCAATAAATAGAGGTAGCATTGACTTTAGTAGTTTGATCATTACGCGCATTGCAAAATGTAAGATGTATCAACGTTTCTCCTGTGAATAAAAATTGTTTCAATCTTTGGTAAACTTTTTTAAAAAGGCGTTTTTGCCATAATTTGCCACTTATACACAGAATAAGTTTATGTTGAACATTCAGTATTTCATGCATTTTCTTTACCGTACTTATTCATTTAAAAATATTCCCTTTTGAAAGATATATGTAACTCGCACTTTGTTATACAAATAATGTCCTAAGTGAAATTTTGAATTAATTAAACCTTAACGTTACATCCTATCTCAATAAAACTATTAAATACTAAAAGCCAATTAAATATCTTCATAGTATTGAAGCGGGCTACTGCTACCGCGTTTCTTTAATTCAAAACAAGTAATAATAAAGATCTTTATTATTCACTGTTCACAAGTCTAATTAACAGTATAAGCCTTATTTATAGATGTTTTCAGGACACTTAACAATGAAGCACTATTACACTAATGAATTTACAAGCACTAATATCTTCTTAAACTAACTTCTTTACCATAGGTCCATTAACAACACTAACACAACTATTATTCAATCCAAGATCTATCTATTTATGTATACTACAAGCTGCATGTACATTAGACACGTTTAGCTCATATAACATTTATGTATATATTCTCTTAGGCTTCCAAAAAGCTCAACTACATTCACTATACACGATATAATTTATATACGATATTCTTATGTGGACTAACTCTTACATTCATAAGCGGTCTTATATATACCCTGAATTAAAGATATGACTCATTATCTAGTATTTTCTAGAAGGATTCTCGAATCCTGAAGAATACGCTGTGACTCGGGCGTTTGTATGTTTGACGGGTTGCCTAATAGTGGATCACAACACTGCCCCCTCTTTAAAACCGTTACGTCTCGTAACTGTAAATCCATTTTGACGCCAATTCGATGACTGATGACGGTATCGGCAGCTATCTCCTCTGGTGCATCCACCGCGTCTTTGGAAGTAACAGTCAACACTCTTTTCTTGGTATTGGTATGCAACCGATTGATAACAAGAAACAAGGACCTTAACGTTGGTTCCCTGGAAAACTACTTCTAGCATATTTCGGATTATCCTCCAATCTAAGCGATCCAGTCCACAACCCAGCTTGGACACCGCTAGTCTCGTTACTCCATTTTCCATCATCTGCGCCTTAAGATTTAGCAAAGCCCCCCATAGATATCCATAACTAGGTCTCTGCCATGAAGAATTTTTGGTGACCAGATAGTAAACATAACAATTTTTATCTTGAAGAACCAAAGATTTTCCTACAGTTGGCTGCTGTTGTACTAATTCATCCACACTTCCAAACTTTTTCTTGAAAACAACCGCTATTCCCCTTGACATTGCCAAATCTTGAGCTACGCAATGTGCAAGGGAATACTCTTCTAGTGCTCTAAACAGATCTTGCCGTTTTTCAACAACAACGCCAAATCTCGCTTTAGCGGAACCACTATACGCCGCCAAAAAGCTCTCAAAAGCTACATTTGGCTCATGATTAATAACTTGTCGAACACCATTATCATTATTCGAGTCTTCCTGGTTGTTGCCAGCGTAGGATGTTAAACGGTCAAAGTGTACCACTTTCGGTTTAGCACGAGGGGATCTTCTGATCCGGTACACTACATCATTAATTCTTTTTAACACCTTGTACGGCCCTTCCCATTGTCTTTGTAGTTTTGGCGACAATCTACGTTTTCTTTGTGGATTGTACAACCACACTAAATCTCCAGGTTGATAACCACCTTCTTGTGCTCTCGTGTCATATTGTGATTTCATTCGATCGCTTGCTGCCTGTATATTCTTTCGGACGTTTTCGTAAATGCTATTTGATTTTTCACGAAGCTTACTAACGTAATCTTCACCTGCGATCTTTTCTCCAGGTTTAAATCCAAACTGAAGATCACATGGTAGCCGCAGTTCACGTCCTAGCATTACGCAAGCGGGCGAGTATCCTGTGCTGTCATGTACCGAAGATCGGTACGCCAGTAGGAACAAATGTAAATATTGGTCTCAGTCTCGTTGATGTTCAAAGACAACCTTGTCTAGGTACTTTCCTAACGTCCTGTTCATTCTTTCAACCATTCCATCCGATTGAGGATGAAGTGGCGTGGTTCTAGTCTTCCTGATTCCAAGATGCTTGCAGACATTTTGAAATAATGCTGATTCAAAGTTCCGATTTTTATCTGAGTGTAATTCCAATGGAACTCCAAAGCGATAAAACAACTCCTTCACTAGTACATCTGCAACCGTCTCGGCTTCTTGGTTAGGTATAGCATATGCTTCCGGCCATTTGGTAAAATAATCCATTGCAACCAAGATGTATTTATTTCCTTTCTCTGATTCAGGAAACGGACCAGCTATATCAATGGCTACTCTCTCAAAAGGATTCCCCACGTTATACTGTCCCATTGGGGCTTTCCGTTTTGTGACCGGGCCATTTGCAGAGGCACACAATTCACATTTCCGGCACCACTCCTTCACATCATCTTTGCAGTTCACCCAATAGAATCTTTCTCTCACTCTTTCGAGAGTTCTTTTCACGCCAAAGTGCCCTCCGGAAATACCATCGTGCAAGTGCTGCAACACTTCCGGCACAATGCTTTTCGGCACTATTACTTGAAGTCTCTCAGTGCCATCTTCAAATTCCAGGCGTCGTTTCAAGATTCTATTTTCCATCATCAAGGAGTCCCACTGTGCCCAGTATGCCTTCAGGCTCCTACCTGAAATACTAATTTCTTCCCAAGCTGGTCGTTGTCCTCTACTTTTCCACTCAATAATACGGCGTCATTCTCCTGGTCTTCTCGTATTCTTTCGAGTTGCCAAGTATCATAGGTTACCGTCATTCTATGGATGACACTTATTTTCTCTTCCATCTTAGAGCAATGCTTGTGGTCTACCGGAGAAGGTCTCCTTGGCAGAGCGTCTGTATTCCGATGGCTAGTTCCTACACGATGTTCTGTGCCAAAGTCATATTGCTGCTGCTCAACCGGTTGTTTTTTCGGTTGAGTACAGTGTCTTTGTATATGACCACTCTCACCGCAGCTCCAGCATCGCAGACCCCATCTCTGCGGTCGTTGTCTTTCGGCGTCGCCGTGGATCAATGTAGTAAGCGTAAGACTACGGATCCCAAGGTCCCGGGTTCAAATCCCGACACGGCCGACTGCTTGAAAAATGGCAGGTGAGCATTTTTCACAAATATTACGCCCTCGTTCGGATGAGAGGTTAAATGGAGGTCCCGTGTGTGAGTGTTGTCACGCACGTTAAAGATTCCTAACTTGCCTGGAACGGCAAGGGTTCGGCAAAATTCTAAATTTCCAGGCATCAAAAAACTCGCCTACTGGCCAATGTAGTACCTTCGGGTGAAGTATTGGAAATGTAAATGAACGGTCGTTGTCTTTGCAGCCTTTTCGCCTTTCGCTTTTCAAACACACGGTTGATTATTTCATCTATGCTGTTCTGCGCTTGACCAGGTTCCTTTAAGCCAGACCAAACTTTGTGACTCATCCTGCTTGACGTCTGCTTAGCTGCTTCAAATTCAAGCGCATGAGCCAGTGCGTCATCCAACATTTTTGGCCGTGCTAATCTTAGCGCTTGCTGAATTTTGCTGTATTTAATGCCATTCACAAATGTTTCAACAGCCAGTTGTTCGAGGAAACTATCTGGTGCCGTTGGATATGCCAATCTAACTAATCTGGCGATGTCAGCTTCAAATTCATGCAGGTTTTCACTTGTCTTTTGCGAGCGGTTCTTAACTTGTGCGTGGTAAACCTGTTGAAGGTGAGCATCTCCATATCTCATCTCAAGCTTTGATGTTAAGAGACCGTAATCATTCTGCTGGTGATCGGGAATCGTTTGTAAGATGTTAAGAGCCTTCCCCCGTAGGGCCACTATTAAGGAGATAGCCTTCTCTTTGTTGCACCAACCGTTGGCTATTGCCGCAGCTTCAAATTGTTTCAAATATGTCGGCCAAGGCGTTTTATCATCGAATGTGGGTGGTTTTACTTTAAATTTTGACGGTATTGACTCGCTTTCTACCATGCTTCTTATTTCTGGAATGTTCTGATTTACAACTTGGTTTGCTAATTCAAGTGGCCGTGTTGTTAGTGAAATTACTTGTTCTTGCAGTCTCATTACATCTTCTTCCATTTTTATTTATTTACTGTCTAACTTTTGCTCAACTGTTTTTACCTGTTCGGTGACGTCTTCTTTCAATGCAATGGAGCTTGCTATTAATCTTTGTTCTAACGTGGCCGTCTTTTCATTCAACTCTTCCATTTTCATCGCGTTTTCACTAAACCGTTCTTCTATTTTCTTAGCATTTTCACTTAACCTTTCGGTAAGGTTTGTTTCCAGTTCAACTGACCTTACTAACCCAGGTAGCATTAAACATTGGTTAGATTGGTTTTTCATTGCACATATATAGTGATAATATTGGGATAAATATTGGCCCATGATTTAAATGTGAACATTGAGCAATATCGTGTGAATGTTGAAGATAAAATATTGGAAATATATTGCAGATGTTTCATTTTAAATATATATACACTATTGCTTCATACAGCGGAGTAATATTTGCTAAATATTGAAGTTTCAATGAAGCTAATAAAAATATTTTATATAAATATGTGGTAAATATTGTATGTGCTTCATTTACTACATTGGTGTAATGTCGCAAATTAATATTGGCAGAATATATGTTTTTAATATTTATATAAATGCTTGCTTAACATATTTAACAAATATTTATTTAAATATTGGTGCGATATTATATTAAATATATTTACCCAATATTTAGGTAAATATAGCTGCATATATTTTTAAGTATTGATACAATACTGAATGTCAATAATGGTCCAACATTGTACCTCAATCTGCTGCATATATTGGTTAATAATTGATTTTTATATTTAATTAGATATTCTATAAATATTGCACTTAAAATATTGATATATATTGCAGGGCAACTCATTAATTGGTCTCAACTTAATAGAATTTATTCGATGATCAATAAGAAATAGAACAATCCAAAAGACAAATATATACATAATCTTCAACATGCAATTGCATGCTGAGTATTAAGTATTTTTATATATTTCCCTTTTTAAATTATTTTAACTCCTATTGATTGTAGAATATTCTAGTAAAAAGAGTACAATTAATTTCGACACCAATGTACAACATATCAATATCTTAATTGCAATTGAATCACATTATTTAAAGAATACCTAATTAAAAATACAGGCCTTATATTCGACACCCAATATTCAGTGGATGTAAAAATCTTAAATACACTTACTCATTTTTTTAATAACAGATTATAAGTTATCCAATGAACAAATAAAAAGAACTTGACTGACAAATAAAGTAAATGAATATATTACAACAAAAACTAGAACATTACACAAAATTAAATCGGAATATTACACCAAGATAAATATAAAATAAAATACGTATAGAAGTGAGTTTACAGATTATGTTAATTTTGCGATACATAGCGTTAATAATGTATTTGAAATGGGTAAAGACAGCACTAAACCGTTTGGAACATGTCCACAGAAACAAAAATACTTATTGTAGTGAATTACTCGATTTCTACAACATGTGATGGCAAATATTATTAATATCCATACTTATGAATGCTCTAATGTAAAATTATTACATAAACATATCAAAATAAACAATCATAGTAAAATAGTTCTAAATGCAATCCGTCTTTTAACCAAATTTACAAAATAATAAGTTGACATCTGGAAACATCTCAGCAAATACTTCTAGTTATGTATAAATTACACACACTGCAAAAGGTAAAGGATTTTCTAAGTACGCTTTTAAATATATTGGCAACTTTAACATTATACTAATACTGCTCAAATAAAAGTTTGATCTGATAATGACCCAAATTGAAAATACCTATTATCCTTTTTTCATGTAACTCAATTGGATAATATGGCTATGAACTTTTTGAAATGATGAAATGTAAAACAAAAATTCAACTAAACTTTTATTTGAAAATTTTTTTAAATAATCTAGTATGACACAAAAAATAGAAACAAGACATTTGCATAACTATATAATAACGAGTAAACAGTAACTTATTAACTAGAGAGTTTACAGCATGTAGGTAGCAATATCAATATACTTTAGTCATTAAATAAAGAAGACTAAATAAATTTGAAACAGAACTATCATAAAGCTATAGTAGCAAATGTAAATTAAATTATTATTATTAAAACAATTATTTTATAAAAATCAAAACTTATCCACCAGCAACTAATATCTTATTGTTTTGAAAATTATAACCAGACATGTTCTCAACTTGATAATAAATTAGTAAATGGGAGATGAGTGAGACACAACCAAACAAAGGATAGTAAATACAAAGACAATGAACTACTAAACAATGGGCCCTTGGCATTTGTTCTTAAAACTTCCTATAATTGGCATAGAAACAAAATAATTTTTACATGGTAATACAATGCATCTACAAAAAACATTGTCGGGATCAATTGAAAATTTATAAGAACCCAAGTCAGATACTTTAAACACATTAATCTTTTTGGAAGCTATAGGGAAATCAAAAAGATTTTCGACTGTTCCATACATGTAACCTTCAATTAAACGTTCATTTATCGATACAACTTTTACCACAGCTTTATTATGTAATAAAATGAAGGTATCGTGTCCATCAACACAAGCAGCATCTTGATAAAGGCATTTGTGAGTAAACTGAAGTGGTTGATTTTTTTGCTCTGCTAAACGTCTAACAACTTGTTGTAAAGGCCGATATGGTTGCCACAGTAATTTCTTTATGCAACCTAAAAAACTTTCAAAAGGGAAACAACTTATATCATCTAATTTCAATCCTTGATGCACCAAATCATTGACCATGTGCTGTAATAAGTGAACAGTATATACCATTGCTTCAGCACCATAAAGTTTTTCATACTTTTCAACAAATACTTTAATAAGATTGTTAGCTGTATCACCTAATTCCTGTGTATAATTGCCTTCACCAACAATTCTCATAACTATAAAAAAAACAGGAAATGTTTATATAGTTTCTCTGCTAATTTATTTTTCAACAAAACAATTCCAGTATATAAACTAAATAATCGAAATTCAGTTGCTTTCCACCTATCCAGTTCTGATAAACTTCTAGGTTTCCGTCCAAATTCCAAAGGGATATATTTTGCTAGTTCTGCAGAGTTTTTTGAAATTAACTGTTTATATCTTGGACTTAATCGATTCATAGAGTTACCTTTACACCAGGTATTTAACATACGACGACATATGCCTAAGCACGCAAGATGCATATAATCAAGAACGAAACCATATACCATATCAAAATTAAGAACTTTTAATAAAGGACTTTCATTAACATGATGTTCGCTGAAAATTTTCATTCTAAAATTTTCATCTGTTTGAATTTCAGTATTCACATCTGTTTCCAAATTAGAATACACCAATCGATGTTCAATATTGGTTCCCTTTTGATGACAGCGTTCACAACCATAATATCCTGCATGTCCCTTTATACATTTCAAAAATGCACGGGCAGGTGCATCACATACCAGAGCCTTCAAACAAACCTCATAATTACAACCATTATATATCAAATTATTTTGAATTAAATGATTAATTGCCTCTATGAATTGTCTCAAAAAATATTCTAAGTCGGGAGGCTTAGAAACTCCATAATAGAGAGCTATAACAAACGGATGTTTTATAACAATCTATATAGATCATGCCAAGAATTGGCCAAAATTGTGCTGAAGAACTTTTTGCGATAGGAATTCCATCAACATTGCATACAAGTTGAATTATCCGCGTATTGAAGTGTTTTAAAATACCATCAAGGCCAGATTGCAATTGCAGTATTAAACTGTTTTCAATTCCTAAATAGACAAACTCTGGGGACTTCTGTGCATTTCCAAAATCAGTACCTGAATTTTTTACTGTTTGCAATAATGTGCGGGCATCTAAAGGCAATTCTTGATGAAATGCTTTTAATATATGTAACAATGCATTAATCTGAACATGGTTTACACGAAATTTTAGTGCCCAAAATCTTAGCTCATTAACTATATTTCTAGCCGAGTCATTGCTAACATTCAGAAATTTGTCATTTAACAAATTTGAACTAACGTGGACAATATTTACTGATGGTGTAGTATTGCTATCTGCATTTTTGTCATGTTTTTGATAAGACTGATCCCAATCACAATTAAAAAGATTAGTATGTGATTCAATATCGTTATAGCTACTCATAGAATCATTCAAGTTTTTAAAATTACACATAGAACTATCACTGAAATTAAATTCTTCCACTAATGAACTTGAAGTAGAAAAATCATCTTGCAAATTTGAAGCAGGAATGCTTGTAAAATTTGTTGACACAATATTTTCAATAGAAGTGGCAACAACAACTCTACTCTTTTGAGAAGAAGAATCACATAGTGATAACAATTCCTTATTTAATTGTCTCTTAATTTGCATGAATTTAGTTGACCTTTTCATTGTAAATATATAATTAAATCTGACACCAGCAATGATAACCTAAAGAAGACTGTTTTTAGATTTATGCAAATTACCAAGTTGTTCCTGTGTTGCTCATAATCAACAAAACTATCTAAGATAAACTATGTTGCTATTTTAAATATTATTTATACAAACATTCCTCAATCATTAATCATTTTTGCCTTTAATGTATTTAACTGTTAAAATAAATATGTATTGATTAACCAAATGTTATGATAAACATAACATATCACTTTGAGGCTCAAAAAGATATACAACAATAAATCAGTAGTCTTTCCTATATGATTGCCGAACTTATATGCATTTTATACTCTTAAATTATTAAAAAAGTCTTTGCAGTTCTACATATACAATTAATTATAAATTAAAAAAAGATGTATTGGTATTTGCTTGAATAATTAAAATAATTTTACAATATCCAAATGTCGGTTAATCAATACATATTTATTTTGAATGCTAATTGGTAAATACTTTTTTAAAACACCCTCTATATTATTGTGTTGTTGCTTATTCAACATCTTCCTAAGAAATTGCTGACAAGTCTGAAAAATAAAATGTATCAGTAAATACATAAGTATATCCAATTCATTCTGGACCATTTAAAATTTTCTATTGCTTTATTAGGCAATACGCAAATTAACATAAAGTTAAGGAATTCCAACAGTTTAACTTTTTTTAATTAAAAGAAATCTATTAACCTCAACAACAAAATAAAAATCTGCTACAAAAATTTTCTAATCTATAATCAACAGGACAGATACTAATTTTTGCTTATACCTTGACTAGCAGTAACATTGGCCTTCTTTCGATCACGTCTGCCACCATCCCAATCGCCAGCAGTTGCCAAACAGACACCAACTATTCTCCTCAATTCCACTTCTGTAGATTCAGGATACCTCAACCGGGCAACATCTGAAATTGAAGTTCATAGAATATAAGCAAGACATTATCACCTGTAGTTGTTTTTTTAAATTGAAAGTAGTTGTAAAATGTTTTCAATTAAAATAAATAAAAAACGTTCTGCAGCCAAGATGCTAAATTGATATTTACTATATTTGTATAATGCTTCATTATTCTAAAGCTGCATCAAATACATACTAAATAGTTTTAACTGTGTTGCTTCGTAAGTTATTCTGTAATGTAATGGGTTAAGTATTTAGTAATCTAGGTTTTTGGTAATATTTAAAATAAATTGAGTGCAAATCTAAAAAGGTTGTCCTGGTATAGGAAAGGTTTTGAATATATGTATATAATTTATTAATATTTATATTATATTTTCTTCTAATATAAATATAAAAAATTAATGATTATTGTTCTATTTGGCATTTAGTATAACACCCAAATATTTTGGCTTTATTATTTCTTTGAACTTGAAAATAAATTTAATTCTTTTGTCTTGTCAATTACGAATTACTATTTCGATAGATATGAATGTAAATTCTAATAATTAAAAATACCCCTGTTACAAAATATAATCACCTGAAATATCAATAACTATTATTGCCCGCATTCAGAATCAATCAAAATAAAACTATAAAAATTTTATCGTTCTACATATTTTTAGTCGCTTGATTTTTTGACTAGGGTGTATACTTATATAATTTTGATTCTAATGGAAGCTTCATTTAACTGTAAAGAGCCATCCATTCAACTGTACCAATAGGAATGCTCAGTATTATAACTGCATGCAATTTTTTAAAATTATATCCATATTTAAAGTAAACAACTTACCCATAATAATTTTTGGTAAAAACTCAATATTCCAAAATGGATTTTCCCCTTTTTTCCTACAGTGGAATATTTTAAGGCAAACTCTTTTGCATGATTTTCCTTAAACATAAGGAAACAGTCTGCCTTAAACCAGTCCCGCCTATCAAAGATAGCTGATGAACCTACAAATTAACTAATATTAGTAAAACTGAAATTATATGTAAATCTGTAACATACAAAAGCTTTGTAGTTGGCTTCATCACCTAATAAACTTATAAGGTTGTTTAGGTCATCTTGATTTTTAATCGGCAGACTTATGATGTCCTTTGATTTGTCGAGCAAAACTGGATTCTCCAAAGTGAGTTTTTCCAACAAACTCTTAAGTTGTAAGACCACAGCTTTTGTTGCTCTAAGTTCATAAAGTGTTTGATGAAGCAATTTAAACATCTTGACTGTCAGGTTTTCTCTCGGGTTTTCTAGTTCTAATTTACGGTGAACTAAATCTTCATTCACTAAAAGTTGATTAAAAATAATCAATAATACTTATTGCTTACTTCAATTAAATAATGTTCTATTATGCGGACGTAAGTTTCAACAGGAGAAAAAAATAATTGCAATTCACTTATTTAGTAGAAGGTAAATACTAGATAATAAGATTACTTTTATTCAAGATCATATTCCAGTGCTTGAATTCAAGATAACTAGCTGTATTATGCACACAGGAGCAATCGTATAAGATATTCAAAATTAACCGCACTCAAGTAAATTCTTAAACATGCATTCTTTGTGGAATTTAAAACATTTTTATTGAATTAAATATTGTTGTTTATAAACACTGCGTTCAATCATTTTTAGTTTATTATTAACAGAACATGAAATCTGTTAAATTATACAGCTAATTTCATCACTTGTAAAAAATAAATTAGCAAGCCTATTTATAAGACAGAGCAGAGGCACTTGTAATAGCACCATAATATAGCCTTAGAAATGGACAAAACTATCACCTAGTTTATATCGTCAAGGTTTTTAATCAAATTACATGACATCCTATTGAAGTTAAAATAAATTTTCAATTAAGTATAAAGAACGGATTAACGTTAACCTTAAAATTGTACAATATTAAACCCAAACAAAGGCAGGATTTTATTGAATCAAATTTGCTTCAATCCCGTCAGACTTGATTTGCATTTAACCCGATTAATCATAAATCCAGAAATATTTAAATTTGAGCTTGAATAAATGTAAATAGCAAGCTAATAATGCATGTATTAAATACCACTTACAGTTATCGATTGATGTATCTTTTTCTACATCTGGAGAATGAACGCTTTCCGCACCAGAATCTGTATCCAAATTGCTCGTGTATATCAGTCTTTCAATTGCTTTTTCAGCATCTTCTAAAGTGGTCACAGTTTTTTTACAAATACCAGTATATTCCTTATAGCTTAAAGTTGCAGATGGCTCATCACAAGAAATTATTAATTTTCTCAGTTGTGCACTGGAAACTTTTGAAGGCCACAGATATTTAGTTTTTGTTATGTCAACTGCCCAGCTACTCGGCACGTATTCGCAGGTGTCTTTTTTACTGCCCTCATTAAAAACAACAATGTCCCACATCTGTAATAAAGTTACACTACAAACATAAGATACAATATAATTGCAGGTTACAAGAAACCAACACAAGGTACAACGAACCCTTTGAATTCATGTTAACACAGCAAAGTGCTATCCTAATATAAGTTGGTATTGAATTTGAGCACAACACAGAAACAAACTAACACATCATGCAATACAATGTATTTTTTGTCGTAGTACTCACCTTAAAAGATGCAGAAAACCACACAGTCTACTATAACTTTAAAACTAATTTAGAACTGCACAGTCACTGTAATTCATGGAACGACATGCTGCCGTCAACCATATTGAGCTGAAATTGAGTACGTCACAGGGAATACGAATAATATAAACAACGCCTTACTCAAGAACGAGCTTAAGAACGAAAGTTGCTTGCAATGCCGTCGCGCCGTTTATTATGTTAGGTTTAGTAGTAATTGTAATGTTGCCAAGGAATGCAGAACCAGCACGGCGTTGACAGATTTCACTTTTGTATTGATCTATAAATACCTAATACTTACACAACGAATAATCATTCAATGGGTTATATTGATATTTTATATTATACTCTAAAATAGTAATGATTTTATTTAATCATTAAATGTTCGTTTGAAACTTGAGATATTCCAATAAAAGTTATTGTATAGGCGTATAAAATGACTTCCAGGTCAACAAAATGAATAAATTACCCCTCATTTAAAAGCGATGTTAGTAATAAATATAATATACATTGTGAAGTATTTATTGAGAAATGATAAGATTTATGCTATATATTTAAGGGTGTTCTAGTATTCCAATAAAACTCAACTGTAAGACGCACAGATATACGTACCTAAGTAGGTACATAATTACTCTTCAACATTCAATCAATAAATAGTACTTGATATTTATTGTAAGCAGGTAAATCTGCTATATTCTACGTATATGATGAAACATTAAATGTGCAATATTGAGAAATCAATATATATGCTATGTAACACTTTCAATTTAAGGGCATTATAATATTTCAATAATAATCAATTATTGCATGCATATTGTAAATAAATAATTATTCTGGAACGTTGCATTAATATTGTACTTATGATTTATTGTAAATGCATATGCAACTGCTATATTGTACATATATGTCTGAAACATAGTGTGCAATATTGAACACTAAATATTTATTCTGTATAAGTTTACCGATTTGTGGAGATTATAACATTACAACAATAATCAAATATTAAACACATATTGTAAATAAATAATTGTTTTTCAACATTGTGCCAATATTTAAATAGAAATTTATTGTAAACAAAAATGTATCAGCTATATTGTGCGTATACGGTAGAACATTGAATGCGCAATATCGAAAAATCAATATTTATACTATATAATTCTAGCGATTTGTGGAAATTATAGCATTACAACAATAATTAAATATTGAACACATATTGTTAATAAATAATTGTTTTTCAACATTGTGCCAATATTTAACTAGAGAATTATTGTAAACAAAAATGTATCAGCTATATTGTAAGTATATGGTAAAACATTGAATGCGCAATATATAAAAATAAATATTTATACTATATAACTTTAGCGATTTTTGGGATTATAGCATTACAACCCATTTCGAATGGACCTGCACCTTGCCGAAGTTCTAAATTACTAGAACAGGTGAAATGGCTTGCGTGTTCTAATGAGATACAGAGCCAAACTACAGGTCCAACCAAAGTAGTAGGGTCGTTAGTAAGGAACCAGACTAAGACAGGTCCCCGAAAGAGGGCAGCGGCTCTTTCGGTACTTAGATTGGCAGAGACCATAGGGGTCGGTATGGCAGTCTAAGACACACTACCGCGATGTGGAAGGCAACGGGAAACCACCACATTATCTCCCAAGTACACAGCGTACTTAAATTGTAACAAACATGATGGCATTCTCTGGGGTAAAAGATTCCGGAGTTAAAATAGTCCCCCATTCGGATCTCCGGGAGGGGACTACTTCGGAGGATGCGATCGGAAAGTTAAAAATAAGAGTCGGGAACATTCTGCGAGTCGGAGCCTGGAATGTTAGAAGTATGAAGCAAGTAGGTAAGCTAGAGAACCTAAAAATCGAAATGAATAGGTTATCACTAGACATAGTAGGGATCAGCGAAGTTCGGTGGCCAGAGGCGGGGAATTTTTGGAGTGGAGACTTCAGGGTAATTCATACAGGAACAGAGGACGGAAATTTGGGTGTGGGGATAGTTATGCGGAAAAAGATAGGATACTGTGTAGAAAATTACTTACAAAAGAACGAAAGAGTACTCATGGTTAGATTAGAATCTAAACCGGTAAACACAGTAATAATACAAGTATACATGCCCACCTCTAGCTACAGTGACGAAGAGGTAGAAGCCATCTACAAAGATATCGAAGACATATTAAGATACGTAAAAGGACATGAAAATTTAATAATTACGGGGGATTTTAATGCTGTGGTAGGTGAGGGTAGGGAAGGAGCGGTAGTAGGTTTATTAGGTTTAGGCACGAGAAACGACAGGGGAAATAGGCTGGTAGAATTTTGCGACAAGAACAATTTAATCATCACAAACACATTATTTCAACATCATGCTAGAAGACGATATACGTGGAAGATGCCAGGAGATATAGGACGATATCAAATAGATTACATTCTTGTTAGACAACGGTTTAGGAATCAAGTAAAAGACTGTAGAAGCTACACAGAAGCAGATATAGATACTGACCACAACATCGTAATTATGAAGGCCGCACTTAAATTTAAAAATCTAAAAAAAAGGAACGGAAAAAAGCACTTAGACTTAGAGAAACCAAAAGATAAAGTTATTCAAGTAAGATTCGAAAAAAAGTCAAATGAATTGCTGAATGATATCGGGAAAATATCTGAAACTAAGGAAGTAGAAACAGAATGGAATAACATTAAATCCAGCCTAGACATGGCGGCCAGAGATATTTTGGGGTATACACAAAAAGAAAATAAGAAACCATGGTTAACAAAGGATATCGTGAATTTAATAGAAGAAAGACGAAAATAAAAAATAAATCAGACGAAACAGGAAAACAGAGATACAAAGCCATAAAATGGGAAATTATGCGAAAATGCAGGAAAGCTAAAGAACAATGGATTGATGAAAAGTGCAAAGAAGTACAAACTAAGATGGAAATAGGAAAGACAGACGAAGCATACAAATTAATTAGAATGAATTTTAGGGATATAAAACCGTATAGCAAAAATATAAGGGACGCACAAGGAAACGTCATTATAGAAAACGTAGAGAAAGTGAGTAGATGGCAAGAATATATAGGGAATTTATATGCAGTAGAGGAACTAACTGCATTATAGCAGGAATCAGACGTTGAAATGATGACTTGGGATATCCTATACTTTGAGACGAGTTTGAATTAGCATTAAAGAGTCTGAAAAATGGTAAGGCGCCGGGTACAGATAAGCTGCAAGCAGAAACACTAAAAGCCGCTGGACAAGCAGTAACAGAACGTCTCTTCCAACTTGTAAGCTATATGTATGAGTCAGGCGAGATACCCAAAGATTTCAAACGTAGCATCATAGTAACTATACTAAAAAAGAAAGGCACGGATAGATGTGAAAATTTTCGAACAATAAGTTTGACAGCACACGTGTCAAAAATATTAATTAGAATTGTGCAAAGACGAATAGAAAAACGAGCTGAAGAAATACTAGGAGAAGACCAATTTGGGTTTAGGCGAAACAGGGGAACACGGGAGGCTATTTTAGCTCTGAGAGTGATAATGGAGAAAACAATAGAATAAGGGGAAAGCATGTATATAGGGTTTGTAGATCTGGAAAAAGCATTTGACAATGTAAATTGGAAAAAAATGTTTGAAATACTCAAAAAGATTGGAATGAGTTATAGGGATATACGAATAGTACATAGCTTATACAAAGAGCAAACAGCAGTAATAGAATTAGAGCAGGAACGTAGAGAAGTAAACATTAGGAAAGGGGTGAGACAGGGATGTGCCCTATCCCCATTGATTTTTAACTTGTACATAGAAAAGGCAATGGATACTGTCAAATGCAGGAAGACATTTGGAATTACTATGCAGGGACAAAAAATTGATATGCTTAGATTTGCAGATGATATAGCGGTATTAGCGTCTAGCAAGGAAGAGCTAGAAGCTGCTCTTAATGAAATGGAAACGGTTCTGACAGAGAGATACGGTATGAAAATTAGCAAAACTAAAACTAAAGTTCTAGTTTGCAAAGGTGGGAAAATAAATCAAAAACAAGAATACAAGTATTTAACACGAACTTACAAGAGGTTAAGGATTTCTGCTACCTAGGAAGCCAAATAACGCAAGATGGGAAAAGCACAAAAGATATAAAACAAAGATTAGCACAAGGTCGTGCTACATTTAACAAGAAAAAGCAACTACTGTGCTCAAAGACCACAAACATAGAAACAAGGAAAAGATTGCTTAAAACATATGTGTGGAGCACAGCACTGTACGGCTGTGAAGCCTGGACAGTAGGAGAAGCGGACAAGAAAAAGGTAGAAGCCTTTGAAGTGTGGTGTTACAGGCGCATGATGAAGATATCATGGACAGACAAAGTTAAGAACGAAGAGGTACTAAAAATGGTAGAGGAAGAAAGAAACATGTGGAAAACGGTAAAAAATAGGAGAGATGGGATGATAGGCCACATACTACGGCATGAGGGAATAGTGCGGAATATATTAGAAGCAGAGATAGGAAAAAAGAGAAGAAGAGGCAGACCTAGATTAGACTACTGCACACAGATAGTAAAAGATGTAGGCTGTAGAGGTTTCAGGGAGATGTGTAGGCTAGCCCAGAATAGAAATCAATGGAGGAACGCATCCAACCAATCCCAAGATGGATAAACTAATGACGAAAAGATAACTGTGCTTACACATGATGATTAGTATAAGTAACTACAAGAATTGGTAGGGCAATATTCTCGAATAATGTTAAGTGTGTGAAAGGATTTACTGGAAAACCATTATTTCGGCAAATGTCTAAGTGTTGGTGGATCTTGGTAGCCACAGGTTGCTTAACCTCCTTCACTGAATCTCGGTAAAATAGGGTATAAAATTAGAAAACAATAGAAAGGGAACGAGCTGAATACACATACTGCCTGAGAAGAAGAAAACCACCAAAAACGCAAAATCAAAGTAGCTCCTTATATAACCCTACATAAAAATAACTGAGTTGCAAACGAATCCGTGACTTTCAGTAAACAATGGATTCCATTACTAAAAGAAATAACAAATGAAAATCAAATGCCCACAATATCTAGGTAGCATTGCAAGTTTTTCATGGGTTTTCCTTGCAATATTAACATGAAGTACAGCCTACATACATGATTTCTATTTATACATAAAATAACTAATTACATAAAAATAAGCATATTAACAATCCTTGTAAAACAGCATTGGTATTTGACAAGTATAAATCCACAATAAGGTTACCTCAAAACCATATACAATCTCCGTTGAACAGTATTGGTATCTGACAAGTGTAAACCCGCCATAGGGTCGCCTCAGATCCATATACAATCTTCATAGAACAACATTGGTATCTGACAAGTGTAAACCCGCCATAGAGTCGCCTCAGAACCATGTTAAAATCTACCAAAGAGGTAACTTACGTCATAATGAATTTTCCCCCTCAAAATAAATATAAAAAAAACGACAAGCCTTTTAATAATGCAATCGCACACTTCTTTAATAACCATCCTCTCAATTGTATAAATAGAAACATGTTAAAAAATGTTTTCCAATTCCAAGTTATTGAATTTATATGAAATTCACCAATAAAAATTAATCAGCTGATTTCACGTTAAGCGTATTGGCTACCTAAAGAAAGCCGATCCCAGGTCGCAACACAAATTGAAGGTAATCATTTTGTTAAACTTTAAAAATTTTTGCTTAGTATACTCAAACCAAATATTTCAAACATCAATAAATCAAAGTCACCTTCAATTTATGTCATAAATGTCAAACTTGAAGTTTTTATTATTATTTTGACAACGATCCTAGGTCATGGATCGAAACGTAAATAAAGTTGATTTTAAAAACTATGAGTGGTTTAATTCCCAAAGAAGATTAACCTGAATACACATGCTGTGTGAGAATTTCAGGGAACTATTTAGGCTAGCTCAGAATATAAATAAGTGCAGGTACGTGTCCAACCAGTTTTGAGACGGAAAACCTAATGGCTGCGAAATACCTGCAACTAATGTTGACTGTGCGAAAAGATAAATTGGAAAATATATTAAATCGCCAAATGGTTAAGTGTTGGGGGAACTTGGCAGCCACAGACTGCTTACCTCCCTTCACAACCATTGAAGGTCGGAGAAATAGGGCATATAACTGTAAAACAATAGAAAGTGATCGAACTGCATCTATCAAGAAAGAACATCGCCTATGAGGAAAGACAACAAACATAGAATAAGCAGAAAATTGTTGAAAGCATATGTGTGGAGCACAGCACAGTATGCCTATGAAATACGGGAAGTCTGAAACGCAGACAGAAAAACGGTAGCAGTCTTTTGAAATGATGTGCTTCAGATGTATGAGGACGATAGCATGGACAGACAAAGATAATAACAAATAAGTTACAGAAATAGTAGGGGAACAAGGATATCTGGGGAAAAAGAGAAATAGTAGGGCGGAATACGTTCTAAGGCATTTTTGGGGAATAGTATGTGATATATTACAAGCAGAGATAGGAAAAAAGAGGTAGATGTAGACCTAGATCAGACAGTTATAGATGCAAACTGTGCATATTTCAGGAAAATCTGTAGGTTAGTTCAGAATAGGGAACAATGATGGTACGCGTCTAACCAGTTCTAGGACTGAAGACCTATTGATGATGAGCATTACAACAATAATTAAATATTGGACACATATTGTAAATAAATAATCGTTTTTTAATATTGTGCCAATATTTAACTAGAAATTTATTGTATACAAAAATGCATCTGCTATATTGTACGTATATGGTAAAACATTGAATGCCCAATATTGAAAAATCATTACTTATACTGTATAACACTTACAATTTACGGGCATTATGGTATTGCAATAATAATCAAATATTGGGTGCATATTGAAAATACATAATTATTCTTCAACATTGTATCAATATGGTACTTGTGATTCATTGTAAACGTATGCACTTGCTATATTGTACATATATAGTGAAAATGCTTCATATGCAATATTGAGTACCTAATATTTATGTTATATAAACCTACCAATTTGTGAAAATTATAGTATTACAATAATAGTCAAATATTGAGCACATATTGTAAATAAATAATTTTTCTGCAACATTGCTGCAATATTGTACTTTTGGTTCATTGTAAATATATGTATCTGCTATATTGCATTTATATCGCTTAAAGGTTTCAGTAGCAATATTGATAATGCAATCTTTATGCAATATACTACAGTAAACTAAATAAAAGAGATTGCATTGCAATAATTATATAATATTGAATTTATATTGATCTATAAATATTAAATCTACAATATTTTGCATATATAGTAAATATTTATGGAATATATACCCAATATCAAAAAGTTTATGTATAGTAAATATTGCTATTTAATGTTTGTTAAATATTGGTCATAAATTGTAAATATTGCACCAAGCTAACAATATTTGACCAATATTTAAACAATAGAAAAACGATATTTGATGCTGCCTGGGAAGGTTTCATTTAGTGTCAATTCTAGTTTAGCCGACCTCTCCTCCATACCGGATTTAAAATCCTTGAGGAAATTCATTAAAGTTTCTGCCTCCATCTTACTTTGACTTCTTGTAACTGGCATATACAAACTACTTAAATGTCTTTAGACTTGTGTTTTAAATTAATCACTATATACCCCACAACTGACACCAGTGAAGCGGGCTACTGCTACCGCGTTTCTTTAATTCAAAACAAGTAATAATAAAGATCTTTATTATTCACTGTTCACAAGTCTAATTAACAGTATAAGCCTTATTTATAGATGTTTTCTGGACACTTAACAATGAAGCACTATTATACTAATGAATTTACAAGCACTAATATCTTCTTAAACTAACTTCTTTACCATAGGTCCTTTAACAACACTAACACAACTATTATTCAATCCAAGCTCTATCTATTTATGTATACTACAAGCTGCATGTACATTAGACTTGTTTAGCTCATTTAACATTTATGTATATATACTCTTAGGCTTCCAAAAAGCTCAACTACGTTCACTATACACGATATAATTTATATACGACATTCTTATGTGGACTAACTCTTACATTTATAAGCGGCCTTATATATACCCTGAATTAAAGATATGACTCATTATCTAGTATTTTCTAGAAGGATTCTCGAATCCTGAAGAATACGCTGTGCCTCGGGCGTTTGTATGTTTGACGGGTTGCCTAATAGTGGATCGCAACAGTATTTTACACACACAAAATACAAATTTTAAAAACGAATCTGATTTCTGATCTCTGGTGCCTTGAAATGATTCCTGACTCTCCTGTTCTCAATACTTTAAACTTCACTCTAACTTTCTTCATGAGATGTTAATATGTAGAACAAAATTACACACGACCTTCCCACCGCCAAATCAAGAACTAAATTCTAACGAATTCAAATTAAATCATAGATTTTAATTGAGATTACATAAAATTTTAGCAGGATTAGAGGTAGTATTCGGACAGAACTTTAAGTAATATTTAAAGTAATATTTGAAACTGCCTAAATTAATGTAAAATTTGCTAGTTTACTTATGTAGAATCGGCAAAACAACAACTAACTCCCAAATATGTTATGACTTAAATATTTCACATTGTTGCGGATGAACTATTTATTGTTACAGGTCCACTATGCGTTACAACAATTTAAATTTTGAATTTAGTTGGTGCGAGGACACCGTATCAATAAAAGTGTGCGTTCGATAACTGCAGTGGTGCAGGGGTGAGTTCCTATGGATAAATGAGAAAAGAATATAAAGAACAATAAAGAATAACACAGATTCAAATTAAAAATTCTACACTACATTAACACTTACCCTGAAAGATGCTGTCTCTGTATATATCGAAAGGCCCTAAACAGTCTATCACCACAAGCTTTGTGAGGTCATTTTTATGCGGACTGTTATTTCGCATAAAACTCCCTTGTTTTGGTTTTTATCAGTTGGTTGTCAAGTTTCTCTCTTAAAATAAAATACTCCTTCCAGATATGACTTGCGCTGGGATAGCCGGAGATCCTGTACAAATTATTAACTTTACACCTCTTCCATAAATAATTGAAATAAAAATCAACCTAACTTAAATTCTATTAATGTAAAAAGATATTTTCATTACACATGCACATATAAACATACGTTTTTAAAAATTACTACTCTGCAATGTGGCCTGGTGTTATTTAACTAAATCGTAAAGAAGAACTTAACCTATTTGAAGCCCCACATCATCTTGCTGTCCTATTTAATTATTACATTAATGAATCCCAAATAATGGAAATGTCGTTCATTAAACACGAAAATAGTTAAATTCTAAATTTGAAATTCTTTTGTTCTATTAATTTTTGAAGACACAGACGTTGGCAACCAAACGACTGACTATAACTCATAATGTTTTAGCTAATTTTTATTTTAGGTTAAAAATTGAATTGAGGTAGTTGGGTGTACTAATTGTTTTGCGTAAATTTGGTTTTTTCTAATCATTTAGTAAAAGACCAAACACAACAGCTTGCTGACTCCAAAATACACCTCACAAAGTCACAATGTAATGTAAGGGTTCCTACCTTTTTGTTTGAAAACGGTTGTCCGACATTAAACATAGAACAATCTAAGTAATATAATAATAACGCATTCATTTGTGTACTTTTTACAAGATACCTGTGTAGAGTTCAATAGTACAATAATATACCTATAAATAAACTAAAATATAACATTTACACTTCATAAAAATAATAATGCCACCCAAGGATACGGCCTGCAAAAGTAATAGAAAAATAGACCCTAACAATTATATACATACTGTAGATCCAAAATTTTACATATACCCTTCATAAATAATGACCCCAAAAATTATGAACTTTCTGTAAGTTAACAATGTTGCTACTTTTCCTTCCCGACAAAATGATATATCAAACTTTACTTCTAATTTCAAAAATGTAATATAAATCGGTTATAACTGCACAATCGGATTTAGTTATAATAAAAACGCGGCGAATTTCCACTGATAACGTAAACTAAATAGTAATATAATAATATAATATTTAAAGGAAGATTCCTTAGATGTGTTACTTTTAAAATATTTAGAAGTATTATCAAATACATAAATAGAATATGTAATATTCTATTTGAATCCACTTCTGAAGCATTTGGTTTTAGGCATTCACATTTTAAAGTAATTCTCGAGCGACTGAAGCTGCATATTATATATTTTAATCAATCGGTACTTTTTTATTATTTTGTAGGATAGAAATATACAAGTCATTTTATTTTCTAGGACTTTCTTGTGGAATTTAGTAAAAGCGACCCATGTTTATTATCAAGATCTATTCTACAATCTTCCTTTGTGGACATCTATTGCTTAAATCCAGTGGCATCCTCTAATAGTTTCAAGGAGCGGCTAAAAGAAGCTACTAGATTTTTCAGTTCTATGCCACCGGAAGTTATCAGCGCGATTAGTTCTAATCAACAGGTATTTAAAACTTTAATAATTATTGTATAATTATTCATTTCATTAGGCAAGAACTGTGCTGGATACTTTTTATTCCAGTTGTGTCAAACCTTTTACCTTTTTATTACAACTTTCTGGGTGCAATAAAGCAAGACAGAGGGAAAAGTTATCAGAGTTGTTGGAGGAATTTGTAGATGTACAGAATGAGGTGAGAAACTTTTAATATTATATGACTTTATACTTTTTCATAAACAGGCAGAGCGTGTTGATCTTTTCTTACGTGATATTACTCCAGAATCATGGTCCAGAAGAAATATAGCTTGCTATGGAACATGGGTACTTTATTATACTTTACGTATTATGATCATGTACCTTATGTCTGGGTTTGAACTGGAATTGTATGCATCTCACGAATATCTTTACATTTATTGGTAAGTTTGTATACAATCATTACAGTATTTCCAACATTTGCAATAATTATGATAGTTAAAATATTTACTTTTAGAACATTTGCAAAGTTTACATCTTTTACCATATTTGCAATGGTTATAACTTTCAGAAGGTTTCTAACATTTACAACATTTACAACGTTAATACTCAGAGCATTTATAACATTCAAGGTATATATAATGATTACAAAATTAACAATATATATAAGCTTTACAACCTTTATAATGTTTACAACATTTACGTTTATTACATTTAAATATCTACACTAACTACAATAATTATATTGACAAAAATGTACAACATGTATAACATTTAGAAGATTCACACGATTTTCAGTATTTCCAATATTTGCAATATCTACAGCATTGAAAATATTTACATTTGAAATATTTAAAACATTTATGACTTATGTAACATTTACTAGGTTTACAAAGCTTTTCAACAGTTACACTTGTTATGTATTATACAAGAGCAATAATTCTAGTCTCTTATGAGTATCATATGCTTTATTAAACAATACACAACTTGGTATTTGTAGATGAATAATAATTATACTAACTTATCATTCATTATAACCTGCATGTACAATTGACATTAATTATTAACATAACTGAAGGTTATGTTGCAGGTACCTGCAATATGAACTTTGGATCATGGATCACCAAGTACACCACATTGCTTACGCCTACAGAATATGTTTCATTACACGATATAACTATTAACACACATTCACTTGTCGCCAACTTTCATTCATAAGTAGAGTCTTTTTGGTGCAGTATCTTATAATGTTCTCTGCGAGCTGCCAATAAAGGCAAATTTGTTGTTGTAGAAGTTCTGTTTGAAATATTTGGTTATATCTTCCAGATTGAGGTACTTGTGTTGCCTCCTCAACAAACGGTTCAGTAGATTCTTTGGTTGCATTTGTTTCCCTTTGATCGTGAGATGTCTGTTGTATGAGTGCAACAGATTCCATACTAGGATGTGTAGGTATATTAGTGTTAACACTAGCATTTTGTTGTGTGGTGTGCTTATGAGGTATGTACGGTATATCAGATAAAATAGGTATGTTCATACCAATTCGTCTAATTTGTGCAGCATGGCGGTGCCACAATTTATTTTGCACTTTGGCCGTGTATTGTAACTCACCATCTTTTGATCTTATACAACCAAAGTTACATTTTTTGGTAAGAGTAGTACTTTCTTACAGCGACTTTTTGACCATTGTAAAAAATGGGATCCTTAAAAGTGTATTCTTTCTGATTTTTTCTTTAATATTTTGAGGTATGTTAGGTTGTAACATTGATAATAAGGAATGTAGCTCTCTTTGTAGAAACATTTGAGCAGGACTTTCTCCTATGTAAATTATTATGTAAGTTAACATTATTTGGCAAACATTGTAGTGCTTGTTTGAGAGGGAAAACATGGCGTTTGGCTTGCCCATTTGATGCTGCATTGTACAGAGAACCAGTCATATGTTTTATTCCTTTAGAGTTAATAAAACTTTGAATTCGATTTCAATAAATGTTAACTGGTTGTCGGTTACCAATGCTCAAGGAACTCCGTACCTAGCAATTAAGGTTTCAACAATATCAATGGTACTCATGGCAGTTATAAACGGAACTATGAATATTTCTGACCACTTTTAGTAGGCTGCAACAATCACCAGATGTTATTCTTGCATATGCAGCAAAATTCATATGGATACATTCCCAGACTATAGAGGGGCACTCCCAAAAATGTGTTTTAAGAGGTAATTTATTTTCTTTATATTTAGCACATTGCTCACAATTCTTACAGATATGCCTAATATCAACATTTATGCCTGACCACTACACATATGAGCGAGCAAGGACTTTCATTGCGATGATTCCTAAATGTCCTGCATGTAATTCATTCAGAACAATTTTATGGAATTTTTGGAGAATGTAAACTCGTAAGCTTATTAAAATACATTCAGATTTCAAACAATGAGCTCCATTATGTGCATCTGAGGTTTGCCCAATACGTAATTTTAGCAATAATGGTATTAATTCTGCGTCAGTGACAGTAGTCTTTGCAATGTCCTTTACTGGTGTAGATAATATTTGCCATATGCTGTAATTGATATATTTCAACTTCGTCTGCGAATAATTGTTCAGAAACTAAAGGTAGGTGGGATAATGAATCAGCATTCAAATGATCCGTAGAAGGTCTATAACGAATATGTAACAAGAATTGTTGAAGAAACAAGGCATAATGTAATAATGTTGTTGCAGTTATAGTTGGAACTTTGTTTTCTCCAAAAATTGGTAATTAGGATTTATGATCAGTGTATAAAATAAATTGTTTCCCATATAGGTAATAAAAGAACTTCTGTGTGTGTGTGTGTGTGTGTGTGTGTGTGTGTGTGTGTGTGTGTGTGTGTCCTCCCATTTTATCGCTAATACTTCCTTGTGTATTTGAGAATAATTTATCTCACTTGGACTTAACATAGGTGATGCAAAAACTGTAGGTTGTTCTCTACCATCAGGCGGCTCCGTGGCGTAGTGGTATGTGTGTGACTACTACGCCCAAGGTCCCGGGTTCAAATCCCGACACGGTCCGCTTGAAAAATGTTAGGCGAGCATTTTTCTCAAAAATACACCCTCGTTCGGATGAGAGGTAAAATGGAGGTCCCGTGTGTGAGTGTTGTCACGCACGTTAAAGATCCCTACCTTGCTTGGAACAGCAAGGGTTCGGCAAAATTCAAAATTTTCCAGGTAAAAAAAACTCGCTTCCTGGCCAATGTAGTACCTTCGGGTGGAGCATTGAAAAATCACATGTAATGTTCTCTACCATCTGAGAAAGCATGTGATAAAACGGTCCCGATACCTACAGGGCTGGCGTATACGGCTAAAATAATGGGTAATTCAAGATTATAATGAACTAATGTCCCATAGGAAATACTTTCCCTTTTTTAGTTTAGAAAAACTTTTGTCACAATGTGATGTCCAATGAAAGTAAAGTTTTCTTTTTGTAAATTATATAGAGGTTTAGCCACTGTGGATAATTTTGGAAAAAAACAAGAATAGAAAGTGATCATGCCCAGGAAAGCTTTTACCTGTTGAACTGTTTTCGGTGTTGGTACTTCTGCAATAGCTTTTGGTTTTTCCATTGACTTACGTATTCTTTGAGCTGAAATTTTGTGGCCCAGATAGTGCACTTTGGAAGATTGAAAAAAGTTTTGTACGATTTAGGTATAATCCAGCTTCTTGTAGTTTGTTTTGAAAACTTGCTGGATTCTTTGTAATAGTTGATTGTTGGTTTTCCCTCAAAGGAGGATATCATCCAAAACGATGCCAACTCCATCAATTTGTCCTATGATTGACTCAATGTATTGTTGCTATATCGCAGGTGTAGCGCTGATCCCATACATTAGTCTCCGAAGTTCAAGTAAGCCTTTATGAGTATTCAATGACATTATTTTTGCGGTTTTTTATATTTCCTCCACACAGATGTTGTACATTGCTGGCTAGATTAGTAAAATAAATTCATACCACTACAACAATTGCACTACAATTATTTACAGCTTTTCTTTCATTGCTGAAACTTCAAACGTGCACAGAAAAAAACACCATCATGGTTGATCCGCACTGCACTCTCAACTAATAATACACAAAACTCATAATTCAGTATGCATTTGTTAAGGCGTCAACTGTAGTTCAATAGTTTTAGGATGCTACTTCAAGTATTCAGACTTCTACATAATGCTCTCTGAATGTGTATGTAAAATAATGCTTTTTGAAAAAAAAACAAAACACTGGTGCTTAACACAAACGTCTACACTTCTAAATACTCCTTCGACTAATTAACTATTGTTCGTTCAGCGTGATTTTGTCCGTAAACTGTTATCACGAGCTTCATGACACATTAAAAACCTCTAACGCTGCACCTTTAACTAAAAATATATGAAGCTCATAAACTGACTTTCATTTATTTAAGGTGATACTTGTAATCCAATACTTTAAAAATGTTACATTGATACTGAATTATTCTTTGTGAAATCCGATACTGCTTGCATAATGATCATTTCTACACTTCTAAAAGGCTCTGAGTAATTAACTTTTGTTTGTTTGGCGTATTTCTCTCAAAATATTTCTTGTCAGAGACTGATTAGCTATCAACACCATTAAAAATCCCGAACGCTGCACTTTATTTATAATGTGAACATAATACTCTTCCACTCGTGTGAAATGGGTCACTTTCCACGCCAGCAATGTAATATACTATTACATTGCAAAGTATAACATTATTATATTTTCTTCATGTAGTCGAATCCAAGTAACCTGTAACAGGAGAAGACATTAGTGTTTTGTTTAAAAAGAAAAAGAAGGTAGGAATGTGTTCTTAGTCAACAAGACATATTGCTGTTAAGACCACAATATATCTCACCGTCCAGCGACACCACGTGGAGGTAAAACACAAGTCGCCGGGAGCAAAGGTATTATTAAGGATGGAGCGAGAGGTTAAAACAGTAACCTAATCTTACAGCTAATTAAAAGTAATCTACAACTATTTACAAAGATCATGTAAAGTAATAATGATTAACATTCTTGTGCCCCCATGCATACGTCTTTGAGGTACTAGGAATCACAAATCGTTTATCATCTGAGCCAGATAAACTGACTTTATTTACCAATTGTGTGGATGGTGTGTTTGTTGCTCCTAATGCATGACATTGTATGCATTAGAGGTATAGTGCTTCTATCACTAACAGTATTTCTAAAATCGTTCGCACTGATTTGATTTTTCACCGCATCTCTATTTACACCTTTAATTTTTTTTAATAACATCATTCTTACTTATTATACAATAAGACTTAGCTCTAGTGCCCATAAACTCTAACACCAATTCCCCATTAAGTTCGTCCTTAAATTTACCCACCACCTTCTTATTAACTAAGGGAATATTATATCTATTATTAGCAGGATAATCGCTGGTACCAAAATAGTTTACGTTTGCAAGAATGTCACTATACAAATCGTCGGTTTGCATACTATAAACCAAAGAATCCGTATTGGTGTACAGAAGCGAGAGTTTTGAATCATACAGAGGCTTCATAAACGCGTAGTGAAACTCATACATCAGAGTTTTGGAAAGATATCAAATTGAGAAACCTGCATATATAGGCTTATTGTAACAGACTTTAACCCGATTCATCTGTATGATGACCAAATTTTGCTTAGTACAGTGCAGTTCTTAAAACTTGACCTAGTGATTGAACTACTTGCGCACAATTTGCGACCTTTCGGCTCCTACTAAGTAATAATTTTGACGTCTTTACGTTTATTGACATTCTCTATGGTCTTACCGAATATAGCATTATTCATTAATTTATAAAAGTTCTTCTCGAAAGGGGACTTTGCAGTTCTTAAACCTGTATTTAAATCTATATACGGCTTCAACCATGGAGATTGCTCAAATTCCAGAACCCGATGGACTGTTGTTAACACAAGTCCATTCCGCATGCACTGTGGAGGTTACGGTAGTGTAGAACATACTTCTTCTTGTCTTGAAGCGTGACCACTAGTTTTGGGGTTTTGGATGTGATGTAGGGCGGTGTCATATTTTTGGGGCAGAATGGCAAGTCATTATGATTATCGTGTAGAGTTTCAGGATATTCCAACTCAACTTCCAGGATATAACCTTTATTGCTGGTTGTAGACAACGTTAATATATCTTCTTTGTCGATCTCATCTAGTTTCACTCATTTAAAACCATTTATTGGCAGATGTTGGCTCATAGCCCAACCATACAAATTATTCGCATCGAGGTAAATTAGATACGTTGAACGTGAACTACGGTCATAGTCAGACATGTACCTGTTGTTGGCTTTGGCATGTCTTCTACTGCATTGCGTCAATCCTTCTCCGATTCCAGACTTGACAAAGTGCTGCCTGTCAATATCCGTGAAAAGCTCCAACTTGATTCCAGTATACTTTAACATGCCGCCCCGGCTTAGACTGGGGGCCGTCATGTATTGACACGGATCCAAATTATAGGTCCTCATATAGGTAAAATCACCACACTGCTATGCTCTGGGCTACCTAGTTTCGGCTACTTTCCAAGGTCGTGGTGATGCCATAGTCTTTTATAAATAAAGGACAATGTAATACTATTCTAAAATTTTTATTCTGACATACATAACAAAATTTAAAAATATTTAATGCCAAGCATGGAGCCATTTAAACTTAATTTTAATACAAAGTTATACACAGAAAACAGTCATTTCTTTATGTTTGTATGGAGTGGTTTTAATTTTATCTAATTTTATTTGCAGCTTAAAATTTAAATCGACACCCAAGTCCTCTATCTCTTTTTTTAGCTATTAGTTTGATACATAGAGACCGTCTAAGTTGTCGAATTGCAAAATGTACCGAAGTTTGTTTCTATATATAAAGTCTTTGATTCTACCGACAATCAGATACATTCCTTCATCTAATTCTTGCAGCTTGTGACAATCTTTTAATCGCGGCTTTCCCACTATATTCTGCATACGTATCTTGTTAGCTTGATTGACTTCTTCTTGTCAGTATTGGAAGGAATCTTTATTTTCTCACTCACTGTTGCGTAGTTGCATGTCCATCACTTTTGAGAATATATGGTCGTTATAGGTTGTAAAGCGTCGGTTTGAAATGATCCGAAAGGTTTTTTAATAGGCAAATATACAATGTTTAGCGGAACCTTTTGCATATGGTGTACGCCAAGGTTACGAAACTTGCATTTCTTAGTTCGTCTATGTTATCTACCATTACGATAAATACGTTTTAGAATAACTTTTTAAAAAGTATACGGATTTAATACCATCCTTTTCCGCAAGGACGCTTACATAACTAAAAGAATCTTTCTTACTGACCACAAATGCATACAGCTTATAGAACCCAGATGTATCTAAGTCACTCTACTGGCACATAAAATAATCTTTTAATTTCTTGCTCATTTTCCTAATAAGATGTTCTTTGTCTAACACATCTTTGTATTGTTCACGTATTATCGCAGTGTTTTCCATGTAGTCCAACTTTCGTCTTTTGCATACATTTCCTCTAATTCCAGCTGTCTTTTTCTTCCACTTACAGTGTATGGCGTGCATAATGGTGCGATTTTCTTTAGCGTAAACGGATAGAGTTTACTGCTAATATTTACGCGTTGTCGTACAACCTCTGGGCGAATGTTAGGCGTATTTATCAACCCCAATTCCGAAATGACTTTTTCTTTTGGAATTGTAGAATATGGTGTTGCAGATTGTGTAAAATATGTACTACTTGCTTCAATGTAGCGCTTGTGTAAGATTTCTATTTTACCTTGGCTGTCTTTCTCCTCTACTATCTCCAATAATTTATAGGTAAATAGTTAAAACTAAAAATCGAAAGCACATACTTTATCAATTATTCCCTTTTCTCGGGTTTTTTGGACAACTTAATTTGCAAGCCAGACAATTACTTTGTATTGCTATTCCTCCAATACACGTACTGTAGTAGGTTATTATACACAAAACAGTATCTATTTTGCAGCTTGCCCGATAGCTTACACCACATTTTGGCAAGTGGCACCAAGTATATTGGCGCCTTTAGAAAGTATAACTGACTATCTTCCAATAAGGTTAAACAGTCTTTTAACGGATTATACACCTGTTCCGCACTGACATGGTTTCCAATTGTACAGTTGTATATTGTCTCTTCCAATCGCGTAATACTATGTTCTTTGGTCAAAGTAGATGCGAATGTTTCCCTTAAACGTGCATCTGGACAACGTAAAATATCTAGTATATGATTTCCAAGTTGTTTATTAACACCAGAACTTGTTATCTGACACACAAATTTGTTGTACATCTTAATTCTTGCATTGGTTGTTAGCCATGTTAAACAATCGATTCCCACAGTTTTATCGTTGTCAGCTATAATATTGCAATTTTCTTCGTATTCGCCCTTGTAGCAAAAGTTATGGTTTGTAGTTAAATAATTACGCATCTCCATCTTGCTAAATATGCCAGGAAAATCTTGGGTTACATCCATGTCAAAAAGTTAGTAATATTCTTTTTGAGTTCGTCTAATATATCTGGTAGTTCTTCTAATAGAGTTTCCAACTTAGCATTATTATACACTAAACAGCAGCTATTTTGTATCTTGTCCGATAGCTTATCCCACTTTTTGGCAAGTGGTACCGAGTACATTGGTGCCTTGAGCAAGTATAACTTACTATCTTCCAATAAGGTTAAACAGTCTTTTAAGCGAATATACACCTGTTCTGTACTGACATAGTTTTCAATTGTACAGTTGTTTATTGCCGCCTTCCAATCGTGTAATACCATGTTCTATGGCTAAAGTAGACACGAATGTTTTCCTTAAACGTGCATCTGGACAACGTAAAAAATTTAGTATATGATTTCCGATTGTTTATTAATACCAGAACTTGTTATCTGACACACAAATTTCTTGTATATCTTAATTCTTGCATTGGTTGTTAGCCATGTTAAACAATCGATTCCCACAGTTTTATCGTTGTCAGCTATAATATTGCAGTTTTCTTCGTATTCGCCCTTGTAGCAAAAGTTATGGTTTGTAGTTAAATAATTACGCATCTCCATCTTGCTAAATATGCCAACAAAATCTTGGGTTACATCCAAGTCAAAAAGATAGTAATAATCTTTTTTGAGTTCGTCTAATATATTTGGTAGTTCTTCTAATAGAGTTTCCAACTTAGCATCTGCTAGTTCCACTTTGTACGGAACCTGTATAGGATTTTGGAATTTTTTATTAATGTTTTCTAGACCTTTTTTCCAATAATTTCTTTTACTCCCTGGCCCATCTTGTTAGTGCTATCCAGAGAAAACGGAAGCTTAACTTTAACACCATGCCTAGCGGAAATAAATCGGTCGAACTTTTTTCGTAGCTAACTGTTAAATGTACCACAAATTCCTTTTTTAGATTAAACAACCTTTTGTTTGCAGATGTTTGCTTGGCGTCAGAAAGTTTGCAAATTTTAACCAACATTATATTGTCCCAAAATGGTTCTGTAATTGGTGTGTGTAGTCCACCAGTCAGCATTTGTTTACCTTTGACATAACAAATATTACCAATAACTGTCACCAGATTATTGTTGCACATATTTTCTGCCAGCAGCCACAATCCAAATCGCTCATTTGTTGGTTTCACTTTATTCCCAAGAAGTTGGGGAACGTTAATCACCTTGGGGACGCTCATGTTTACTGTTCTAGCTACTGCTGAATACTAAATTGAATATGAAAAATTGCCCTTTATGTACCCTACAGAGTGGAGGCGTATATTGCCGAAAACACCCAAATATGTCGGACACCGTCATATCGCTTACATTCTCTTGTTTAGGAACAGTTTTGTTATCCGACCTAGGTTGGATTTAATCCAACCTAGGTCGGACTGGGCCGGGGTGCGCATCGACATATGTCCGAATATATGTCGGATATATGTAGGATGTTAGGTTAGGGTGAAATTGCTTTAGAGGGTGAAATTGCCTCCGACCTAGATTGGAAAATTCGACCTAGATCGGAATAATCCGACCTAGGTCGGATTTATTCCGAATGTTGGACATATGTCGGACATATGGCGGACATGGCTGACATATGTTGGACATATGTCGGATTTGTGTCGGATATATGTAGGATGTATACTGGACATATGTCGAATGTATGTTGGATATAGTTTGGATGTATGTAGGATGTATGTCATACGGATGCGCAAGGAGAGAGAAGGACAAAGTAGTGCTGTAAATTTGCACCAATGGTTAAAGCGTTTTACAATGAGCTCATGATAAGACGGAGGGATAAAATCAGGTATGAGGAATGCTCTCTCACTTTAACAGGATAATTGTTTAATAAGGTTATCCAAGTGAAATATTTCCTGAAAATAAAATTGTTGTTGGTAAGAATTATCCAAGTGTACATAATGGAAAATACTATGAAAATGTAATATTTATTGACTGTATATAGAGTGTGTTGTATCTTGTGAATTGCGTTATTTTGAGTGTGGAGTGGATTTTCTTTTAGGTTATCGCATGGTAGCGGAGTTTTTGGATTCAGCAATCCAGGTAATCGTCTGTGTTAGTATAAGAGTTTTTAAAGAAAGGAAAGAGGGGTAGAGTGGAGCAGCCAAGAAGTCTACACAACATTTTTGGCTTCCCAACGGAGGGGCTCGAGTAGTTACAGCCGAAAGCTTCACAACTATATATATATATATATATATATATATATATATATATTGCTATGAATCCACCAAAATCCGGGAACTACGGTTTTCGAATCGAGCCCCACAGATTGGGCGTCAAGAATGCTGTGAATCCTCTCATATCTGCAGGAACTGGCCCTTTCAAAAAAAAACATTCGAGCCCCACAGATTTGGGCGCCAAGAATGCTGTGTTTCCCTGTATTAGAATCGAGCCTCACGAATTGGGCGTCAAGAATGCTGTGAAACCTACAAAAAGTTATTAATTTAACTGGTCCGTTGACTTTCTTCTGTTACTCGCCTCTTTACTCTTTTCCGCCTCGGCTGCTCACCTAGTTAAACCTCTTTCATAAAAACAAACAAACACATTCCTACCACAAACATCAACGTTAACTCTATTTACATCAATATTCACAGTACATTAAAATTTCAAAATTAAAATTCAGCATAAATTTCAGTATCAGAAAATTTCAAGATTAAATTTGTTATCATTTTAAAGTGCAGCCAGAATTAAAGTCCTTGTAGGATGCCTACTAATTACTATAACAATATATGCAGACCTGAGTCTGAGTACAAAGGGAGCATCTACCACCCCTTTACGTTAAATAACCAGGTTCGTCTAATTGAGCTCAAAGACATACCCAAATTTTCATCATAATCCAGAACATCAATACTAAATACCCCTTTCTACTTAAACAAGCAAATTTCACCTTAAAATTAAAATTTTATTGTTAGTACAATTTCACTACTGTCCATTTTAAGTAAATCAATTATAAAGTTATTCAACACACACTAAAATATCAAAATCCAACAACAAAGCATAAGTTACCTGAAGGTTAATGCACTCGTGGCCCCAATGTATATCGTCCTCTGTTAATCACACCAATCCAACTGGGTTATGTTTAGGTCCTCGTATTGCTAGTCGCCTTTAAAATTTTCTACATCACCATTCATCTAAAGTAGTTTCAGTGCTTTTCCAGAACTCATTTGTGTATATCTGAAGCTTGTTTTGTGGCTCCAGACACGTTTACGAATCATTTAATTATTAACACCCCCGAAAAATAGCAAAGAAATTCATACTTCTTTCACAAATATACGCCAAAACTGCCTACTTTTGTGTATTCATTTGTCGTTGTAAATTTTACTAATTGGTACAGTGATACTAAACTTTATTACCTTGTATCTTCTTTTCTAAGTGCACTAAAGTACATTCATTGTAGCACGTAAAGAACAAACTGTTTTAAATCACCAAAATATACGAGCAAACTTTAAATTATTCTATCAAACTCGGAAAACTAAAAAGCACTGTTTAACGCATTGAATCAAGTCGCAGATCTAAGAGAGCTTGTTCATATTAACCTGGGTATATATAGAGGTTAGCCTGTCTGTCGGTCTTGTCCCCAAAACGGACAATTCTTCAGAATTTCGCAAGCTAGGTTCCCATTCCGCAGCCCGGCATGCGATTTTTACGAAATTTGCACTCGCACCAGTTGAATCTCAGAAATTTCGACACGGCTCGCAACGTCTGGAAATAACTAACTAAATTTTATACAGAAATGTTATTTTTACCTCTCATATGTGCATCTTATTTTCAACCAATCGTGACCCTCGTGACGTTGCTCATATCACGCCTTTAATTATTAGTGTCTTTGTCTTACGCACATTATCTTTCCTTCTCTAACCTGTTCTTAGTGGTGCAAATTGATATTCCTTATTATCGATTATTTCAGTCCACGTGGACTGTTATCTGGGTTAAATAACCCCTATCTAGTCTTCCCGTTAATATAAGCGACGGTTTCTCCAACATTCTCTGAAACCATTTGTTATCTGCAAATTTTACGCGGAACAAGCTTTTTTAAAAATACGCAGGTGTTCTGTATTTCGTGCTAAAGCATCCGACCGTTTCCAATATTCGTAGAATCGACATGTTTATCTAAACAAATTAAACTGAAATTGCCTTTTAAAAATACGCAGGTGTGTTCAAACGTAACATTTTAAATACCCTTCTACGATTTGACTATTATTGGGTTTTCACAAGCTTTTATGCTTATTATATTAATAATGGTTCAATTAACTCCAACTAAAATTGACTTCTACCCTTTCATTTTTAGCGAATACAAATTAAATATTAATTATTATGTGTACACTTTGTTTAATACCGGTTACTTAAAATTGAGTTAATTAATATAAATTTTGCACGTAATTTCCATTTGTTTCTTTACTCGGAATAATTATATTACACGTGGAGCATTTTAATACTGCTTCTTTTTATATAAAGCGTCTTGTAAATAATTAAATCTCTTCTTTTTAATAACACGAATGAAATTTTATGCTTCACGGTTTTAATAATGCGTACCTTTTCCCAAAGCTTCAACACGGTGATTAAAATTATTTTATGTGATTATTTAATTTTCTACCCTGGTCTAAATATGAGTAATATATATATATATATATATATATATATATATAATTAAATTTGTTTTTATTATTAGGAAAAACAGTCAAATTTGATGGATTAATAAAATACTCTTTCAATCATTCAAGCTTTCGATAAATTTATTATCTTCGTCAGGAATCTAATACATATAAAATTAATTGTTGGAATAGTTGTTTAACATTACTTACGGTTATGAGTTTTATATATACATATAACTAAGGATATCGAAAAAATTTTAAATGTACAAAGTATGACAATTTAAAAGACATGACATGTATTAACAGTTACTGACTATGTAAAATAATTAGCCTGTGCAGGAAAATTTACATATCTCAATGTGTTTATAAATATATATCAAATTAAAATTATAAATAAATTTAAAGTAATTTTTGAAAAATTAAAGTGAATGGTTATTACTTTTAATAAGGGATATTAGATTAGAATAAATATTGTTCAAATTTTGTGTATCTGTTTTCTTGTTTAGTGTGTTGGTTTTCATTGATATTGAAATCATTTCTAAAAATAAACGTTTGTGATAATTTGATTCTCTGAAAATAATTTTAGTGTCTGTATAGTTAATGGAATGTCCCGTTTCAATTGCATGAGTGGTAAGAGCACAAGAATTATTTTTCCTCTTACAATCACTTTTGTGTGAACTAATTCTGGCTGAAAGCCATCTTGCTGTTTGTCCTTAAATTTACCCACCACCTTCTTATTAACTAAGGGAATATTATATCTATTATTAGCAGGATAATCGCTGGTACCAAAATAGTTTACGTTTGCAAGAATGTCACTATACAAATCGTCGGAGAGTCCTGACAAAAATTTTTAACACTGTAAGCCATCTCGACCACTCGTCTTTACAAAAATATTTTTCTTGTTTACAAATCATAACTGTAGCCTTATGACGCGGAACAGGATACCGACCACCATGCACCTGCCGCCTTACTGGTTTTTTGAACATTGTGGACATGACGTTGCCTTAACGCCTTTTCGACCACATCCAAAACAAAAAATTTTTTTAGTTGCTCTACAATCTCTGAACCAATGTCCACTACGGGAGCAATTCCAACAAACAAAATTATTTCTCTTATCGGGACTAAAGGAATTACAAACTGAGGACTCCAGAGAGCTCTTATCCGCTACTGTTACTTGGGGATTAACTAATTTATTCTGAAACACCCTACTCTTAACAGCACAAACTTTTTCATTCAACCCAGGAGGTTTGTTCTCAAATGGATGCTTAGAGGGGTTGCAATTCTTGTTAGGTTTACTAGAAGATGCTGAAACCAAATTTAGTTTCATCAAAGAAGCTTCTTCTAACCTTTTACACAAATTTACTAAGGTAGACAAATCTTGAATATCCGACAATGCAAGTGCTGAAATATATTCAGGAACCAAATTTCTTCTTATCATCTTAACTTTAGTAACTTCTGCTGGCTCGTTGGTCAGTCTACTAAACAGGGTTTGCATATGCGCCACAAATAAAATAATCTTTTCGTCTTTACCTTGACGACGATTTCTGATCTTTTCCCAAGTGTCATCATCTGAAGAACCAGGTAGGAAATCTTCCCTTAAACGTTCTAACAAGGAGTTCCAGTCTCTCAATGACTTTTTCACTGTTCTAAACCAAACTAAAGCGTCACCCACAAAAAGTTCACATGCTGATCCAAATAAATCAGCTTCGGATACCTTACGAGATTGTGCTAAATCACTAACTCTATCCAAAAATGAATATAGTTGTTTGGGATCACCTGAGAATTTTACAGGCCATGAACCTATAGGTATGGAAGTCGTTACATACGAAGTCGAATGAATAGGTGCACTAGCAACTGAAGGGGATACTACAACGGACCGATCCAAATAGGTGGACTCTGTATTTTTATTGATTTTATCGTATAACTCAGCTTCAAGGGTTAATATCGTTGCTACTGTCTCATTTCTAAACTTAATTGCTTCCTCAGAATTTATTGAAGGGGTTTTCATGCGCTTAACTCGCCCCGAAAGGTGGTTTAACCTTGAACAAGCTCTTCTAAAAATTGAGTCTGATGAGTCACCTTCAAATTCGGACACAACATTACGAACTGACTCGACTGAAACTGAAATTTCTTTACTTTCCGTTGCAAAGTCTACTTCATAACACGAAAGATCAATCAAACAACCAGGCTTATCTATTTCTTTAGCTAACAGTCTACCTAAAATTTTCCTTTTCTCCAACACTGGTCTCTCACTCACCACTCCTCTGATTCTTAGTTCATACTCCAATTCTTCTTTAAGTAGACAAACAATTTGGAATTTTTCCGACATGATTACTACAGCCTAATGGAATCAAACCGATAAATCTAACTGATCCGAACCTTACAAAGGTTATCAAAACAAATTCGTACTACTAAAGGTAAAAATCAAAAGATGTTTTTGGTAAAATTATTTTTGCCAAAACAATATCAAAAAAAATTATAAGGGGTCAAAATAGAACGAAAGCCAAAAGTAAATTTGACCAAATTAATTAATTGACTGTATGGGGATTAACGTTACAACCAATCTTTTATCAAAAGAAAACAAACAAATCTAAATGTCAAATCGACTTTAAGCAAACAAATTTCGACGCAAAATAATTTTTGGACAAATGGACTTCAAAGCAAAATAAATTTTGAGCTAACAAATTTCGAAGCAAATTAAATTTTTAACAAATAAATTTCGAGGTAAATCAAATTATGAACAAACAAATTTCGAGGCCCCAAACGTTGAACAAACAAATCTCGACGCCTCACACGTTGGGCGCTAGTGCAACGTTTCTAATTTTTTGGGCTACCCCACTCATGGGTGCCAGTGTTACTTATTTTTATATTTCTGGCCGACACTACTTTATTATCACCATGCTCCAAGTTAGGTGTCTGCAAAACAAAGTCTTCCGACGTAACTAGGGGTCTATTCCTTGGGTAGAGCTATGAGCAATGGGGGGGTAAGTCGAAATCTGTAGGGGGGTCACACTTAAACTAAAACAAACAGGCGCCACCAAGTCCAGATTGATTTATGTTAAAGGCATGGCAAATTTCTAAGGGCGGACGTGGAAACCCAAAGAAAAAAAGATCGCCTTCGCTGACACACAAACTTGTCTTAACAGAATAAGACGCTGTTCCTGTAAGGAAGAATAATAATTAAGTCACATAGAAAATGGGAACACTATTTGTGTCCCTCAAATATACCTAAAAATGCATAGAGAATATTTTCTACATAAGGGTATCATAAAAATTTAACTCTTATTGCTTTTTGTGTATCAGGTCTGATCAAACTAGATCAGAATAAAAAGACTTTAAGCGTGGATTATCAATTTACTAGAAAGAATTTTTTTCGTTTCTGTAAATAAAATTCAATGCTATAAAATAAAATGAATACTTGAAATTCTTGCAAAGTTAATGTAAGGTTTATCAACCTGATCCTTACTCAAATATATTACAATCCAGTGTGACTGGTTATACTAAGGTTTCATAACCCAATCAGATCTGTGTAGGTCATTTACAAATTAATATACAAAATTTTCTCTTTAAGTTAACGGTATTAAAATCAATTTGAAGTCAAAATATTCACAAAGATATTCTCTAATTTTATCGAAGGTGGTACTAATGTAATACTAAACATCTGTTAGCAATTGTGCAATTGTTGACGGCATATTTCAAACAAACAGGTGACGTAACCGCAGCTGTTAATTTATGTTGAAGCCACGTGTAGTCACATATTTACGAAACTAAGTGAAATTAAATTTGTTACTGGAGAAAACCAGCTTAGCTACAGATAAACTGAATAACCAATTTGTACTTCTATAAAACGAAACGAAATCATGTGCTTTAAGAATGAAGTACTGAGGAAGTTCTTAAATCTACTACGAACCAAATCTCGGGCTGCTGTCCTTGGTTAGTTTGGGAACTGCTTCGCCGTGCTGAATCTGCAACTAATTATTCCTGCCTTCCATGCTTCGAATACAGGTGTTGCAGCGAAGTGTGTTTCTTACTTTGATTCAAAGTGCATAGACTTTTGTAGCGTAATCTTCCATTGTCTAATCTTCGTTATAAATATAATTTTCCATTGCGTTGTTTATAAGTCGTAGTTTGTAAGTTGTAGTTGCGCTAAACAAATTGTTAAATTAGGTACTATGATAACGAATATACAATACCAACCGTTACTCAGGAAGTGTGTCACATAAATAATGCGACCCGGAGGTCACTCGCCATTCTTTTCAAATGCATGCTGTCGCTGCTCTTACCTATCGACGAGTGCTTTTGCCGCGTTCTTCTATCGTCGGAGGGTCCCGAGTGGGGTTGTCAAACCTCTCACGCGCGCGCCAGTGGCTGTGGAATACACCGAACTCCGAAACAAATAGACTAACGACTCTAGATACTGTATTAATGTAAGAATTTGATTGTTACACGTATTATTACTTTAGTTAATAAAGGTGTTTTAACATTCGTTGTACCTTTCATGAATAGATTTTTTTTTACTGCGAAAATAAAATTGTTACACTACCCCTTTCCTAAAAGAAAAAAAATTTTTTTTTTTTTTTTAAGGAATAAACTTCGAATATAACAAATACAAAAAAATTTTTTTTATCTTAACAATACTAGCCTTTTCTACTTTCCTAACTAACTATGCAATTCTATGAATTTATTCGAATGGGGGAGACAAATAATTACAAATGCGAGTGTGTTGGTAACTACGTGTACCTGACGTCCATTGGGAGACAAAATCGGGGAGTCACAATCGGTATTAATCAAAATTGGGAGGGGTCAAAATAGAAAGTCAAACACTCCACGGGACAAAAAGATTAAATTCACAATGATTTTTTTTTTTTTTAACCTGGGGGTCCTTATTCCTAACAAGGCTAATATTTATTACCTATAACCAAACATTTACAATTTATTTCTAATTCCAAAAAAAACTTCACTTCCAGGAGCTCAATTAGCTCTATCTACCAAAAAAAGGAATGCTTCCTCATCAAAACAGCATAACTATTCAAAGTATCATCACTATAAGGTGACAATCAAAAGGAAGACCTTACTAATAGGTCTAAATTTCAAACACTATTATCACCAAGTGATAATCAAAACAAAAGTGACCTAACCAAAAGGTTACTTATCAAATCCAAATACAAAATATTATCACTTTATTACAAAGAGATAATCAAAACGAAGGCAACCTAACCATAAGGTTACTTAACAAACTCAAATACAAAGTATTATCACTTTATTACAAAGAGATAATCAAAACGAAAGCAACCTAACCATAAGGTTACTTAACAAACTCAAATACAAAGTATTATCACTTTATTACAAAGAGATAATCAAAACGAAAGCAACCTAACCATAAGGTTACTTAACAAACTCAAATACAAAGTATTATCACTTTATTACAAAGAGATAATCAAAACGAAGGTAACCTAACCATGAGGTTACTTAACAAATTCAAACACAAAATCGAACCAGTCAGGGCTGTAATATCCTACACCCTACTGAATATCCTATCACTAAGTTCCAACAAACAACAGATCTCATTAGTGATGGACCAAATGGTGAGACTCACCAAGCCAACTTTGACCTTATCAAACCAAAGAATTTCGAACGGTCAAAAGAAACAAGGGACAGAATAATCTAATATTCTCTCTACCTCGATATGTAGAAATCAGGACCAACAATCAAATAGCCCACCTACTTCTACATTGTAAAGACATCTGTCAAAGACATCTTCTAAACACACCTCTGAGTAACGCGCGAGCAAAATGACCAGCGTGCACACCACGGCACACCTCAAACTTACAAAATCTACTAAATCTCTAACCACTTATTCCACTTCTCAAACAAAATACCCAAAACTAGTGAAACGACACTAAATCAAAAATCGGAACAAACAAAACAAACCACTACTTCATTACTTAATATCAAAGAGATGACCGGACCGGAACTAATCGTCAGGATCATCATTTTCCTTTGGATACGACGCTTCAACTGGTTTCAAGTCCTTTACGTGCCATTTCCCTGCTCTTGTCACATACACTAAATTGGAATGTTTTTTTCGAACTTTACTCATAACGAACTTTGGAGCTAACTTAGCGGAGAATTTATCACTAGCACTCGAGAGGACCTTATTAGCTCTCCAAACACACTCTCCGACTCGGAATGAAATGTCTCTTCTCCTAAGATTGTAGCGTTTACTCGAACGTTGATAAGCTACATGCAAATTTTCACGGACATTTCCAAAAATATCAAACAAAGGTTGACGATCCAAAACATAAGAAGGTCTACTACTGGAGACGACATCAACATCCTCACCCGGTATAAAATTATCATTATAAGCTTTTCCACTTAAAGGTACTTGACGACCAAAAACTAAAAAATTTGGCGAATAGTTGGTGGACTCATGTTTTGCTGAGTTGATTGCGTATTGGATCTTTGATATCTCAATATCCCACGTATCATGTCCTTCTACGTATGAACGGATTGCTGTACCAACTGTCTTATTGATTCTTTCCACAAAATTGCATTGGGGAGCATAAACAGCATTATACCAAATCTTTTGAATTTCGTACCTTGCACACAAAGCTTTAAAAATACGTCCAATTAATTGTGGACCATTATCACAAATAACAAACTGTGGTACTCCGTAGACAAGAAATACTTTTTCCTCCAAAAATTTCTCGATCAAATGTGCCGTGGCACTACGCAAGGGTTGCAAAATCGAATACTTCGAGAACCAATCACCAACAACTAAAAGCCATTTATGTCCGCGTTTGGAACGAGGAAACGGACCCATCAAATCTAACGCAATGGTTTGGAACGGTAGTCCAATCTCTTTCTCCTTTCCCATCATCCCAAGGGGACCTTTATTGGGTGGTTTTTGAGCACCACAAATCAAACACTTCCTACAAAATTTACGTACATCAAAGATCATCTTTGGCCAATAGTATAATTCTTGAACACGAGACAAAGTTTTTAAGGAACCAAAATGTCCTGCTGAAGGGGGGTCATGACATGATTTAATGACATCTATACGCTGAGATTTTGGCACTAAGTATTTCCACTCTACAACATTCGCCGAATGCGGTAATAGGGAAGGTATAAACTTATAAATAAACCCATCTTCCACTTTCCATTGTGGGTAGCTTTTGGGTGACAACAAAATTTTCTTTCTCAAAGATTCATACCACAAGTCTACGCCATCAAGTTTAATCTCTACTAAATTAACTTCTGGATTTTCTAAAGGAACACCACGACTAAGACAATCTGGGACTATATTAAACTTTCCTTTCCTATGCACCAAATCAAATGAATGTTGCCTTAATCGAACTGACCATCTGGCGAGTTTTCCAGTTGGATTCTGAAGATTACTCAACCAAAGTAACGAAAAATGATCGGTGACAACTGTGAAGCGAACTCCTTCTACCCACGGACGAAATTTTTCAATTGCAAAAATAACTGCTAAACACTCCCTTTCTGTGGTGGAATAATTGCGTTCTGTACGGCTCAGGGTTTTACTTGCGTACGAAATTACACGCTCTTCTCCTTTTACATTTTGAATCAACACAGCTCCTAACCCAGTGTTGCTTGCGTCACACTCAACAATAAAGGGTGCCGAGTAGTCTGGCTGCGAAAGAAGAGGCGCAGAAACTAATGCTTGCTTGATCAGCACAAATGAATTTTCTGCTTCCGCACTCCAGTTTACAGTTTGACCTTTTTTCTTACTCTTAATGAGGTCATTGATAGGCGAAACTAAAGACGAAAAATTCTTTATAAAGCGACGGTACCAGCTGCACATTCCTATAAACCTTTTAATCTCCGTTGTGGTTTTCGGACGAGGAAAGTTAACCATTGCCGACACCTTATCGGGATCTGTACGAAGTGAGTTAGAACCTACTATATAACCCAAAATTTAAGTGTCTTTTAAAAATTCGCATTTACTTATGTTTATAGTAAGGTTAGCTTCTTTTAGACATTGCTTAACCTCTACCAATAACTTTAGGTGTTCTTCAAAAGATGACGAACATAATATTATGTCGTCCAAATAGCAAAATACATGGGGTTCAAAACGTGGACCAAAAATCGCATCTACTAAACGCTGTTGCGTCTGCGCAGCATTCTTCAACCCAAATGGCATGCATGTAAATCTAAATTGTCCTCGTGAAATAACACTGAAGGCAGTCTTATCTTTCGACGACTCACAAAGAGGGATTTGCCAAAACGATTTTCTCAAATCCAGAGACGAAATGTAGTTCGCACCTCTCAACATATTGAGAATTCTATCTACGTTCGCAAGGGGGTACGAATCATGAACAGTTAAGTCGTTCAGGGTTCTACCAACGAAACAGAAACGGTATTCTCCATCCGCTTTCTTAACCAACAAAACTGGAGAGGACCACGGACTAGTACACGGTTCTATAACTTTAAGTCTAAGCATGTCGTCCAACTCCTCATTCAATATCTTACCCATATATGGTGACATGACATATGGTTTCTTGTGGAAGGGTTTGGCATTGCCTGTGTCTATGTCCATTTCAATTAGGTGAGTTCGTCCTAATCTATTGTCGCTGCTAATCTCACTAAATGAGCTTATCAACTCTTGTGCTTGCACACATTGAGCATCTGAAAGGTCATGTAAACCAAATAAGGAATCTTCAGTGTTCAAAGGGATGGAAGACGAACCTATATACCCAATGTCGTTCCCAATGTTACTTTGGATAAACCAATTATTACTTCTAAAGTCAGCAACTACACCAAATAATTTTGCAAAGTCACTACCGAAGATAAATGTATGCGGTAGGGACGGAACCACTAATGCATTAAGGATGCGGCAATCATTACCTATACAAATTGGCAAATCTACTGAGCCTACAACAGACTTTATTGAACCATCAGCTGTAGTGATACCCGTTTTTGCTGAACTAAAAATTTTCAAGTCTAATTTTCTAACAATGGAAAGGGCTAAAGATCCTACCACTGAGGTAGTGCATCCCGAATCTAGAAGACCGGTAATGTCTCTATCCATTAATTTCACCATAATATAAGGTCGATTATCACACTGCTTCTCAATGAACAAAGTATTATTCTTAGGCTTCGGAGAGTCCTGACAAAAATTTTTAACACTGTAAGCCATCTCGACACTCGTCTTTACAAAAATATTTTTCTTGTTTACAAATCATAACTGTAGCCTTATGACGCGGAACAGGATACCGACCACCATGCACCTGCCGCCTTACTGGTTTTTTGAACATTGTGGACATGACGTTGCCTTAACGCCTTTTCGACCACATCCAAAACAAAAAATTTTTTTAGTTGCTCTACAATCTCTGAACCAATGTCCACTACGGGAGCAATTCCAACAAACAAAATTATTTCTCTTATCGGGGCTAAAGGAATTACAAACTGAGGACTCCAGAGAGCTCTTATCCGCTACTGTTACTTGGGGATTAACTAATTTATTCTGAAACACCCTACTCTTAACAGCACAAACTTTTTCATTCAACCCAGGAGGTTTGTTCTCAAATGGATGCTTAGAGGGTTGCAATTCTTGTTAGGTTTACTAGAAGATGCTGAAACCAAATTTAGTTTCATCAAAGAAGCTTCTTCTAACCTTTTACACAAATTTACTAAGGTAGACAAATCTTGAATATCCGACAATGCAAGTGCTGAAATATATTCAGGAACCAAATTTCTTCTTATCATCTTAACTTTAGTAACTTCTGCTGGCTCGTTGGTCAGTCTACTAAACAGGGTTTGCATATGCGCCACAAATAAAATAATCTTTTCGTCTTTACCTTGACGACGATTTCTGATCTTTTCCCAAGTGTCATCATCTGAAGAACCAGGTAGGAAATCTTCCCTTAAACGTTCTAACAAGGAGTTCCAGTCTCTCAATGACTTTTTCACTGTTCTAAACCAAACTAAAGCGTCACCCACAAAAAGTTCACATGCTGATCCAAATAAATCAGCTTCGGATACCTTACGAGATTGTGCTAAATCACTAACTCTATCCAAAAATGAATATAGTTGTTTGGGATCACCTGAGAATTTTACAGGCCATGAACCTATAGGTATGGAAGTCGTTACATACGAAGTCGAATGAATAGGTGCACTAGCAACTGAAGGGGTATACTACAACGGACCGATCCAAATAGGTGGACTCTGTATTTTTATTGATTTTATCGTATAACTCAGCTTCAAGGGTTAATATCGTTGCTACTGTCTCATTTCTAAACTTAATTGCTTCCTCAGAATTTATTGAAGGGGTTTTCATGCGCTTAACTCGCCCCGAAAGGTGGTTTAACCTTGAACAAGCTCTTCTAAAAATTGAGTCTGATGAGTCACCTTCAAATTCGGACACAACATTACGAACTGACTCGACTGAAACTGAAATTTCTTTACTTTCCGTTGCAAAGTCTACTTCATAACACGAAAGATCAATCAAACAACCAGGCTTATCTATTTCTTTAGCTAACAGTCTACCTAAAATTTTCCTTTTCTCCAACACTGGTCTCTCACTCACCACTCCTCTGATTCTTAGTTCATACTCCAATTCTTCTTTAAGTAGACAAACAATTTGGAATTTTTCCGACATGATTACTACAGCCTAATGGAATCAAACCGATAAATCTAACTGATCCGAACCTTACAAAGGTTATCAAAACAAATTCGTACTACTAAAGGTAAAAATCAAAAGATGTTTTTGGTAAAATTATTTTTGCCAAAACAATATCAAAAAAAATTATAAGGGGTCAAAATAGAACGAAAGCCAAAAGTAAATTTGACCAAATTAATTAATTGACTGTATGGGGATTAACGTTACAACCAATCTTTTATCAAAAGAAAACAAACAAATCTAAATGTCAAATCGACTTTAAGCAAACAAATTTCGACGCAAAATAATTTTTGGACAAATGGACTTCAAAGCAAAATAAATTTTGAGCTAACAAATTTCGAAGCAAATTAAATTTTTAACAAATAAATTTCGAGGTAAATCAAATTATGAACAAACAAATTTCGAGGCCCCAAACGTTGAACAAACAAATCTCGACGCCTCACACGTTGGGCGCTAGTGCAACGTTTCTAATTTTTTGGGCTACCCCACTCATGGGTGCCAGTGTTACTTATTTTATATTTCTGGCCGACACTACTTTATTATCACCATGCTCCAAGTTAGGTGTCTGCAAAACAAAGTCTTCCGACGTAACTAGGGTCTATTCCTTGGGTAGAGCTATGAGCAATGGGGGTAAGTCGAAATCTGTAGGGGGTCACACTTAAACTAAAACAAACAGGCGCCACCAAGTCCAGATTGATTTATGTTAAAGGCATGGCAAATTTCTAAGGGCGGACGTGGAAACCCAAAGAAAAAAAGATCGCGTTCGCTGACACACAAACTTGTCTTAACAGAATAAGACGCTGTTCCTGTAAGGAAGAATAATAATTAAGTCACATAGAAAATGGGAACACTATTTGTGTCCCTCAAATATACCTAAAAATGCATAGAGAATATTTTCTACATAAGGGTATCATAAAAATTTAACTCTTATTGCTTTTTGTGTATCAGGTCTGATCAAACTAGATCAGAATAAAAAGACTTTAAGCGTGGATTATCAATTTACTAGAAAGAATTTTTTTCGTTTCTGTAAATAAAATTCAATGCTATAAAATAAAATGAATACTTGAAATTCTTGCAAAGTTAATGTAAGGTTTATCAACCTGATCCTTACTCAAATATATTACAATCCAGTGTGACTGGTTATACTAAGGTTTCATAACCCAATCAGATCTGTGTAGGTCATTTACAAATTAATATACAAAATTTTCTCTTTAAGTTAACGGTATTAAAATCAATTTGAAGTCAAAATATTCACAAAGATATTCTCTAATTTTATCGAAGGTGGTACTAATGTAATACTAAACATCTGTTAGCAATTGTGCAATTGTTGACGGCATATTTCAAACAAACAGGTGACGTAACCGCAGCTGTTAATTTATGTTGAAGCCACGTGTAGTCACATATTTACGAAACTAAGTGAAATTAAATTTGTTACTGGAGAAACCAGCTTAGCTACAGATAAACTGAATAACCAATTTGTACTTCTATAAAACGAAACGAAATCATGTGCTTTAAGAATGAAGTACTGAGGAAGTTCTTAAATCTACTACGAACCAAATCTCGGCTGCTGTCCTTGGTTAGTTTGGGAACTGCTTCGCCGTGCTGAATCTGCAACTAATTATTCCTGCCTTCCATGCTTCGAATACAGGTGTTGCAGCGAAGTGTGTTCTTACTTTGATTCAAAGTGCATAGACTTTTGTAGCGTAATCTTCCATTGTCTAATCTTCGTTATAAATATAATTTTCCATTGCGTTGTTTATAAGTCGTAGTTTGTAAGTTGTAGTTGCGCTAAACAAATTGTTAAATTAGGTACTATGATAACGAATATACAATACCAACCGTTACTCAGGAAGTGTGTCACATAAATAATGCGACCCGGAGGTCACTCGCCATTCTTTTCAAATGCATGCTGTCGCTGCTCTTACCTATCGACGAGTGCTTTTGCCCCGTTCTTCTATCGTCGGAGGGTCCCGAGTGGGGTTGTCAAACCTCTCACGCGCGCGCCAGTGGCTGTGGAATACACCGAACTCCGAAACAAATAGACTAACGACTCTAGATACTGTATTAATGTAAGAATTTGATTGTTACACGTATTATTACTTTAGTTAATAAAGGTGTTTTAACATTCGTTGTACCTTTCATGAATAGATTTTTTTTTACTGCGAAAATAAAATTGTTACACTATAAACCAAAGAATCCGTATTGGTGTACAGAAGCGAGAGTTTTGAATCATACAGAGGCTTCATAAACGCGTAGTGAAACTCATACATCAGAGTTTTGGAAAGATATCAAATTGAGAAACCTGCATATATAGGCTTATTGTAACAGACTTTAACCCGATTCATCTGTATGATGACCAAATTTTTGCTTAGTACAGTGCAGTTCTTAAAACTTGACCTAGTGATTGAACTACTTGCGCACAATTTGCGACCTTTCGGCTCCTACTAGGTAATAATTTTGACGTCTTTACGTTTATTGACATTCTCTATGGTCTTACCGAATATAGCATTATTCATTAATTTATAAAAGTTCTTCTCGAAAGGGGACTTTGCAGTTCTTAAACCTGTATTTAAATCTATATACTGCTTCAACCATGGAGATTGCTCAAATTCCAGAACCCGATGGACTGTTGTTAACACAAGTCCATTCCGCATGCACTGTGGAGGTTACGGTAGTGTAGAACATACTTCTTCTTGTCTTGAAGCGTGACCACTAGTTTTGGGGTTTTGGATGTGATGTAGGGCGGTGTCATATTTTGGGGCAGAATGGCAAGTCATTATGATTATCGTGTAGAGTTTCAGGATATTCCAACTCAACTTCCAGGATATAACCTTTATTGCTGGTTGTAGACAACGTTAATATATCTTCTTTGTCGATCTCATCTAGTTTCACTCATTTAAAACCATTTATTGGCAGATGTTGGCTCATAGCCCAACCATACAAATTATTCGCATCGAGGTAAATTAGATACGTTGAACGTGAACTACGGTCATAGTCAGACATGTACCTGTTGTTGGCTTTGGCATGTCTTCTACTGCATTGCGTCAATCCTTCTCCGATTCCAGACTTGACAAAGTGCTGCCTGTCAATATCCGTGAAAAGCTCCAACTTGATTCCAGTATACTTTAACATGCCGCCCCGGCTTAGACTGGGGGCCGTCATGTATTGACACGGATCCAAATTATAGGTCCTCATATAGGTAAAATCACCACACTGCTATGCTCTGGGCTACCTAGTTTCGGCTACTTTCCAAGGTCGTGGTGATGCCATAGTCTTTTATAAATAAAGGACAATGTAATGCTATTCTAAAATTTTTATTCTGACATACATAACAAAATTTAAAAATATTTAATGCCAAGCATGGAGCCATTTAAACTTAATTTTAATACAAAGTTATACACAGAAAACAGTCATTTCTTTATGTTTGTATGGAGTGGTTTTAATTTTATCTAATTTTATTTGCAGCTTAAAATTTAAATCGACACCCAAGTCCTCTATCTCTTTTTTTAGCTATTAGTTTGATACATAGAGACCGTCTAAGTTGTCAAATTGCAAAATGTACCGAAGTTTGTTTCTATATATAAAGTCTTTGATTCTACCGACAATCAGATACATTCCTTCATCTAATTCTTGCAGCTTGTGACAATCTTTTAATCGCGGCTTTCCCACTATATTCTGCATACGTATCTTGTTAGCTTGATTGACTTCTTCTTGTCAGTATTGGAAGGAATCTTTATTCTCTCACTCACTGTTGCGTAGTTGCATGTCCATCACTTTTGAGAATATATGGTCGTTATAGGTTGTAAAGCGTCGGTTTGAAATGATCCGAAAGGTTTTTTAATAGGCAAATATACAATGTTTAGCGGAACCTTTTGCATATGGTGTACGCCAAGGTTACGAAACTTGCATTTCTTAGTTCGTCTATGTTATCTACCATTACGATAAATACGTTTTAGAATAACTTTTTAAAAAGTATACGGATTTAATACCATCCTTTTCCGCAAGGACGCCTACATAACTAAAAGAATCTTTCTTACTGACCACAAATGCATACAGCTTATAGAACCCAGATGTATCTAAGTCACTCTACTGGCACATAAAATAATCTTTTAATTTCTTGCTCATTTTCCTAATAAGATGTTCTTTGTCTAACACATCTTTGTATTGTTCACGTATTATCGCAGTGTTTTCCATGTAGTCCAACTTTCGTCTTTTGCATACATTTCCTCTAATTCCAGCTGTCTTTTTCTTCCACTTACAGTGTATGGCGTGCATAATGGTGCGATTTTCTTTAGCGTAAACGGATAGAGTTTACTGCTAATATTTACGCGTTGTCGTACAACCTCTGGGCGAATGTTAGGCGTATTTATCAACCCCAATTCCGAAATGACTTTTTTCTTTTGGAATTGTAGAATATGGTGTTGCAGATTGTGTAAAATATGTACTACTTGCTTCAATGTAGCGCTTGTGTAAGATTTCTATTTTACCTTGGCTGTCTTTCTCCTCTACTATCTCCAATAATTTATAGGTAAATAGTTAAAACTAAAAATCGAAAGCACATACTTTATCAATTATTCCCTTTTCTCGGGTTTTTTGGACAACTTAATTTGCAAGCCAGACAATTACTTTGTATTGCTATTCCTCCAATACACGTACTGTAGTAGGTTATTATACACAAAACAGTATCTATTTTGCAGCTTGCCCGATAGCTTACTCCACATTTTGGCAAGTGGCACCAAGTATATTGGCGCCTTTAGGAAGTATAACTGACTATCTTCCAATAAGGTTAAACAGTCTTTTAACGGATTATACACCTGTTCCGCACTGACATGGTTTCCAATTGTACAGTTGTATATTGTCTCTTCCAATCGCGTAATACTATGTTCTTTGGTCAAAGTAGATGCGAATGTTTCCCTTAAACGTGCATCTGGACAACGTAAAATATCTAGTATATGATTTCCAAGTTGTTTATTAACACCAGAACTTGTTATCTGACACACAAATTTGTTGTACATCTTAATTCTTGCATTGGTTGTTAGCCATGTTAAACAATCGATTCCCACAGTTTTATCGTTGTCAGCTATAATATTGCAATTTTCTTCGTATTCGCCCTTGTAGCAAAAGTTATGGTTTGTAGTTAAATAATTACGCATCTCCATCTTGCTAAATATGCCAGGAAAATCTTGGGTTACATCCATGTCAAAAAGTTAGTAATATTCTTTTTTGAGTTCGTCTAATATATCTGGTAGTTCTTCTAATAGAGTTTCCAACTTAGCATTATTATACACTAAACAGCAGCTATTTTGTATCTTGTCCGATAGCTTATCCCACATTTTGGCAAGTGGTACCGAGTACATTGGTGCCTTTAGCAAGTATAACTTACTATCTTCCAATAAGGTTAAACAGTCTTTTAAGCGAATATACACCTGTTCTGTACTGACATAGTTTTCAATTGTACAGTTGTTTATTGCCGCCTTCCAATCGTGTAATACCATGTTCTATGGCTAAAGTAGACACGAATGTTTTCCTTAAACGTGCATCTGGACAACGTAAAAAATTTAGTATATGATTTCCGATTGTTTATTAATACCAGAACTTGTTATCTGACACACAAATTTCTTGTATATCTTAATTCTTGCATTGGTTGTTAGCCATGTTAAACAATCGATTCCCACAGTTTTATCGTTGTCAGCTATAATATTGCAGTTTTCTTCGTATTCGCCCTTGTAGCAAAAGTTATGGTTTGTAGTTAAATAATTACGCATCTCCATCTTGCTAAATATGCCAGGAAAATCTTGGGTTACATCCATGTCAAAAAGTTAGTAATATTCTTTTTTGAGTTCGTCTAATATATCTGGTAGTTCTTCTAATAGAGTTTCCAACTTAGCATTATTATACACTAAACAGCAGCTATTTTGTATCTTGTCCGATAGCTTATCCCACATTTTGGCAAGTGGTACCGAGTACATTGGTGCCTTTAGCAAGTATAACTTACTATCTTCCAATAAGGTTAAACAGTCTTTTAAGCGAATATACACCTGTTCTGTACTGACATAGTTTTCAATTGTACAGTTGTTTATTGCCGCCTTCCAATCGTGTAATACCATGTTCTATGGCTAAAGTAGACACGAATGTTTTCCTTAAACGTGCATCTGGACAACGTAAAAAATTTAGTATATGATTTCCGATTGTTTATTAATACCAGAACTTGTTATCTGACACACAAATTTGTTGTACATCTTAATTCTTGCATTGGTTGTTAGCCATGTTAAACAATCGATTCCCACAGTTTTATCGTTGTCAGCTATAATATTGCAGTTTTCTTCGTATTCGCCCTTGTAGCAAAAGTTATGGTTTGTAGTTAAATAATTACGCATCTCCATCTTGCTAAATATGCCAGGAAAATCTTGGGTTACATCCATGTCAAAAAGTTAGTAATATTCTTTTTTGAGTTCGTCTAATATATCTGGTAGTTCTTCTAATAGAGTTTCCAACTTAGCATTATTATACACTAAACAGCAGCTATTTTGTATCTTGTCCGATAGCTTATCCCACATTTTGGCAAGTGGTACCGAGTACATTGGTGCCTTTAGCAAGTATAACTTACTATCTTCCAATAAGGTTAAACAGTCTTTTAAGCGAATATACACCTGTTCTGTACTGACATAGTTTTCAATTGTACAGTTGTTTATTGCCGCCTTCCAATCGTGTAATACCATGTTCTATGGCTAAAGTAGACACGAATGTTTTCCTTAAACGTGCATCTGGACAACGTAAAAAATTTAGTATATGATTTCCTATTGTTTATTAATACCAGAACTTGTTATCTGACACACAAATTTCTTGTATATCTTAATTCTTGCATTGGTTGTTAGCCATGTTAAACAATCGATTCCCACAGTTTTATCGTTGTCAGCTATAATATTGCAGTTTTCTTCGTATTCGCCCTTGTAGCAAAAGTTATGGTTTGTAGTTAAATAATTACGCATCTACATCTTGCTAAATATGCCAACAAAATCTTGGGTTACATCCAAGTCAAAAAGATAGTAATAATCTTTTTTGAGTTCGTCTAATATATTTGGTAGTTCTTCTAATAGAGTTTCCAACTTAGCATCTGCTAGTTCCACTTTGTACGGAACCTGTATAGGATTTTGGAATTTTTTATTAATGTTTTCTAGACCTTTTTTCCAATAATTTCTTTTACTCCCTGGCCCATCTTGTTAGTGCTATCCAGAGAAAACGGAAGCTTAACTTTAACACCATGCCTAGCGGAAATAAATCGGTCGAACTTTTTTCGTAGCTAACTGTTAAATGTACCACAAATTCCTTTTTTAGGTTAAACATCCTTTTGTTTGCAGATGTTTGCTTGGCGTCAGAAAGTTTGCAAATTTTAACCAACATTATATTGTCCCAAAATGGTTCTGTAATTGGTGTGTGTAGTCCACCAGTCAGCATTTGTTTACCTTTGACATAACAAATATTACCAATAACTGTCACCAGATTATTGTTGCACATATTTTCTGCCAGCAGCCACAATCCAAATCGCTCATTTGTTGGTTTCACTTTATTCCCAAGAAGTTGGGGAACGTTAATCACCTTGGGGACGCTCATGTTTACTGTTCTAGCTACTGCTGAATACTAAATTGAATATGAAAAATTGCCCTTTATGTACCCTACAGAGTGGAGGCGTATATTGCCGAAGACACCCAAATATGTCGGACACCGTCATATCGCTTACATTCTCTTGTTTAGGAACAGTTTTGTTATCCGACCTAGGTTGGATTTAATCCAACCTAGGTCGGACTGGGCCGGGGTGCGCATCGACATATGTCCGAATATATGTCGGATATATGTAGGATGTTAGGTTAGGGTGAAATTGCTTTAGAGGGTGAAATTGCCTCCGACCTAGATCGGAAAATTCGACCTAGATCGTAATAATCCGACCTAGGTCGGATTTATTCCGAATGTTGGACATATGTCGGACATATGGCGGACATGGCTGACATATGTTGGACATATGTCGGATTTGTGTCGGATATATGTAGGATGTATACTGGACATATGTCGAATGTATGTTGGATATAGTTTGGATGTATGTAGGATGTATGTCATACGGATGCGCGAGGAGAGAGAAGGACAAAGTAGTGCTGTAAATTTGCACCAATGGTTAAAGCGTTTTACAATGAGCTCATGATAAGACGGAGGGATAAAATCAGGTATGAGGAATGCTCTCTCACTTTAACAGGATAATTGTTTAATAAGGTTATCCAAGTGAAATATTTCCTGAAAATAAAATTGTTGTTGGTAAGAATTATCCAAGTGTACATAATGGAAAATACTATGAAAATGTAATATTTATTGACTGTATATAGAGTGTGTTGTATCTTGTGATGTGCGTTATTTTGAGTGTGGAGTGGATTTTCTTTTAGGTTATCGCATGGTAGCGGAGTTTTTGGATTCAGCAATCCAGGTAATCGTCTGTGTTAGTATAAGAGTTTTTAAAGAAAGGAAAGAGGGGTAGAGTGGAGCAGCCAAGGAGTCTACACAACATTTTTGGCTTCCCAACGGAGGGGCTCGAGTAGTTACATTACATTTGATTTTCCAATGCTCCACCCGCAGGTACTACATTGGCCAGGAAGCGAGTTTTTTTTACCTGGAAAATTTGGAATTTTGCCGAACCCTTGCTGTTTCAAGCAAGGTAGGGATCTTTAACGTGCGTGACAACACTCACACACGGGACCTCCATTTTACCTCTCATCCGAACGAGGGTGTATTTTTGTGAAAAATGCTCGCCTAACATTTTTCAAGCGGACCGTGTCGGGATTGCTCGAGTAGTTACAGCCGAAAGCTTCACAACAATATATATATATATATATATATATATATATATATATATATATAATGAATTACTAATAACGACCTCCTTTATTGTAATTTTCTAAAAATGTTGTGGGTTTTAGGTCGGCTGGATTATTTAAGAAAACTCTTTTTTATAAACCTGAGCTTTCGGATTTATTTTAATCCTTTTCAAAGGTACTACAATAACAGAATTGATAAATAAACATTAAATGATATTGTATACTCACTAAGGCGAGGTTATAATAAATTGGCGATTAACATAAAAAGTTATTTTGGTTATAAATCTTCTAAAATGTATATAACAACTTCAAAATACAACAAGAGGTAAAAGTATTATGTAAATAAAATATTGATAATAAATAAAAGTCAAAAGTTTGATAGAAATTGTTATTAAAAGGCAACCTTAAAAAATTTTTATTATAACTATTCTGTGTATATATCTTCATGTAGCACTGTGTGTGTATGTTTGTTTGTTTTTATGTGTGTGTATGTGGGTGCGTTTTTTTTTTTTTTTGTGTGTGTATGGTGTGTGTGTGGTGAGTGTGTGTGTGTGTGTGTGTGTGTGTTGTTTTTATTATATTTATTTATTTTAATATTATTAAAGAAATTCATCTTATAGATCCATTGACAAATTTGTTGCTGTGTGGTTGTTTTTATTTTTGATATTTAGAAGATACGTGTAGATACAATTTAAGTTATTAATATCTGTTCTTTTGTTCATAGTATTTTTGCTGGTAGATGTGGCACATTTCTAGAAACTCTCTTTTGATTTTTGTCTTCCATCTGTAATATAATTGGATTGATAAAATCTATTTTATGGTTTTAGTATTTACGTGTATACATAGGGCACAAGCATTTGGTTTTATACGTATATCGCTCTTATGTTGGGTTATTCGTTGCCTAAGGGTTTGTTTGCTTTGTCCTACGTAACACTCATTACAATCTAGACAATTGATTTTATATATGATGTTCCTTTTATTTAAAATAGGAGTTTTATCTTTAATTTTAGAAAATGTAATTTAAGGTTAAAGTATTTTAGAAGTTATTTTTATGTTAAATTTGTTAAATACGTTAGTTAGTTTTGGTGTAAGGTGTTCAATGTATGGAAGAGATTTAAATGTAACTGTACTGTCTATTTGTTTATTATTATTATTATTATTTGTGTTGTTATGTGTATTATTATCTGTAATTTCTGTAGTGTGGTTATATAAAAGACGTTTTATTAATTTTGGAGGATAGTTGTTTTTATTAAAATATTAAAAGTTTGTTTAAATTTTTTGATAAAATGTATGGTGACTTATTGTTTTAATTCTGTTTTTAGTGTTAAAATAAAATTTATTTTTATTTTGTAAGAGTGATACGAGAAGTAATTTAAGTACCTTCCAGAGTTGGTTGGTTTTGATACCAATCTAATAAAATAAAATTATTTGTATTTCTAATAAGTAACGTATCTAAAAATGGTACTGCGTTTTTATTCTCTACTTCTACGGTAAACTGAATTTTTCGTGATAACTGTTAAAAGTATTAAGTGTTTCGGTAATTTTATTTGCTGGTACAGATGTAATTATGTCATCAACAAATTTTTAATGAAGGGTAGTTGAAAAGGAAGTTTCTTAATTACTTCATCTAAAAGACTATCCATTATAATTTGTGCAAATATTGGACTTAAATTGGATCCCATAGGGCAACCAAAGTTTGAATATAATATTCATTTTGAAGCTGAAGTAACTACTATCAAATATGAATTCTATTATATCTAAAAATAATTGTTTTGGAATATTACATACGTTTTTATATTATGCCAAATGTTTTGATATTGTCTAGTACTAATTGTTTTGGAATATTAGTAAATAGTGAAACTACATCTAAGCTTATTAAAACATAATTGTTTGGGAGATGAAAATTATTTATGAAATTGGTAAAATCAAAAGAATCTGAAACATTATAATTATTATTAGTTGTTGATTTTTTAAAATGTCTGCTATAAATTTTGATAATTTTTCGGTTGGGTTGTTTATAGACGCTACAATTGGTCTTAATGGTGTATTATTCTTATGAATTTTGGAATTCCATATAATTTTGGTGCAGTACTGCTATAATTGTTTAATATTTTGATTCACTTTCAGTAATGAATTTATTATCTTTTAGGTTTTTATTAATTTTATGGTTTGCCTTTGAAATTTTGATGTAGGATCTGAATCAATCTTTTGTAAGTAGAAATGTCATTAATTAGATCATACATTTTATCGTTATAGTCATTAACTGACATTGCTACAGTAATATTTCCTTTATCGGCTTTAATGATGAGAAGATCCTTGGTGTCTTTCAAAAATTTTTTGCTTTTATTATAATCCACTAAAAAATTAGATTTTGGATTAGAATTTTGATTTATATAATTAGTAATTATGTTTGTAATATAGGCTCTGCATAGGTTTTTTTTATCTTCTTGTATATCAACTATAATATCTTCTAAGTCTGCCAATAAGTTATTTATTTTATTTTAAATAAAAGGAACATCATATATAAAATCAATTGTCTAGATTGTAATGAGTGTTACGTAGGACAAAGCAAACAAACCCTTAGGCAACGAATAACCCAACATAAGAGCGATATACGTATAAAACCAAATGCTTGTGCCCTATGTATACACGTAAATACTAAAAACCATAAAATAGATTTTATCAATCCAATTATATTACAGATGGAAGACAAAAAATCAAAAAGAGAGTTTCTAGAAATGTGCCACATCTACCAGCAAAAAAATACTATGAACAAAAGAACAGATATTAATAACTTAAATTGTATCTACACGTATCTTCTAAATATCAAAAATAAAAACAACCACACAGCAACAAATTTGTCAATGGATCTATAAGATGAATTTCTTTTAATAATATTAAAATAAATAAATATAATAAAAAACAACACACACACACACACACACACACACTCACCACACACACACACCATACACACACACAAAAAAAAAAAAAAAACGCACCCACATACACACACATACATACATACATACATACACTCACAGTGCTACATGCAGATATATACACAGAATAGTTATAATAAACATTTTTTAAGGTTGCCTTTTAATAACAATTTCTATCAAACTTTTGACTTTTATTTATTATCAATATTTTATTTACATAATACTTTTACCTCTTGTTGTATTTTGAAGTTGTTATATACATTTTAGAAGATTTATAACCAAAATAACTTTTTATGTTAATCGCCAATTTATTATAACCTCGCCTTAGTGAGTATACAATATCATTTAATGTTTATTTATCAATTCTGTTATTGTAGTACCTTTAAAAAAGGATTAAAATAAATCCGAAAGCTCAGGTTTATAAAAAAGAGTTTTCTTAAATAATCCAGCCGACCTAAAACCCACAACATTTTTAAAAAATATATATATATATATATATTGCTATGAATCCACCAAAATCCGGGAACTACGGTTTTCGAATCGAGCCCCACAGATTGGGCGTCAAGAATGCTGTGAATCCTCTCATATCTGCAGGAACTGGCCTTTTCAAAAAAAAAAAAAAAAAAAAAAAAAAAACATTCGAGCCCCACAGATTTGGGCGCCAAGAATGCTGTGTTTCCCTGTATTAGAATCGAGCCTCAGGAATTGGGCGTCAAGAATGCTGTGAAACCTACAAAAAGCTATTAATTTAACTGGTCCGTTGACTTTCTTCTGTTACTCGCCTCTTTACTCTTTTCCGCCTCGGCTGCTCACCTAGTTAAACCTCTTTCATAAAAACAAACAAACACATTCCTACCACAAACATCAACGTTAACTCTATTTACATCAATATTCACAATACATTAAAATTTCAAAATTAAAATTCAGCATAAATTTCAGTATCAGAAAATTTCAAGATTAAATTTGTTATCATTTTAAAGTGCAGCCAGAATTAAAGTCCTTGTAGGATGCCTACTAATTACTATAACAATATATGCAGACCTGAGTCTGAGTACAAAGGGAGCATCTACCACCCCTTTACGTTAATCAACCAGGTTCGTCTAATTGAGCTCAAAGACATACCCAAATTTTCATCATAATCCAGAACATCAATACTAAATACCCCTTTCTACTTAAACAAGCAAATTTCACCTTAAAATTAAAATTTTATTGTTAGTACAATTTCACTACTGTCCATTTTAAGTAAATCAATTATAAAGTTATTCAACACACACCAAAATATCAAAATCCAACAACAAAGCATAAGTTACCTGAAGGTTAATGCACTCGTGGCCCCAATGTATATCGTCCTCTGTTAATCACACCAATCCAACTGGGTTATGTTTAGGTCCTCGTATTGCTGGTCGCCTTTAAAATTTTCTACATCACCATTCATCTAAAGTAGTTTCAGTGCTTTTCCGGAACTCATTTGTGTATATCTGAAGCTTGTTTTGTGGCTCCAGACACGTTTACGAATCATTTAATTATTAACACCCCCGAAAAATAGCAAAGAAATTCTTCTTTCACAAATATACGTCAAAACTGCCTACTTTTGTGTATTCATTTGTCGTTGTAAATTTTACTAATTGGTACAGTGATACTAAACTTTATTACCTTGTATCTTCTTTTCTAAGTGCACTAAAGTACATTCATTGTAGCACGTAAAGAACAAACTGTTTTAAATCACCAAAATATACGAGCAAACTTTAAATTATTCTATCAAACTCGGAAAACTAAAAGCACTGTTTAACGCATTGAATCAAGTCGCAGATCTAAGAGAGCTTGTTCATATTAACCTGGGTATATATAGAGGTTAGCCTGTCTGTCGGTCTTGTCCCCAAAACGGACAATTCTTCAGAATTTCGCAAGCTAGGTTCCCATTCCGCAGCCCGGCATGCGATTTTTACGAAATTTGCACTCGCACCAGTTGAATCTCAGAAATTTCGACACGGCTCGCAACGTCTGGAAATAACTAACTAAATTTTATACAGAAATGTTATTTTTACCTCTCATATGTGCATCTTATTTTCAACCAATCGTGACCCTCGTGACGTTGCTCATATCACGCCTTTAATTATTAGTGTCTTTGTCTTACGCACATTATCTTTCCTTCTCTAACCTGTTCTTAGTGGTGCAAATTGATATTCCTTATTATCGATTATTTCAGTCCACGTGGACTGTTATCTGGGTTAAATAACCCCTATCTAGTCTTCCCGTTAATATAAGCGACGGTTTCTCCAACATTCTCTGAAACCATTTGTTATCTGCAAATTTTACGCGGAACAAGCTTTTTTAAAAATACGCAGGTGTTCTGTATTTCGTGCTAAAGCATCCGACCGTTTCCAATATCCGTAGAATCGACATGTTTATCTAAACAAATTAAACTGAAATTGCCTTTTAAAAATACGCAGGTGTGTTCAAACGTAACATTTTAAATACCCTTCTACGATTTGACTATTATTGGGTTTTCACAAGCTTTTATGCTTATTATATTAATAATGGTTCAATTAACTCCAACTAAAATTGACTTCTACCCTTTCATTTTTAGCGAATACAAATTAAATATTAATTATTATGTGTACACTTTGTTTAATACCGGTTACTTAAAATTGAGTTAATTAATATAAATTTTGCACGTAATTTCCATTTGTTTCTTTACTCGGAATAATTATATTACACGTGGAGCATTTTAATACTGCTTCTTTTTATATAAAGCGTCTTGTAAATAATTAAATCTCTTCTTTTTAATAACACGAATGAAATTTTATGCTTCACGGTTTTAATAATGCGTACCTTTTCCCAAAGCTTCAACACGGTGATTAAAATTATTTTATGTGATTATTTAATTTTCTACCCTGGTCTAAATATGAGTAATATATATATATATATATATATATATATATATATATATAATTAAATTTGTTTTTATTATTAGGAAAAACAGTCAAATTTGATGGATTAATAAAATACTCTTTCAATCATTCAAGCTTTCGATAAATTTATTATCTTCGTCAGGAATCTAATACATATAAAATTAATTGTTGGAATAGTTGTTTAACATTACTTACGGTTATGAGTTTTATATATACATATAACTAAGGATATCGAAAAAATTTTAAATGTACAAAGTATGACAATTTAAAAGACATTGACATGTATTAACAGTTACTGACTATGTAAAATAATTAGCCTGTGCAGGAAAATTTACATATCTCAATGTGTTTGTAAATATATATCAAATTAAAATTATAAATAAATTTAAAGTAATTTTTGAAAAATTAAAGTGAATGGTTATTACTTTTAATAAGGGATATTAGATTAGAATAAATATTGTTCAAATTTTGTGTATCTGTTTTCTTGTTTAGTGTGTTGGTTTTCATTGATATTGAAATCATTTCTAAAAATAAACGTTTGTGATAATTTGATTCTCTGAAAATAATTTTAGTGTCTGTATAGTTCATGGAATGTCCCGTTTCAATTGCATGAGTGGTAAGAGCACAAGAATTATTTTTCCTCTTACAATCACTTTTGTGTGAACTAATTCTGGCTGAAAGCCATCTTGCTGTTTGTCCAACATAACAGGTTTGACAATTCAGACAAGGAATTTCATAAACTAAACCAGACTCCTGTAGTTTTTGAGTGTTATTGTTTACTCTAGAAAATATCTTATTTATAGTGAGTATAGTTTTATTTGAAATTTTTAAATCTTTAAATTCTTTAAATATGTGAGCTATTTTATTTGTGACGTTTTGTATGTATGGAAGTGTGTAAAATAAAGGTTGTGTTATGGAATTGTTATTACTATTGTTATTCTTTATTATTGTATTGTTTGTTGTATATTCTGATTTCGAAGAATTATTGAATAATAATTTATTTATTAATCCTGGAGGGTATGAATTTTGTATAAGTATGTTTTTTAATTGGTTTAAGTTATAGTTTTTTTGTATAGGGTGTGATATTAGTTCAATTCTATTTTTCATTCCTAGTACTAAGTTAATTTTGGTTTTCAGTGGATGGTAGGAATGAAAATTTAAAAATCTTCCAGAAGACATTGGTTTTCGATACCAACTACTAATAAGGATGTTGTTTTCTGTTCTAGTAATTAGTATATCTAAAAAAGGAATACTCTTATTGGTTTCTGTTTCTATAGTGAATTGTATATCTGTGTTGTATGCGTTGAATAGTTGAAGTACTTCGTCACTTCTTCCTTTAGGAATACTGCAAATTAAGTCATCTACATATTTCTTGAAAAATGGAAATTGGAAATTTAGTTTAGGAATACATGTATTGAGTAGGTCGTCTATAACGTATTGTGCAATTATAGGAGATATCGTAGATATAATAAAAATAATAAAAACAAACTATACAGACACTAAAATTATTTTCAGAGAATCAAATTATCACAAACGATTATTTTTAGAAATGATTGCAATATCAATAAAACCAACACACTAAACAAGAAAACAGATACACAAAATTTGAACAATATTTATTCTTATCTAATACCCCTTATTAAAAGTAATAACCATTCACTTTAATTTTTAAAAATTACTTTAAATTTATTTATAATTTTAATTTGATACATATTTATAAACGCATTGAGAAATGTAAATTTTCCTGCACAGGCTAATTATTTTACATAGTCAGTAACTGTTAATACATGTCAATGTCTTTCAAATTTTCATACTTTGTACATTTAAAAAATTTTCGATATCCTTAGTTATATGTATATATAAAACTCATAACCGTAAGTAATGTTAAACAACTATTCCAACAATTAATTTTATATGTATTAGATTTCTGACGAAGATAATAAATTTATCGAAAGCTTGAATGAATGAAAGAGTATTTTATTAATCCATCAAATTTGACTGCTTTCCCCAATAATAAAAACAAATTAATTAATTATTTAACCAGTCGAGATATTTTAAATACATTATATACATATATATATATATATATATATATATATATATATATTGCTGTGAAACCTACAAAAAGCCTCACCAGAGTAAAAAAAAAATATTCAAGCCTCTCGAATTGGGCACCAAGATTTGCTGTGATTCTCGCTCTGTTGAATCTCTTCTAATGGTCGCCTTTTTACTCTTTCCGCCTCGGCTGCACAAAAAACACATTCCTACCACAAACATCAACATTAACTCTATTTACACCAATATTCACAATACATTAAAATTTCAAAATTAAATTTCAGCATAAATTGCAGCATTATAAAATTTCCATTTCAAGTTTTGTCATCATTTTTAATTTGCATCCAGAATTAAAGTCCTGGTAGGATGCATACTAATTAAGTTACAATATGTGCAGACCTAAGTCTGAATAAAAGGGAGCATCTCCCATCCCTTTACGTTAATTAAACAGGTTAGTCTAATTGAGCTCAAAGACAGACCCAAATTTTCATCATAATCAAAAACATAAACCTGATAAATACTCCTTTCTACTTATACAAGAAAATTTCACCTTAAAATTAAAAATTTGTTCTTTATACAAATTCACTGTCTATTTTATCAAACAAATCATAACGATATCCAACACACACCAAAACATCAAAGTTCGAACAAAATAGTACAATTTACCTGAAGGTTACTGCACTCGTGGCTTCAATGCACATCGGACTTGCTAATTCCACCATTCCAGCTGGTTTATGTTTACGTCCTAGGATTCCTGGTCACCTTTTAAAATTTTTCTACAACACCATTCGTTTAAAAAGTTTCGAGCTTCTCAGGAACGCATCTATGTATATCTAAATCTTGCTTGTAGATCCAATCACGTTTACTAATAACATTTGATTACTCACTTCCGAACAAAATAGCAAAGAAATTCATAATTCGTTCACGCTATACTAAAAACTGCATACTTCAATGTATTTATTTATCACTACTAATTAGGATAATTGGTACAGTAATACCCGCAAATATAACTAGACTTTATTACCTTATCTATCTTCTGTGAGCATAATAACTTGTATCGTAGCACGTATTCTGCTTGAAGTATGGTATAACAGCAAAAAAAATAAAGAGCAAACTGTTTTAAAGTATTCAATAAAAATCGAAAATCTAAGAGAGCGAAACTCCTATAAACACGGGTTTATATAATAGCTCGCCTGCACGTCGGTTTTGTCCCTCAACGGACAATTTTCAGAATTTCGCATTTTATGTTCCCTTTTCGACAGTCCGGCGCAGCGATTCTACTAAAATTTTGCACTCGTGCCAGTTTAATCTAAGAAATTTTCACACGTCTCGCCACGCGTCTGCGAATAACTAATTAATTTTATCTAGAAATTGTTGTTCCCACCTCTCATATCTGCATCTTATTTCAACCAATCGTACAGCTAGTGACGCTTCTCAAATCCGGCCTTTTATTACCTGTGTCTCTGTTTTACCTGTTTTATCCGTCTCTTCCTAACCTGGTCTGAGTGGTACAAATCGATGTCCTTTACTATCGGCTGTCTAAACTACACGTGGACTCGCGACGTGACTTACTTGAGTTAAATAACCCTTCAACTAACCTTCCCGTTAATATAAGCTACAGTTTATCCGACCGTTTGCAATATACGCAGAATTTTCATGTTTATCCAAACAAATTAAACAGAACTTTGACATTTAAACATACGCAGGTGTTCAATCGTAATACTTCTACGATTTGGATATTCCACGTATTTTAACTTTCTTGATAGATTTGTATGCTAGCAACGCGTCTCATATTTGGTATTATTGGGTTTTTAAAAGCTTTCATGCATATTATACCTTAATAATCGTTCAATTAACTCCAATTAAAATAATAATGAATGGGATTGACTTCTACCCTTTAATTTTTAGCGAATACTAATTCAATATTAATTATTATCTGTACATTTTGTTTAATACCCGTTACTTAAAAATTGAATTAATTTACTATAAATTTCGCACGTAATTTCTATTTGTTTCTTTATACAAGGCGATTAAAATTGTTTGATGTCGTTAATTAATTTTCTACCCTGGTCTAAATTTGAGTGATATATATATATATATATATATATATATATATATATCAAAAGACAACTAATTATATTAAAAGTGTTACCTTATTTATTTTGCAGTCCGCAATCTGATTTGTGTACAACAAAAGTGAAATAAGATGTATCTGTAAATGAATTCTTATGAAAATAATAAAAGCGTTTTTACCTATACAAATCGAGCTGATAGTTGTATAGCTATTAACAAAACAATAACTTTATTGCTTCACAAGTGGAAGAAATATCAATTGACCGGTTTCGGCTTTTAGAGTCTCGTAAGAATGGAATAGTTTCTAACATTTTTATAAAGCAATCAAAGCTACTACTAATATAAGTTCGTAGAAACCTTTGTACGATGACAATAGTATAATAATATCGCCATAAAGTGAAAAACAGCAACACTACTAAGCGTGAAGTTACAAAAGTTGATTCGAAACTAAATTCTGATTTTATAGATGGCCATACAAGTATGTTCTGCTTTTGAGATTTGCGGAATATTATAGCAAAACTTATTTGCATTAAATAACAAACCTTCTCGTGGCGCCGCCCGTCTTATTTACCCCAAGGCATATTGTATTTATAAAAGACAAGATAATTGCAGTCTGCAATTTGAATTTGTGTATAACAAAATGAATTAAGATGTATTAGTAAATAAACATTTATGAAAATAGTAAAAGCAAATTTACCTATACAAGCCGAACTAATATTTGTATAGCCATTAACAAAACAATAACTTTATTGCTTCACAAGGGTAAGAAACATTCATTGACGGGTTCTGCTTTTTAAGCCTGGTTAGAATGGAATAGTTTCTAACACCATTACAAAGCAATCAAAGCTATTACTGATATAAGTTTGAAGGAATCTTTGTACAATGGAAAAGTATAATAATATCGCCATAAGGTTGCAAACAGCAACACTACTACGTGTGAAGTTACAAAAGTTGATTAAAAACTAATCCTAATTTTATAGATCGCCATAGAAGTATATTTGCCTCTTTATTTGCAGAACGTTAAAGCTAAATATATTTGAATTAAATAACAAACCTTTTCATGGTGTTGTCCGTTTTTAGCCCCAATGCGAATCGTATTTATAAAAAGCAAGATATCTGCTGTCCGCAATTTAAATTTTTATATAATAAAATGAAATAAGGTGTATCTGTGGATAAACTTTTATGAAAATAATAAAAGAGGATTTGCCTATACAAATCGAGCTAATATTTTTATAGCCATTAAAATACACAATAACTTTATTGTTTCACAAGGAGAAGAAACATACATTGATTGGTTTTGTCTTTATGAACCTTGTCAGCAATATATCGTGTGAGGTAATAAAATCGCTTTTTTGTTAATGGCAATACAACTAGTAGATCGATTTGTATAGGTGAACAAGTTTTTATTATTTTCATAAGAGTTTATTTACAGATGAAAAAAATTGATATGATATCGCCGTACTCGGTGTAATGCACGTTTGTACTTAACGCCACCGCTCTGTGTTTTCACTTCAATCTTACTACTTTTATTATTATGCCACGGCTATCCCTTTTTAATCTATACAGAGTGCACAACGTTACGATTATCAATTTTCTCTTTTTCACCCCTTTATGATTATTTGTTTGAATTGATAAAACGAAGTCAATTTCATATAATGAAAAGAAATAATATTACAATTTTTGAAATTCTTTAAATACACCCTTCAATCAATTAATATCATATGTATCATTTATCCCAAAATGTATGTACTTTTAATTCAATCTAAAGTCACCAAAAACTAACTCTTTACAAAAAATTTGGAACGTTCTAAACCTCTTTATGATATATTACGTAAGTTTAAAGTATGCAACGTTTCTTGTTGACTTAATTACAAGTTTTCTATAAATTGAATAAATTCAGTATTAAAATTTAAATTGACAAATATTTTAAAATTAAGTAGATCTGACCTGTGATAGGTTGTTCGTGTTGCGGATCAACTTCCCTTTGTTGTCTTTAATCGTCTACCAATGCTCTGCTTAGTTGAACCAATATTTGAGTACAGTTACCCCTTGTTTCCCAAAAATTACCTCGTGCTTCTTTATTTTATATTTGTCTGCAAATGTTTTGAATCTCATCCTTCAAATGCTTTCGACGCAGCTTAAAATTGTACCAGACTTGTACCAAAATTCGATTAGAATTGTCCCCTTAGAATCCACTTAGAATGAGAATTTTCCTCTTAGAATCCACGCAGTTTTGAATTGCCCAGAAATATACCAGAAGTATTATCGTCAACGCAGACTTGAAATGTGCAGTATTATTGTCGACACAGACTTGAAGCCCTATCATTATAAATATTTAATTTAAATCAATTACTCAAATTCTACTCACGTTTTCTATAAAAAAAACGGCAAAAACTCTTCGTAATTGTTGCACTATTTTCACTGTAACATAAACTTGATATTCTACTATACTTTATTTATTTTACGCGTGGATTTTTGGTTAACAGTGTCGCAGCTTCGACGTGCATCAGTGTGAACTGAATTGTGTTATCACTGCTGTGTGTTAAATAGCCTTTTCCCACTACATGTGGGCTGGGTTTTCAAGCAGTTCTGCAGATTATCTCAACCAACCAGGCACTGTCTTCAACATTCTCTGCATTTTGAAGTGGTTTCTGATGTAATTAATTCGGATTTCCGTGTAATGGTGTTTATGCTATTGATACCTTATTATTCGTTATCTTTGTCATACGTTGTTTTGTGTAGATATCGCCTTTTCGATAATTGTACCAAATAAATGATGTAACTCTAATGCTGTTTTCGTTCATGTATTTATGTGTCTTTGAAACTGTGTTTTTTATCAAAGCGTTTATTGTTCAAGCGTAATTGCATAAAGCTTTGTTAGATTTTATCTACTCTACTGCGTATTTGTTTTATAACTAATTAAACACTTCTCAACGTATGTTAAATTACATGTACGATTATTTCTCTGCTGAATACGCGTTCTATTGTTGAAAGATATTCTTACTGGCATTACTTAAAATTAATAACGGTCTATATACAAAGTGTTAAATGCTTGCTATTTACATGATGTATGAATTACCTATTTTTTGTCTGCATACGCGTTCTATTGTTGTAAGATATGCTTACTTGCCTCGTTTAAAGTTAATTACGGTCTATATACAGGGTGTTAAATGCTTGCTATTTACATAATGTACGAATTACTTAATTTTGTGCTAAATAAATGCAGTTTTCTGATTCCTATTGCTATTTATAGTTGCTACACGACACTTGCTACTCAATACACCCCTAAACAACCCCTTCTTACAGCAATATATATATATATATATATATATATATATATATATCCTAGAAAATAATGGAATAACTATCTTACGTTACTTTTCTTTTTTTTATTTGGCTAGCTCAATGGAATTTACAAAATGAAATAAAACAACAATTTCAAGAAAACATCTATACATTCAAAAACATTTTTCTCTCATGTGAAACAGTTTATAAAACAATTCGCAGTTGCAGTTCATACAGAAAATAATTAAAATTCTTACCTAATGAACACAATCCATTTTAATTAATAGCCGAGTAATTTGCTGATTTTTTTATTACCAAGTTCGTGAATATGAATGACCAATAACTGTCAGGAATAATTTATTAAAGGTCAAGATACTGCGGACTCTGATCCCAAAATTTGATTCAAATCATTCCCTTCACGAAAAATAAACTGAGAACTTATTCTAAACTTAAATTAAAAATATTCAATTACTTTTATCAATTAACAAGCGGAGAACCAACGTTTTATATTTGCGGAAAATTGCGCTTATCAAAATTTTATTTCCATCTGACTTAGTGGTATTATATTCTTCCTGATTGCATTTTTTAAATTGAGTTGAAATCCCATTGTACAAGATTATACATATTCATTTAAATCTTCATTTAGAATATTAATTTTTTAAGTGCATCTTCTATTTTTAATTAATTAACCCAGTGTATTCTTTTGCATCAGGATTAATTAATAACTAGGAAGGTCTAAGATGCATACACTCCGTTCCCCCCGCCGGAAGGAACTACATTAAATACACAAAACATCAATCCCATCTTCAGCCAGACTTTTCAAAGTCAAGTTAATATAAATTTGACACCCTCGGCGTACGCACCTGAAACCGATTTGTCCACAACTAACAAACGTCTGAGAGAAAGCCCAAATATTAACACATGATTTGACCCAGAAAATATCTTAGACAAGATAGGTCTTTCCACGAATAATTTGTATGACCTCCTCTTCATGTCAGTCAGTTCTTTTTGGAATATGTCTTTTAGTTGTCGGTAATTTGTTAGGTGATATGCTCTCTCGGCCAGTGCTAGTGAGTTTTGGTAGTTTTTCTCGCTCGCTGTGTTTCCTTTTTTAGGTTTTGTAAGTGCCTTATCCATTGAATTGTCTTTGAGTGTCGTGTGTTCTGTTGTTTTGGAAGCACCTGCTCCATTGTCCGTCTAATTGTGTTGGCGAGTAGTTTTGTATACTCCTGGACGTTTTCGTCTGATCTTATGTCTTGTGGGGGTACAAATGTGTCCCTCAGTTTGTTCCAATTTGCATTTTGTATTTTGTATCGTTGTACTTTGGTGAAGTTTTGTGATGTGTCTAATGGCCTGGTTGTCATGTCAATATTGAACGTGATTAGGTTGTGGTCACTAACAGTTTGGTGTTTTAATATCTGCCAGTCTTGTATGTAGTTGTACGCCAGCCCATTTGTCAGTGTAACGTCTATGTTTGTTCCTGTTCCTGCATGGGTGTTGTATGTGGATGGGTTATTAGGAAGGTTGATTACTTCGAGTTGTAGTTCGTTAATCAAGTTTTCGACTTGTTCTCCGCGTTCGTCCGTGAGGGAACTGTGCCACATTGGGGATTTTCCATTCACGTCTGCCATAATAATTATTGGTTTGTTGTTGTAAGTGTGTAATATGTTGCGTATGTTGTTTATGTACGGCTGGTGGTCCAGTCTGTACTGGAAGTAGCTTGTTACCAAGATCCACTTTCCAATCCGACCGTTTGAGACCTCCAGGCTTGTACAGTGTTCTCCGCTGTATTGTTGGTTTGTCGTAATTGTCAATGTGGGATCACTGCCGTTTGTGGGTTTCTACCTGTATGTATTTGTCTTGCCCCGACTGGCATGCTTGGAATCTTCCCATGCACCAGATAAGGTTCCTGTATAAAAAGTACATGTAATCGTAAGGTTTCAGCTAGTTGCCTAAGCTCTTTCATTACAGTTGCACAGTGCATGGCATTTATTTGATTAATTCTGATCTTTCCGTCGTCCATTAGGGGTAATAGGTGTGTATGTTGCATTTTGGTTGTGGCTTGTGTTTGTGTGAGAATGTTGTGTGTGAGTGTAGGTTTGTATGCCGTTTGTGGACGGGTTTCTATTTTGTCTATGTGCATGTTCTCTTGTAGTGTTTGTTGAAGTTGTTGTTGATATGTGATTGCCCTTACTTTGTCCTTTGAATTTGTGTTCACATGTATCAGCGGTGCGTTTGCAACGTTTTATGACATGTCCTAAGTCGATACATCATTTTCTTGCGTAGTTTTTCGCAATGTAGGGTTTGTTTTAGGGTTTCATGGTTTAAAATTTTGTTTGCCTCGGTTTCGTTATCAGTATCTATAATTGCTGTTTTTTTGGTTGTTCGGAGGTTTTTAATTTTAATTTTGTCTTTCAGTGGGTTTACTGTTTTTGAAAAAATTTCTTAAATTTGTTTAGGTGTTTCACTACGTTTTGACGTTATGAACACCGTTGTATTTTGGTTTGAGATGGCTATTGATATTGCGTCTTGTTTTGAAGCTTTCAGTTTTTGTGCCACAGCACTGGCGTGTTTGTGTTGGCAATATAAAATTAAATTCGGAGCATTGACATTTTGTTTGGTTGTTTGTAACCCGAGCTTTACCTCAATTATTTGGTCGTGTAGGTTTTTGTTTTGGTTTTTAATGAACTTATGTTTACCTGAAAGTTTTGCCTGGATGTGTAAAAAGATTTTTAATTTGTCCCGAAGCTCTTTCTATGCGCCTACGCGTAGTCGATTGGATGTGTTGAGTTCTTCGTCTATATATTGATTAAATCTTGGTACATGAACCCTATCTTGTGTAAGATATTTCCTGGGTCAAATCCTGTGTTAATATTTGGGCTTTCTCTCAGAGGTTTGTTACTTGTGGACAAATCGATTTTAGGTACGGACGCCGAGGGTGTCAAATTTACATTAAGTTGGCTTTGATAAGTCTGGCTGAGGATGGGATTGATGTTTTGCGTATTTGATGTAGTTCTTTCCGGCGGGGGGGAACGGGGTGTATGCATCTTAGACCTTTCCTAGTTATTAATTTTGTACCTAGATATTAAAAAATCTATAATTAAATAGATTCCAATAACCAATTGGTATTACTAAAACAGAACGTTTTGTTATATACACAGGGACAGATTATTTCTTTTTCCTACATTTATCTTTGGTTTTATACTTTGTCTTATTCATACAAAAATAGAATCCAATCTTCTACTTAATTTACGATATTAATAATTTATAGTCATTCTTATTGAATACGCTGTAACGTGTCATTTGTGAATTGTTGCAATTTACTTTATGACACTTTATTATTATATTTAGGGTTAGGTTAAATCCTATAATTCGTTGATGGGTTGCGAGACACTGTCATTTTATTTATAGTTTAATTATTCTGGCAGATGTCAGATTGCTTTGTCAAGTTTGTTTACAAGTAATAAATATTGGTTTATTCAGTTTTAAGTGGATCTAATAGGTGTTATTAATTAACACATCTGCATTGACGACCTTGGTTATATTAGAATATTGAACCTTGTTGGTGCTGACCTCCAACTCGAAATTTGTGGATTGGATTGTGATACCGGTCATCCTTATCAACAGCGTATATAATGGAATGCACACACACACACCATTTTCTTTTTTGTTATCTTCAGAATAGTCATTGTTCAGGTGCAAGTCTCTGAAGAGGTAGGCCCTATTACTTTCAGTATAGTGTTTCCTGAAAGTAGATTCTGTTACATAAAACACCTTGGGGGCAACTTTTTCTCATTCAGGAGAAATATTTTTAGTGAATTGGAATTTGCCTGGTTTAAATAATTCCATATTGCGAGAGACATTATGTACGGGTATGTTTGATTATTGGTTATCTGATTTGGGGCAACACCTGAATAGCAGAATCCAATAATATAAATTATCAAGACAGGAACCACTTGGAAAGTGGTTCTTTGATGTCAAGGAATTAGTTCCTATGTACATCATGGAAAATCAGTTGTTTTATGCTGCTGCAAATGGTGGTTTAATTCTGTGGAAAATATTAAGTTTGTCGACGTGCGTTACATCAGGCGATGCAGATCGAGTTCTTGTTACTGCACCTAATTTGGTCCCAGAGGACCCGACCAATCTATGTGCTGCGGGAGAACAAAACTTCGACGAATTACAGGTTTACTTAGGTTAAGATATATAAAGTTATTTGTTTATTGAATACCTTTCTTTTGTGATTATTATTTATTAATTATTAGTTAAGTTGCATACTGGTTTATTGGGAGGCCTATCTACAGGTGCTTGAACCATTCACTGCCCAACTATTTATATTTTGACAGCAAGGTAAGAATAGCATTGCATGTTGCCTAACATACGAGGGAAAGTGCACTACCCCTTGATATACATAATACTCACACTCACAACCTCAGTTAATTTATCTTATAAGGTTGTAACAGTTTGTTTTCCCTCTTCTAAAATAATGCATAAAAATTATGTATTGTGTTACAAAATTTTTAAATTTACTTTTATAATTTAATATGAATCATACATCTACAATTAATACAAATTTAAACAAGGTATCATAATTTCAAAACACCCCAATTATTGTCCTTCTTTATTCTAATTATTTAGTAAATAAAGCGCATAGTTATAAATGTGCCAGTTTGTATTTTAAAACCATGTTAAAACTCGAACAAGCTATTCTGAATTTCCGTAAAGTATCTCCAAGGAAATATCAAATAGCGTGCTTTTGCGCGCCTGGTTGTTGAGGTCGTTGTTGTCGTCAAGTCGAACCAGTCGGCCCTTTATTATTCTAACGTCAACATGGAAAAATTGATATCCAAGGCTGACTTACGAGTTGCAATTTAGTTTCAAGCAATCCATCAATCTGTAGGTTTAGAAACTCATCATGCGCAACACTTAAAAATTGAAGCAATAATGGTTGTATGAAACTGTTAATTTTACTGCGTATAAGATATATACGTTCCTCATGTTTCAACATGGAAGCTTTGTTTTAATTCAGAAACAACACTTAAGAACTGATTAATTGTTATAAGAAGTTAATTTATTTGCGTATAAAACGTTTACGCAAGGTCGGTAAGTGATTTTCATTTGTTGAGACAATCATCTGTTCGGCGTACAACGTCATGTTTAAACCGTAACCTTGGTAGTTTGAACCCATGGAAACTAACATCTTAATGATAATATTTAATTATGAGTTTACATTTTCAAACTTTGCTTTAGATTAAAATTATGCTTTATAAAATTGTTTATCTAACAAAATCTTTATGAATTTGCATTATGAATAATATAGTTGTGTACTTGCTTACACGTGACAACTATTTAACAAAGTTTAAGTTTACTGATTTAAAAGATCTTATTACAAAACTGATTTTTGTAAATATGTGAGTGGCTTGGTCAGTACTGAAAATAATTGTGTTAATGATATTTATAGTGCCTATTTGCTTTAGAGGCTTTTTTTTACATGACCAAGATTAGTAATATAAATTACACAAAATTAATGGAACATTCAAAAAACTTATAGTAAATATCTGTCAAAATAAATCATAAATATTTTTCAGTTAATATATGTGTTGTTATTTAAGAGCTTTGATTTCTTTATAAACTTAGAAAAGGTTAATCCACTCATAGAAGCACTTAAGAAATAGTGTTTATTCTATCCATACTAATCTATAAATTCTATGAATTATATATAAACCAGGAGTGCATACATTTAATAAGTAGAGTGTCCATGCACTAACACACAAAAGAAAAATACCATAGATGCACAAAACCTGTCTAATTTATTGATTTTTTTATTTTGAGGCGCAAACTGCTGTCTCCAATATTATTTTATTTACTTTATTTTATTTCAGGATAAACGTCGTACCATCTAAAAATACAAAATCTTATATTCCAATAACAGAATATATTCGTTGAGGTTTCTGTATTTTTTTTAGTGATATTTCTTGTTTTGAACCTTACCTAAGTACAGTGGCGCCCTACCCATCCGTATTTATTTAACGACCCCCCTGATAGTCTCTCTAAACCGCTGAAGATAGAGTTCAGAGCTAGTGCAAAGTCTTCAAAAGTCATTTGTGTTAATACGGATAAAACTACATCTTCTGCACGACTTTTGTGAGAAAAATAAAGATCTTTTTAAAAAGTTGCACTAACGCCCAAGGCGCGGGGCAAGAAAAAGTTCCACTTGCGCCCAACGTTCGGGCCTCGAATAGTTACAAGGTGGTGCAAGTAATCCCGGGGGTCTTCTTTTTTTTCCTTCCAATAAATAAAGCGTTATTTTAAATTAAAATGCAACTCTGTAATTGAGCCCAATCCATTGGTAATTTGTGAATATTTTGTGATCCTAAATATTATTGTAGAAATGAAGGTAATACTTGGGTAAATATCTTCTTTATAAGTGTAATCGACTTCGAGCAGTAGTTGTATTAGGGACAGTTAAGTTTAATTGCAGAAGTTGAATTGTTCTTTCATAACGTATGGTGTTTAGTGGCCTTTTACTGCAATTGGCGCCCCTCTTATTTTATTCGGTAACCATCAACTGCCCACGGCCCAATATTGTTGCTAGACCGGGAACCGCACCATATTCTATGCTATCCGTTCCAGCACGATTCCCTATTTTAGATGCCTAAAGAGATTGGAGCACAACAAGAATATTTTCAATATTTAATTTGGGTGTATACCTACTCGTTAGCATCCCAGGGTATACGTCACAACGCTTCTTACTAGTGCTGGCAATTTTACTTCCTAGTTACTACAAATGTTCAAATTCAAGTTCAAGTATGTATTGCTATGATATGCTTATGTTGCGCGACCTTGTTTCAAGGAATGCGGCGTTCTAGTTTACATTGTATTTATTTGCAGATTTGAAATTACAGCATTATCAAAGGTTACTTTGTTGTTGTAATATTGCACACATATATATTTAATAAAGAAATGTAACGGTTTCGAAAACTTTATTTTGATTTGTTTGGGATTTCATATTAGTAATTGGAAATGTCCCTGTGCTCGAAAAGTGTGTTTTGATTTTGTGCTATTTATGAAAAGCGAATTGGTCTATTTTTTATTATTTGCAATATACCCAAAGTAGTAAGTTTATGTTCTGTTTTTTGGGCGGCTCCGTGGCGTAGTGGTATCTGTGTGACTACTATGCTCAAGGTCCCGGGTTCGAATCCCGATACGGTCCGCTTGAAAAATGTTAGACGAGCATTTTTCACAAAAATACACCTTCGTTCGGATGAAAGGTAAAATGGAGGTCCCGCGTGTGAGTGTTGTCACGCACGTTAAAGATCCCGACCTTGCTTGGAACAGCAAAGGTTCGGCAAAATTCCAAATTTTCCAGGTAAAAGAAAAACTCGCTTCCTGGCCAATGTAGTACCTTCGGGTGGAGCATTGGAAAATCACATGTAACGATGTTCTGTGTGCCGTAATTTATTACTAATTAGTTTTTTAATCCGGTTCTGCGCACTGACTTCAAAATATGCACTTCCGAAATGTTATAAGTTGATTTTTATCACCCAAAACTACAACTGTTCCTAAGTTCCAAAATAAATGCCGAAATGTAACCCCGTAGTCTAAGTAGCACAATATATTATATGTTCAAAAGTGATTTTAAAGCGTTTCCTCAAATACAAAAGTTCACAAACATGCACAGAAATTAAAGTTTAAAGTCCCAAAATTTTACTTAAGTTCATTGTTTCACTAATTATCAATGTATTTTATTTTTATTTAATTGACTGCACTAAAAATTTCTGTTGGTTTACTGCACTACTTAACATAACCGAAAAATTGAAACTATAATTAAATGGTGCAAGAGCTCCAACACAACACGTCTGTACTCTTCGAACATCATCGTTGCAGCCAGGGTTACCATAAGATGGCGCGACCAGTAACTTCGTACGTTAGATAAAGATAAACGAGACGCTTCGGGAAAAACAAATCATTTCGGCTGCATTGTTTGACACTATTTAGATCATAAAATGCGCTATTCTCAGAAATATTACATTCCTCGGTGGTGACTAAAATTCCAGAACCTAAAGAACGATGACGTAGTTAGATAATTTTGTAAGTGGATGTAATCCATATTCATGGATTTATTTCAATTTACGAAATCGACTATGTAAGATTATTTAATTTGCGATTCATTTTAAGACGTCGAAAATGTTACTTTGAGTAAAGTCATTTATTAAGTATGCGATAGGCATACAGTATTTGACATTTAAGATGTAACTTTGAGTAAATATAGATGAACTCTAAGATAAAATGTCCGCTTAAATTTGAACTAGGGGACAAGGTCATTATACGAAATCTGCGTGTGAGTGATAGATCAAAGGGTGTGTGTGACAAACTCCAATTGCCATTTATAAGCCCATATGTAGTTCAGAAGGTGCTTGGAGATAGCACCTATGTTTTAAGAGATCTTAATAGTAACCATATTCGGGGCCGCTTCCATATAAATTTGATGTACCCATACCATAGAAAAAAATAACTAGCTAATGTCTGGAATTATTTTTCTGTTTATAGGAAATTAAAATAAAATTTCTTTCTTTTCTTATTTTTGGTTGAACCTTCAGAAATGTTTATTTTAATTTGGGGAGTAATTGCGGAGAAATTCTATTGGTGGAGATAATTTTGTGTTTAGGGTGTTTGTATATCAATCATGTGTCTCATCGCAGTGAAATAGTCTAAGGTTATTGTAATTGTTTTGTGTTAGATTGCCGGGTGTGCATCCGCTTTTGAGTGGATGTCAAAAAAAAAGGCTTGGGTGGTAGAACGTTTGTTGTTCAGGGCTCTTTTGGCTGATACTAGAAAAAGATTGACGCTCAAAAGTTACTTGAGCAGTATTAATAGTAAAATATTGCATTCATTTTATTCCACCGTCAGATTGGATATACTTGTTGGACTTTAGTAGGCCAATTGTAAAGTAGCTAAAATAATATTTTAACTGTGTTGCTTATTTAAAATAAATAAAAGACGTTGCAATTAACCCACATGGTGGTAAGTGAAAACTGTGAATGTACAATTAATTATTCAAGTTTAATGTATTAGGGATTTAGAAAGGGGAGCTTGAAATATATATTCGTCTATCAATGGTATAAAGTTGAGGGTATACAAGGTTTAATTTGGAGACCCAGATCTTAATCAATCACGAGGTACTGTAGTAGCATCAACACAAACCCGCATTGAAATAGGAAGATTTGAGTATTCGGAAGTAGAGTTAAGTTAATAGACCAGATATCTACCTGTTAAAAGTCTGTCGGAGCTGCAAGTGTTTTCTACAGACGTCTCTGAAGCGCTCAGAATGAGCTTCTTGTTTCTGTTTTAGGGATAATTTTAGATTGGGGCCTAGTGAGTAAAAGGAGAAGCAATTCTGCACCTACGGTGTCGAAGGATTGAACAATATTGCACTCTGTAAAGAGGCGAAGATAGTGCAAGATAAAACATTTGGGTTTTGGCATATGAACCGTGGGTGCAGGTAAAAAAAATTAATTATAAGTTGAAATTTGTAACAAAAAAAAAGGGTATAGCTGGGTTTGCTTGTTCTTTAGGATTATCTTTAGTAGGGGAATGCATTCTTCTCAACAGGATTTCTATTAATAGTTATAAGTAAAGCAGACGAAATTAACTGCAATTATTGTATTATCATAGATGCTATAGATAGATTATCAGATTGTATGTGGGCACTGTTGCAGTTTGTGACTAGATTAGTTAAAAAGGAATTATGTAATCTCAAAATAATTATGATTGTATTGGTTAAATAGAGTAATTATTAATGTGTAAATAGAACTTTTGTCGATAAACATCTTTGTTCCTGAGAATCACTCTTACGCTGAGCTAGTTGAGGACAAAATAATATATTTTGAGTTGAAAGGAAAATATCACAGTAATATATTATATACATATATTGTTGTGAAGCTTTCGGCCGTAACTACTCGAGCCCCTCCGTTGGGAAGCCAAAAATGTTGCGTAGACATCTTGGCTGCTCCGCTCTACCCCTGTTTCCTTTCTTTAAAAACTCTTATACTAACACAGACGCTTACCTGGATTGTTGAATCCAAAAACTTCGCCTCACTGCTACCATGGTATAACCTAAAAGAAAATCCACTCCACACTCAAAATAACGCAATTCACAAGATACAACACACTCTATATACAGTCAATAAATATTAAATTTTCATAATATTTTCCATTATTTACACTTGGATAATTCTTACCAACAACAATTTTATTTTCAAGGAAATATTTCACTTCGATAACCTTATTAAACAATTATCCTGTTAAAGTGAAAGGGCATTCGTCATACCTGACTTTATTTCTTCGTCTTAAAACGAGCTTATCGTAAAACGCTTTAACCACGAGTGCAAATTTACAGCACTATCAAACAAAATTAAATAAGCCCTCTATACTTTTTTACAATACACCCTGGTTATCTGTAAATCACTACTCCTTGACAACCTAAATAATTTTTGTTCACCTCGAAAGTCCCATAAATTTGTAGTTTAATAAATACAACAATTAAAAAGAATACAGCAAAGTAAAAAAATCATTGCAAATAGTCACCACACAATGTTTGAATAAAAGTTACCTGGCAACCATCTTCTACAGCTATCCTCTAACTAGCCCTTGCAGATGATGCCGTCGAGTATGGCTCTACTCCATGGAACCGCTATTCGCTTGCATCAATGTCGCTCTCTGCATGCTGTTACCCCAAAATTTCTTTTCATTAAAAATAACCATCCACAACCAACTTCCAAAATTTCCAATTTATAACGAGTTAATTATTGATTGCTGCTTTCACCATTCATTTCCAAATTTTAATACATACCAAAACCAAAGTAGAGATCGTAGTACTTACATATACCATCTTGTGTGTACTTATCTTAATAAACAAAATATAACTTCACTAAATATTTCACTGTAAGTAACATTGTAGAACGTAGGAACGATTAAAAGTTTAAAGAGAGCGTCCCCTTCTATTCGAGTGATTTTATAGCCTCGGTCGCCCTCCCCCCTTGTTGAAATTTAGCACGTAAACCTCCAACGGACAACAACAATTCCCGGTAAAACTGTAACGGACTCTCAATTCCGGTGAAAAGCTCCAACCGTTTTCGTTTTCTTTGAATATCGTTTAACAAACACCCCAAAATGCTCGGAAAATCTCACAAAACCGTCAACTCATTCTATCCTTTCGCGAAAGCTAGTCTCAACAAACTTTCAATTCTGACTACGTCCACGCTTTCCACTTAAAACAAATATCTTTCATCTCTTTCGTACATATAGCGTCCTTTCACATTTATGCTTCTCTCCGATCGATATTCATGCTTCCTAAGACCAACTTGTTGCGCGTCTATCTTTAACGTTCAATCAAATCACTCAAACTTTCTCCCTTGCTTTTAACCGATCCGTGTCTGCTGTTAAAATTCTTAAAAATTATTGTTTCTTCTACCCTCTCTAAAAAAATTTGTATACAGTCTCCCAATCATACTACCTCTCTGATTAAATCCTAAAAATATAGTGCTTCTCTCTCACATTCATCCGTTCTGCATCGTCCATTTTCCTCTTTAACCGCTTGGTTTTGGTTCCCTACTGTACTGCCTTTATGATTACCTTGTTATCTTATGCTGTTTCTCTGTCATACTTGTATGCTTCGATTCATTTTCGTTTATCTGCTCATTTAAGAGTCAACTAACTAACCAACACCTGTTATCTACGCTCCTTTACTAACACATACAAAATCCCTATCTTTCTTTGTAAAATATCGATTCGTATTCTTTAACGACCACCTACCTTTGCTGTATATTGCTTACACAAATATCCAACGGTCGGTCTTTCTTGGAGCATATTAAATTTTATAGGCTCGTTCGTTAAGATAACGTTCCCCCCTGTTTGTTTGTATGGTTTGAAATGTTTCTAGTTTTACCCTATGTTAACGAATACGAAAAGCTTTTAATAAATAAAAGCTGTATTTATTTCGCGTTTCTTCTAAACCCTTATTATCCCAGTTAAATAAATACACCTACAATTACATTAACCCTAAACTATCCTACGTTAACTAAGCTCTAATTTTTATTTACAAATACCTAATCGTTGATAAATAAATTTATCAAAGACCCTCTAGCTTGACCCATGACCTTGTGTATGTCTTGTTAACCTTCAATTAGCTTCTAATTACACAATATTATATATATATATATATATATATATATATTACTCATATTTAGACCAGGGTAGAAAATTAAATAATCACATCAAATAATTTTAATCACCGTGTATAATAAATATTATTAGATAATACGCGTTATTAAAACCGTGAAGCATAAAAATTTATTAGTTTCAGTAAAAATAAGAGATTTAAATCATGTACAAGACGCTTTATATTAAAAGAAACAGTATTAAAAAGCTCTGCGTGTAATTTAATTATTCCTAGTAAAGAAACAAAGAGAAATTACGTGCAAAATTTATATTAATTAACTCTATTTCAAGTAACCGGTATTAAACAAAACGTACAGATAATAATTGAATATTTAATTAGGATTCACTAAAAATTAAAGGGTATTATTTTTAATTGAAGTTAATTGAATCGTTAGTAACAGATAATATCTATAGAAACTTGTAAAAACCCAATAAAATACCATGTAATAAAGCTCTGAGAATTAATAGTATGTTTGAACACCTGCGTATTTTTAAAAAAAGCTCATTCTACGTAAATTTTGCAGATAACAAAGGGTTTCAGAGAATGTTGGAGAAACCAACATTTAATATTCACGGGAAGACTAGATACGGGGTTATTTAACCCAGATAACAGTCCACATGGACTGAAATAATCGATAATAAAGAATATCAGTTTGCACCAATACGAACAGGTTAGAAAAGGAAAGAGAAAATGCGTCAAGCAAAGACACGTATAGTAAAAGGCGGGATTTGAGCAACGTCACGAGGGTCACGATTGGTTGAAAATAAGATGCAAATATGAGAGGTAGATACAACAATTTCTGTACAAAATTAATTAGTTATTCTCGGACATGTTTGCGTGCCGTGTGAGAATTTCTGAGATTTTCAACTGGCGAGTGCAAAATTCGTAAAAACCGACGCACAGGCGACGTAATGGGAACATAGCATGCAAAATTCTTTAGAACTGGCCGTTTTGGGGACTCGACCGACAGACGGGCTAACTTCTATATATACCCAGGTGAATATAAACAAGCTCTCTTACATCCGCGACTTGATTCAATACGTTAAACAGTGCATTTTAGTTTGATAGAATAATTTAAAGTTTGCTCGTATATTTTGGTGATTTAAAACAGTTTGTTATTTACGTGCTAACATGAATGTACTTGAGTGCACTTAGATACAAGGTAATAAAATTTAGTATCACTGTACCAAATAGTAAAATTTACAACGACTAATGAATACATCAAAAGTAGGCAGTTTGGCGTATATTGGTGAAATAAGTATGAATTTCTTTACTATTTTGCGGGGGTGAATAATTAAATGGTTCATAAATGTGTCTGGATCCACAAAACAAGGGTCAGATATACACAGATGAGTTCCGGAAAAGCCCAGAAACAACTTTAAATAAATGGTGATGGAGAAAATTTGAAAAGCGTTGAGAATCAGAAGCTGTAAATATAATCCAGTTGGAATGGTGTGATTAACAAAAGGGACGATGTACATTGAAGCTACGAGTGCAGTAACCTTCGGGTAATTTATACTATTTTGTTTGAACTTTGATATTTTTGTGTGTGTTGAATAACTTTATAATTGATTTACTTTAAATGGACATTAGTGAAATTGTACTAAACATAAAATTTTAATTTTAACGTGAAATTCGCTTGTTTAAGTAGAAAGGGGTATTTAGTATTGATGTTCTGGATTATGATGAAAATTTGGGTATGTCTTTGAGCTCAATTAGACGAACCTGGTTAATTAACGTAAAGGGGTGGTAGATGCTTCCTTTGTACTCAGACTCCGGTCTGCATATATTGTTATATTAATTAGTAGGCATCCAACAAGAACTTTAATTCAGGATGCACATTTAAATGATAATAAATGTAATCTTGAAAATTTCTGATACTGAAATTTATGCCAAAATTTAATTTTGAAATTTTAATGTATTGTGAATATTGATGTAAATAGAGTTAACGTTCGTGTTTGTGGTAGGAATGTGTTTGTTTTTTTTTTTATGATTGAGGATGTAAGTTATCTAGAGGAGCAGCCGAGGCGATTAACAGAAGAAAGTCAATGGACCAACAAAGTTAAAGTAATGAATAGCTTTTCGTAGGATTCACAGCATTCTGGACATCCAATTCGTAGGGGCTCGATTCGAAAAGCGGAGTACCCGGATGTTGGTGGTATCACAGCAATATATATATATATATATATATATATATATATATATATATATATATGCTTTGTTTATACATTCCATCATACATTGAACAACTTGTAGAATTTTATGTAATATTTACCATTGCACCGTGTATTATAAAACCAAGAAAGAAATGTACTTTTGAAGTTATACCTATACATTTTTAAATGAGATGAATTTTATTACACCATGTGGTTATGTATTCACTTAGAATTTATTATGTTATATTTTCAGGTATTTGTATGAATACTTATATGGTTGGTTGATTTCGGCATTATGTAGAGCTGACACTCTTTACATTGAGCAAGATGCACAGAATTTGCCAAAAAATACATCACTTAAACCTAAGTTAGGACTCCGACCTTTGAGTAGGGAGATTATGCTTAATCAAGCTAGGCAAAGCATGTGTGGAGGGTTATACCAGGTAATGTTTGAATTTCATTAATATCTTATTGTATTGTTTGTTTAGCTTAGTACTAATTATTACAGGTTTGTCTACAGCTATATGCATAAAGCTATGACTTAGTCAAGCCTTTCAATGACCATATTTAAAGCCATATATGACTATAAAAAAAATAATTGTCTCATATATTGCATATACGAGGCGTGTATTTTAAGCAAAGGCCGTTTTGTGGTATACACTAATAGGTGGTGCACGCAACGCAAAGAGTGCTTGCGTCGTGTCCCGGCATTCCTTGTAAACAACTGTGCTTAGTTGCAGCTGCGTAGGTAACCTGTACGGTCTGTTCTGTGTCTTTAAAATGTTCAAAATTATTGAATCGCCCGCTCCGTGCGAGATACAGTCAGTGATACATTTTCTGACGACAAGAAACCTGTCTGATGCAGACATTCACTGGCAAATTTATGAAGTTTACGGTGCTACTGCCATGTGTGAAAGCAAAGTGTGTAAGTGGGTCTGAGATTTCAAAGATGGCCACGCCAATATCCATGATGAGCCCTGCTTCAGTCACCCATTTGAGATTACAGACGATATGGTGGTTTCAGTTGAAGCGAAAATTCTTGAGAACAGACGCTTCACCATAAGCACTCTTTCAAAAGACTTTCCTGAAGTGTCGAGGTCAGTGCTCTACAAGATTGTTTCTGAAAAGTTAAACTTCAAGGAACTGTGCTCCTGTTGGGTCCTTAAACCCCTAACGGAGGACTACAGCATTCGACAAGTCTCTATGAAGAGGGTATTCAAAATCTAATTGTAAAGTACGATAAGTGTTTAAACAAACTTGGCAGCTATGTTGAAAAATAGAGAAATGTATGTCGAATCTGACAATAAATTTGGTTTTTGAAAATTTTCTTTCGTTGGGTTTTTATTTTCTAACAACTCTTACTTAAAAAACACGACTCGTAAAAGTAACTTTAATTAACTTAAAATGATTAAGATTTTTATTAATGTGAAGTTAGGTTGTGAATATGCGCATTGTATTTCTGCTTATAAGTTTTTAAAAATGCATAGTTTCCTGGAAATTTGCTAACCGGTTCAGTATAGAGTTGTATTCTACAATTGCAATTCATTTTTGAAAATGTGAAAATTCTTAAATAAAAAATCATTGAGAATTAGTCTGTAGTGATACCAGTTAACTCGAATAAGATTAACTACGAAATAATAATTATTATTTATTTAAATAATTATTTATATAGAACATTCAAGAAACGAATGTTATAGATATTTTCTGGTCTCTCAGAGATAATGATACTTAAAAATAGGATACTGCATATTTGTGTGAGCATTCCAAGCTTGAAATGTGTGTGCGTGCGGTGGTGCGTGCGTGCGTGTGTGTGGGTGGGTGGGTGGGTGTGTGCGTGTGTGCGCGTTTGCGCGTGTACGCGAGTTAAAGTTCGGGCCTTTGGAGCTGGTTTTTTTAAAAAACGTTGATCCGCTAACACATTTTTTATTTAATATTTGTACATAATAACTTTATAAAAAATTAATTAATTGTACAGGTGAGTAGCTCAAACAACGAAGTATGGAGTTTGAAGACTGACTGCCGGGCATTGAGCTCCCGGGCTTTTTATAATAACCTGCCCTCCACACGGCTGTGGGAACTTGCAGATCTCATGTCTGCGTTTCTCTTAATTGTACACTTTATTACAATGTAACAACTTAATTCTAAGTAATTGCGGTCTGTTGACCGCCTGTGACCTGCCACCTGCAGTATCACTGCCCTCACGGATGCAAAGTTGCATTCCGTTCTCATGAACTGTCGATAACCTCTCTGGGTTATCCTTGTGTTACAATGTTGCATTGAACTTATACTTTTATTTAACAATTTCTAATAATTCCTATTAGATTCAATATATCAATATATATAGGTAATTGGGAGATACATAACTCCTCCCACCGTAAATGAAAAATTAAGGTTTTTCTTAATTTTTAAATACATAAAATACATTATTTAAATTCATTTAAAATTCATTATTTCTAAAGGTATACTTGTCGTTTCTTTATTTTTCTTTGTTTCTTTAAATCTAGAACTGTTTCCTTCATTCTTATATCTAAGGTACATTTTGTATAATACATACATGATTACAAAAATTACTAAAATGATCAATACAATTGTCCAAACACTTATATTATTATAATGTAACTTTGGCGTTTTGAGTTCACTTAATTGTTCTTTATAACTTTCCACTAATTTCACGGCGTGGTTGAGATCGTCTAAGTCTAGATGCTCTAGCTTCATAGGTTTCTTAATTATTTCTTCGTCTTCTTGTTGTATCTTGAATTGTAGTTCCGGTAGGTTTGCAAGTTTCTTTGTTGCTATGGGATCTTGATAAACTCTGATTACTTCATCTTTCAATTTCACATAACAATCTTCTTTGAGGGTAATTAGTTTGCTTCCGATTAATGCTTGGTTATTTTCATCTTGGTTGCAGTGGATGGTTGCTATTACTTCTGTTGGGAAAATGGCTATCCATTTGTTATCTGTAACTTTTTGAATTTTCATATTAGTTATTTGCACTTGTTTGGTTTCACAGTTTTCGTAATGATATGAGAATTTTAATAGTTGTACTTCACAAGGGCTGTTTTCTTGAATGGTTGTTGTCGTCATCGATTGACATAAATATTGGTTTGGTGTTACTTCAGTACATTTTTCGTTTGTATAACCATATCTCAGTTCATTTAGGGATAGGAATTTGGTTTTGGGTATGATTACTTGGTATGTGCTAGTAACCTTTGTTGTAAAAGCAAATAAATGATAATAATTATAATTGTTACTTTCTACTATCTAGATTTCTAAAAAATATTATTTCGTTATTCTTAATGTAGCCTTTTACTATAGCTATCTTTTCAAATATTAAAATGTTCGATTCTGTTACATCAAAAGGTAATTTACTGTTAATTATAAGTGATTTAATTCTTATTAATTCGTTTAATAAATCGGTTGGTTCAATAATACTAGAGTGTAAGGTGTTTAGTTTTGCAAATGTTAATTGGGTTTTTGCATACTGCCTAATTTAATTGGTAGTATACCGGGGTTGTTTTTTATGTCTTCTATTATTACTTGGTTGTCCGTTCTACCTGGGTGGAGGTTGACGGTAAGGGTGATGATTGTCCATCTGAAATTACAGGGTGTCTTAGGTTTTTTAAATGAATGTACTTTGTTATTTTACCGTTGTCTACTACTGCTATGTTTTTATCTGATATTTTCTTAATTTTAAATGGTCCTAAATTTCTGGGTGCTGTTTTATGTCGCTTGCTTTGAAAGTTTTTCTCATATACGGTTTGTCCTATTGAAAATTTATTTGAGTCGGTATTTTTGTTTCGGGTTGTGGTGATACGTTCCTTATCGTTTTCTAATTTATCTTTTACCTTGTCGTAAGTTATTTTTAGTTTTTGTTTGTGATCTTTCGCATATTGTTGATATACTTCTTTATTGTAGTGTATGTCATAGGGATTTCGTGAATCTGAATGTCCTAATGTTAATTCTAAGGGTGTAAAATTTGTTGATGAGTGAATAGTGTTATTATAGGCGATTAGTGCGTATGACATTAAATTCATTATATGTTCCTTTTTATAATTTATTCTTAATAATCGAATTTGTTCTAACAGGGTTAAATGTAAACGTTCAATTAGTCCGTTTGATTCAGGGTGGTTTTCCGTTATGAAATGAATTTTTATTTTGTGTAGTTCTAAAGTGTTTTGAATTGTCTCATTTTTAAATTCGCTACCATTATCTAAAGTTATTGATTCGGGTGTTCCGTAAAATGTGAAATATTGTAAAAATCCTTGGGTCACGTCAATGCTATTTTTGGATGTGATTGGTATTGCTTGGCCTATTTTTGTGAATGCGTCTACAATTGTTAGATAGTTTTGTGCTTCTACTACTAGGGTATCGGCATGTAGTTTTTGAAATGGTTTTTCGGGTGTTTTGGTTAACATTAAGGGTATCTTTGGGGGTTTCCTATCGTATTTCGCTTTGTCACATAATTCGCATTGGTTAATGAAATCTGTTGTCAAGTCCTTCATGTCTTTAAAATAATAACGTCTTATGAGTTGTTTTATTGTTTCGTTAATTCCATGATGGTTGGTTTTTCCTTCGTGTTGATTTCTAATTACATCGTTTATTTCGTCAGGGTCGTCTAGTGTTATTAGTTTTCTAGTACATCTGATGAGTTCAGGTCCAGAGTTATTGAATAATTTAATGTATAATTCTGAAAATCTTTGGTATAAATGTTCGGTGTTGAAATAAAAATAAAATCGTTTTTTCTCGGGGGTGTATTCTTTTAGAATTTTAATTATTTGTTCCTCATTATCATCTTTTGTTATTTGAATTTGATATATCTTTTTGTTATCTACTTTTGTATATTTTACTGGATTGGGGTTATTTAAAACTTCGGTTATTATAAATTGGTTGGGTTTCATATCGATTGCTTCGTTTAAAATTTTAATCGCGTTTTTTGGTTCTTCGTCTTGTGTCGAATGTATAGTGTCGATCTCGTCTGAATCTTCCCTTATTTCTGTATCGTCTACGTTTCCTATAATGGATTCCGTTTCTAATGCATTGAGTTGGATTCGGCTTAAAGCGTCTGCGTTGTTGTTATAAATTCATTTTTTATATATAATTTCGTAATCATACTCTTTGAGTCTGATTCTCCATCTCTGTAATTTTGAATTCGGTTCTTTCAGTTTGCATAGCCATACTAGTGGTCTATGATCAGTGTATATGTAAAATTTTCTTCCGTATAAATAAGGTCTAAAATATTTTGTTGCCCAAATTATGGCTAATAATTCTTTTTCTATAGTGCTATATTTTTGTTCGGTTTCATTTAGGTTCTGGATGCGTAGCTGATAGGTTTATCGCTACCTACTTTTCCTTGGCTCAATACTGCGCCTAATGCTACATTCGATGCGTCTGTCGTCAGTATAAATGGTTTTGTAAAGTCTGGGTATTCTAATACAGGGTGATTAGTTAATATGTTTTTAATTTTGTCAACGGCTTTAATAAATTCCGGGTGTGTTCAATTTTGTTTCCTTTTTAAACAATTTGTCAGGGGTTTGGTTATCTGAGCGTAACCTTTAATGAATTTGCGGTAGTAACCACTAAGTCCTAGAAATCCTTTAATTTCTTTGTTTGTTTTGGTAATGGGTAATTTAGAACTGCATTTGTTTTGTCTGGATTTGGCATTACTCCTTGGGGTGTTATTACATGTCCTAAAAATGATACTTCTTTTGTAAAATTCACTTTTGTCTAATTGTACTTTAAAATGTGCTTGTCTAAGTCTTTCGAATACTTCTGTCAATCTTTCTATGTGTTCTACCAATGATGTAGAATAAACTATGATGTCGTCAAGGTATACAAGGCATTTTCATTGTGTATTCCTCGTAGTATATTGTCCATGACTCTCTGGAAAGTAGCGGGTGCGTTCTTTAGTCCAAATGGCATTCGTTTGTATTCGTAATGTCCTCTAGGTGTGCTGAAGGCTGTTTTGATATGTCTTTTCTTCCATCTCTACCTGATGGTATCCTGATGCTAGGTCTAATGTTGTAAAATATTGACATTTGCCTAATTTGTCTAAAATTTCGGTAATATTTGGTAGTGGGCATTTGTCATCTACTGTTTTTTCATTTAAATTTCTATAGTCTATTACCATTCTGTACTTTCTCTTTCCGGTTGCGTCTAATTTCTTAGGTACTATTAACACGGGGCTGCTCCATGGTGAGTTGGAGTGCTGGATTATGTCTTGGTCTAATAAGTCTGCTACTTGTCTGTCAGCTTCTTCTTGGCTTGCATGAGGTAGTCTATATGCTTTTGTAAAGATTGGTTTATTGTCTGTTAACTCGATATTATGTTTTACTGTGTTGGTGAATGTTAATGGTATTCCTTCGCAATGGAATATGTCTCGGTATTCAAAACATAAGTTTTTAATTGCACTTTCTTCTTCTTGATTGATATCGGTATTAAAGCGGATGTTAGTTAAATTTTCTCTTAACATTTCGTCATGTTCTATTGGGTTGTAATCGTTTTCTAAATTTTCGTCTATTTCCATTTCGTTAAAATTTAGTTCTTCTACGTTAATTGGGTCTGTCAATGATAATTCTACGGGATAGTCGTTTGAATTTAATATTGTTGTGGTTGCATAGTTATCTTTTATTTGCACTAAGGCAGTTGGGGTTTCTACTCCTTGCTGAAATGTCATATGATTTATTATTCCTAAATTTTTGTTAGATTTTACTGGGATTTTTATTTTTCTTTCCGTTCGGGGTTCTATCGTGTATTTTTGTTCAATTTGTGTGTTTTGAAATTTAATTGGGATTTTTCCGTATTTTGTCCTTAATAAGCGATTTTTAATGTCAATGTTGGCTCCTAATTTTCTTAGAAGGTCCATTCCGATTAATCCGTCATATTTGTCGCTAAATTCGAATACACAAAATTTATGTTTCACTTTAACATTAAATGTTCTCGGTAAGGGTATATTGGCTACGAATTGGTGTAGTGTCGTTTGATGAGCTGTTTTAATTTTAAATGGTTCTCTTTCTACATAATCTAAATAGTGTTTTTGTACGGTTCTGGGGCTAATTAATGTTTTTGATGATCCGGTGTCGATTAATAGTTTGAATTTGGCGTGGGGTATTTCTCTGTATGGTAATACTAAGTGATTTATGTTATTTAAGTTTATTAAGTTTGGTTGTCTATGAATGGGTCCATGTGAAAATTTGAGTTCGAGTTTTCTTCATCATACTCCTCGTAAGTTTCGTATTGTTCGTCACGTTCGTAAGTTTCTGCATGGTTTGTTTCATTGTTCGTGGGTGTCTCAATGTCATTATTCTGGTCAGTGTCAAATTTTTCGATTTCTTGATGAAATAATTCTTCTGATGTAAAATTACGTTTCTGGTGAGGGTTTGGTCGGATGTGTGTTATTTTTGTGTTTTGTCTTTTGTTACCAGATGAGGTGTCCATTGGTGTTGGTTTGTAATAATTATTAGGGTTGTTATTATTATTAGTCATTGGTGTATTTCTATTGGGGTTTGCGTTGAATGCTGGTCTTTGTTGGTTTAGGTTTTGATTAAATCTCGGTTGGAATGCGGGTTTCGTAAAAGTTGGGTTGAATGTTGGTCTTGAAAAATTTTAAATTGATTATTAAAATTTGTATTGTTAAAACTTGGGTTATTACTTCGCGGTTGATTTGTTTGTGCGTTAGAGGTGTGAATTTTGTTGAGGATTGTTTGTCTTGTAGCTTGTATGGTTTTATGGGTGAATAGCTTTTATTCGCGTTGGGGTTGTATAGTCTGTTGCGGTAATACATTACATTTTCTTCTTCTATTACTAGGCTCATAGCTTCTTCTAGATTTTGGGGTCGTTGGAATCTGATTTTATCCGATAGTCGTTCTGGTAAAGCGTTTATGTATGTGTCTAGTGCCATTTCGTCATACATTTTTGTTTTTAAATGTCTAACGTTTTAATCGGGTTCTTCGATTTTTAATTTTGTTAAAATTAAACTTCTCACATCTTGGCATTTCATTCCAAATTGGTAGAAGGATTGATTGTGTTCCATTCTAAGGTTTATTAGGTCTCGTACCAGGCATTTTATATTACGTTGGTCCCCAAAATATGCAATTAGTAGTTGTTTAAACTGGTCCCATTCCTGTAAGTCGTCCCTACTGGCGATTAAGGTTAGTGCCCTTCCGGCTAGTTTACTTATTACTAAGCGTATAAGCAATGAATTTCTTGCGTCATCTCCGGGTTTGTAAAAGGTTTTTAGGAACATTTCACATGCTCCAATGAAATTTGAGAGATGGGCCTGCGTGCCATCGAACGTCTGTATTGTCTCTAAATAGAGACGTAAGTCTGTGTTACTCATGTTGGTTAAGGGTTGTTTTCGATTTTTGGAAATTTCAAATTTTTTTTTTTTTTTTGAATTAAGCTTTATTTCGCTATTTGTAATGTTATTTTCGCTTCGGATTTACTAATTTTCCGTTTGGGTTAAATTTTGTAAAAATTGGGGTTGGTTTGCTATTTGTGACGTTATTTTTGCTTTGGTTTTTTCAATTTTCCTTTTTAGATTGAATAACTTTGAGTTTTGTAAAAATTGATGTTGATTTAGCTATTTGAAATGTTAATTTTGGTTTTAGTTTGTTAATTTTTCATTTAGATTGGGTAATTTTGAATTCTGTAAAAATTGGGGATGATTTTCTTATTTGAAACGTTAATTTTGCTTTAGTTTTATTAATTTTCCTTTTAGGTTAGGTGAATTCAAATTTTGTAAGGATTGAGATTTATTTTGCTATTTTCGGCGTTATTTTTAGTTTGGAATTATTAATTTTCAGTTCGGATTGGGTGGATAAAATTTGGTAAAGGTTGAAGTTTATTTTGTTATTTTTCGGCGTTATTTCTAGTTAGGATTTGTTAATTTTCAGTTTAGATTGTGGAAATAAAAATTTACACGGTGCGGATGTACTCGTGAGATTCGTATTCAATAACGTTGATTTATTTACCGTAGTCTTGGATTTGCTTGTTTTTATTCAGCTTTTGATTTATCTTTCTTAAGGAATCTGAAATGGATGGGTTTATTCTCGCTTAGCGTTGTTTTAGTTCAATTCTGTTAACTCGTAATTAATACTCTTTCGTGGGTTTTACTGAGTTGCGTAGTTATGACCTGAGGTTAATTACGTCTGCACTTTATTGTTGAAATCGAATACTAAAGAATGTAATCTTTGTTACTTTGTCACGTACGTTGAGTTAATTGCACTTACAGGTGTTAGTTTATAGGAATTAGATAATTTACTTTCCGTACTTGCGTAAAGTGTTATGTCTGTTTATTCTTAGATCTCTCAGTACTGCTTGACTTGTAATTGAATCTCCCGTAATGCTAGTTTCAGGCGTAATTATGAGCGTTTTATAACGTTTAGCGTTATTCTGTATTCGTATTGAAATAATGCACTTTATAAATGCTGATTAATTAATTGAAAGACGTTTAGATTTTGTTGCAATTGTACACGCTTTTATGGATTGTAGGTATTAATGTAGAAACTGCGTCGCTTTTATTATCCCGTGTATGATGCAAATTGAAATTATACTGAAAGTTGAAAGTTATTTCTTTAAGGTAATAATGATATTGAAGTTGTTGAAGTTATACTGAAAGCGATTTTCTCTAAGGTTTAAAATGTGTAATAAAGGTGCTTCTTGCTTTCTTTGGATGGCGTTTTAGATTACAGTGGTTTTAGGTTACCGTGGTTTTTAGTTAATGCAGAGTTCTTGCTTTATTCAGTATTATAGAGGTCAATGGTTTAATAATCGTTCCGTGATTGCTTAAAGGATTAGCTTTAGCTTTGAAATTAAATTGCGTTTTGTGTTTTTAGTTTGCCGGATCGAAAACGTTTTTTTGAATCGCGTTTGTTAATGTTTCTTGTTTTGGTGTTTAGTGAATGTGCGCCCGTTATTTTTTTGGATTATTTTGAGTTCGTTCTATTAATTATGGTAAGGATCTCTTAATATTAATTCTCATTTACTTTTAAAAAGAAAATCTCTTTTTAAATTCAATTCTTATTTGCTTTTTAAAGAAAAAAATATCTCTTTAACATTCGTCTCATAAGTTAATACTTTCTTAAAATAAGGTCTCGTTTTTTTTGGAAATAATTCACTTTGAAATTATTTTCAAAACAATATATAATAAATTCATAAACAATAAATAAAATAATAGTACTAGCATATATCAATTATAGTTTTTGGTTTTAAAAAAGTTATGGAAATGAACTTACATTAATTTCATCTGTTTCTTTGGTGGGTTCGATCGATTCTGTATCTTGTCCACCTTGGTTTGTTTGTTGGCCTTAGACGATTCTTGTTCTTTGTCCAACTTGGTTTGGGTTCTGCCAAAATTTCGAATAAAAATTCTTGGTCACCAATCTTCCGATTTTTGGATTTTCAATGCCCTTTTGACATCCGTTACGACTGCGCCAGTTAAAGTTCGGGCCTTTGGAGCTGGTTTTTTTAAAAAACGTTGATACTTTAACACATTTTTTATTTAATATTTGTACATAATAACTTTATAAAAAATTAATTAATTGTACAGGTGAGTAGCTCAAACAACGAAGTATGGAGTTTGAAGACTGACTGCCGGGCATTGAGCTCCCGGGCTTTTTATAATAACCTGCCCTCCACACGGCTGTGGGAACTTGCAGATCTCATGTATGCGTTTCTCTTAATTGTACACTTTATTACAATGTAACAACTTAATTTTAAGTAATTGCGGTCTGTTGACCGCCTGTGACCTGCCACCTGCAGTATCACTGCCCTCACGGATGCAAAGTTGCATTCCGTTCTCATGAACTGTCGATAACCTCTCTGGGTTATCCTTGTGTTACAATGTTGCATTGAACCTATACTTTTATTTAACAATTTCTAATAATTCCTATTAGATTCAATATATCAATATATATAGGTAATTGGGGGATACATAACTCGCGTGCGCGCGTGCGCGCGTGTGCGGGTGTATGCGCGCGTGTGTGTGTGTGTGTGGGTGCGCGTGTGCGCGTGTTCGCTTGTGCGCGTGTCTGCGTGTGTGTGTGCGTGCGGGTGCGTGCGTGCATGTGTACATGCGTGCGTGCGTGTGTAGTGCATAATGTTAATTATTATTTATATAGAACATTCAAGAAACGAATGTTATAGATATTTTCTGGTCTCTCAGAGATAATGATACTTAAAAATAGGATATTGCATATTTGTGTGAGCATTGCAATCTTGAAATGTGTGTGTGTATGTGTATGTGTGTGTGTGCGCGCGCGTGCGCGTGCGCGTGCGCGCGTATGTTCGCGCGTGTGTGCGTGTGCGCGCGTGTGTGCGCGAGGGTGTGCGCGTACGCGTGCGCGCGCGCTCACGTGTGCGCGCATGCGCGTGTGTGCGTGTTATTATTATTATTATTATTATTATTTATTATTATTATTATTTTTATTAAAACAGTTTATATGTACATTACATTAACATATTCTAGCTACAACAAATCTTATGTTGCATGATTGTGTTTTTTTTTCATTTAAAATATAAATATATAGAATGATGTTAATATTTAACAAGCAAATTATTTAACAATTTTTTACGCATTGAAATTTATAACTTTAAATATCTAGCGCTTCACTAAACGTTAGTTTCTCATCAACTGTCCAGCACAACACTTTTCGTATACACCATTTGTTATTGAAGTCCTCTAGGCTATTTTTCCCAAATACCATGTAAATGCCTTTAAGATATTTAGTCGTCGATTACGCGTGTACTGCGTTTTATAGTCTGGATCGCAATTTCGGCTTTCATATATTTTGTGAAGGCGTAGTAGATCGTTGACTTTCCATGGTTGTGAGTAGTTGATCAAATTGCTAAGATCAGTTTTCCAGGATAGCCTGTGTATATTTGTTTTCTGGAAATTTTGAGCTGTAGTTAACTTCTTTAATAGTCCGAGAACATAAGTCCACAGAGGTTGTGTTTCAGGGCATTCAATTATTATATGCCAAGCAGATCCTCTTGTGTTTTGACAAAATGGACAATGATTTGAATTAGCTATGCCTGCATGTAGTAGAAAATTTGAGTCTGCGAGACATCCTTTCGCTAGTCTCCATGCGATATCGGCCATATACCCAGGTGTGAGTTTGCTTTGATACGAGTTCCATAATACTCTCTCTTTGATCAATGGCTTTCCATTATTTCAAATGGTTGTGTATAAAAGAAAGCGGAGGTAAGGTTTTCTTGCAGCATTTTCTTGTCGCTTTTTTACTTCTATAACCTTATTGCGTACTTTGAAAACAAGAGTATGTTTGGAATTTAGGTTTTGATTTTGTTCGGCGTTTTATATTCGGATCGAAAAAATCTATAATTCTTTGTAGCTTATTAGTAGCTCTTCTTGTATAAAGGGCGGATGATTTACAAGCAATTGCTTTAGTTCGGTGTTGGATATCCACTGATTATTCAGTTAGATTTCCAACTGTGCAAATGTTATTCAATGGCCAAAGCTCATTGAAAATTGGAGGAACAGTGGCTTTTATTAGTGTGGAATTAGCTGTTGGTATTTCTTTTGGGTCCTGGAAATTCTGAAACTTTTCAACAATTATGTCTGATTTATACATGGCCATCAGCATTGTTTTGGTAAATGAAGGATCCTTCGGTCAATAAACTTTTGATCGCTTAAGAAAAATAGCTGCCACGATACTTTTAAAATGCTGGACAACTCTAATAGATTCTGCATAACCAGTTTCCAATTTTGGCATTCTTCTAAAGTGATAAACCTCTGGACCAGACTGATCCTAAAGCTTTTACTTTTGACAGTACATGTACCAGCCTAACCCTCCTGCCTAACTGGTAAACATAAATGCTTCTGTGTGGTCCAGTGTTTTCCCTTCCACATAAAGTTAACCAACTGTTTTTGTAATGCTCTAAGGTGGTGATCTGTAAGCGGTAGTATTTGTAGCCAATGCCAAAGTTTTGGGGCTACATATTGGTTAACAATTACTTTTTTACCTTTTAGTGAAGCGGTTGGTATTCTTTGAGACCATTTTTGAAGCGACTGAGTAAGTTTTTGCGATAGTTGTTCAAAAGCGTAAGCTGCATCATTGTCCATATTGTTGGAGAACCTTATCCCAAGTATTGTGATGTGACTTGATGACCAGCAGAAATCTAATGGATTATCTTGACGATGTTTCCACCCGCCTGTCCAAAAGCCTTTGGATTTTGTTTTGTTTAGTTCGGACCCGGATTCTTGTGCATACTCATTGTAGATATCCTGTACCTTTGGAAAATCTTGATTTCCGGCTATGAAAACAGATACGTCGTCGGCATGAGCAGTTACTTTAAGTTTTATTGTATTTTTTGTGTTAAAGGAAATCAATTAATGAGGTTCTGCATTTAGAGAAATGGCTCTATTATTATTGAAAACAAGGCTCCGGAAGAGGACAACCTTGTCGTAACCCTCTAGATAGTTGCATTGGTCGTGACAATAAGGAGCCGATTCGTAAATAACTTTTGCGTCGGAGTAGAGTAATTTAATGTTCGAATAAATTGTTCTCCAAAATTCATTATGTTCAAGAGATGGAATATGTATTTGTGATGAATTTTGTCGAATGCCATTTTCTGATCAAGGTTTAAAATGGCAAGTGGTGAGTTATTTATATTAACTTGACAAATAACGTCTCTGTATAAGTGTAAACTGTCATAAATGGTTCTGTTTGGGACAGAATAACTTTGATCAGATTCAACTACTGAAGAAACTACTGCGGACAATTTAATTGATAGTGCTTTAGCAAATATTTTATAATCTGTTGTTAGGAGAGATATAGGTCGCCAATTTTGTACATAAAAGATCTCCTTGTTTTGGCAAGAGGCATATTATACATTTCCTGGTTGATTGTGGTAGTTCGTTTTGATCAATTGCCTCAGTAAATACCTTAAAATATATACTTCCCAACAGTGACCAAAAACATTTGTAAAATTCTAAAGTTAGGCCGTCTATTCCAGGTGATTTATTTTTGTTCAAAGGTTTAATGCAGTCGTATATTCTTGTAGCGTGATCGGTTGGTTCAAATTTTTATTTTCAAGATAGGAAAGTTTCTTTAAGTTTTGTATATTGCTGCATTGTGATTTATATTTGCCCTAAATCCCTAACATATATCGGCTCAAAGTATCTCAAGGCAATGGAACATAATTGTGTTGAATTTGATACAATGGCGCCATTTTCGTCTTTTAATTTTGAGAGATTTCGGATACCTGATGTGTTTATTTTAGTAATAGTTGGTCTGTCGCTCTTAATTAGCTTTTCATATCCTAACTTCAGCAGCTGTTTTCAGTGGTACGTCTATAAATATTTGATATATCTCAGTGAGTTGTGAGTATTGTTCTATATCTTGATTTGTTGTAATCGAGATTTTGATAGCCCTTCTAAAGCATCTTGTAGATTTTTCAAATGAATTAGGTTTAGTTGTCGTTTTGTCTAGTGTAGAGTATGGTCATTGCTCTTATATTTATTTTAGATTTTCCCACCACGAAATAAGATTGCAATCTCTAGGAATGTTTTCAATTTCTGAGGTTAAAAAGTGTGAATCATTTCGTGATAATCTTTCTGCTCCAAAAGCAAATTGTCCAATTTCAATAAGGTGCTAATAATTTCGTTGTTCCGGTGAATTTCATAAGGATAGACACTGCCAAGTGATCCGAAAAGGACCCCTCCACTTTAATAGATACTAATTTTTGTCGTAGATTTTGTGTGCAATATATCGGTCAATTCTTGATGCCGATTGTGGTTTGTTTTGCGAAATGTAGGTATATCCACCCTTTTGGCTGTTAAAGTGCCGCCAGCAATCTTTCATGTTAGGAATATTTATTGCTAATTTCAGCGCCTCTGCGAGTTGTGGATATCGTTCTACTGAACACAGTCTATCCAATTGATGATTTAAGGTACTGTTAAAGTCCCTCAATAATTATTCCATCGTGGTTGTACTGATAATTTTCCAGGGTGTGTCTAAGCGCAACTACTACATCTAGAGCTATCTGTAGATCTTGAGGTATGTAGATAGTTAAAACAAGAAA